>JYDO01000017.1:0-403579 GCA_001447755.1 Trichinella papuae | reverse complement strand
AGTAAATAATATTTCATTAATCACGATAACAAGCGTCGATAAAATTGAACATTGGAAAAAGCCGTGCCTGTGATTGATCAGATAGTAGATTTATCCAAAAATTGCATCAACTAAAATGTTGTGATGAAGATGAACCTTCTACACCACTATTTTCCCTTACAGCTTGATACATCAATGTAAGTATGGTTTTATTTTTATGTAAGGACATTGCAAATATTAATTGCTATATATCAATATATCTTTGTCGTGTCTGATGATCTGCTGATTACAGCAACTGCAGTCCTAATCAGTGCTTTATTGAAAAAGAAATCTGTGATATACTTTAAGTTATATTTATCATTTACAATCTCTAAAAATTATGTTTGATTTAATTGCTTTGGTTTAAGTTAATCTGGATCTTGCCTTTTTGTTTTTTATAATGCACTTTTCACCAGAAATTATTATTAGGGACATGTTAAATTGGTCATAAGAAATCAACAAAATTATTTGTTCAGTTGTTCAAAACTGCTTCATCATTCACATTTTATTTGTGCGATATCGGAAGACTGCGATATTGCTTTGTAGTGATACATAATAAAAGTTAAAGAAATTCAGCAGTTATTAAACTGAATATAAATACAAGTATGCGCAATATTAAATATAAGTTATAATATAAAACAACAATTGTTTCATGCATTATATTTCTTGCATATAAACTAACTATTGGTTTTCTGAATTAACAGAAAAATATGTGCAATATAAAAGTATTTTGTAGTTTTTGTGATTATTTTTCGATTAAATCATTTACAGTAGGCATTTGTCGCTCTTCAAATACAATATTCTCTGTAGAGATCACGGGCAAAGATTGATAATGCTGTTGCAGAGCGTTACATTTGGAATCTATATCCACGGCCAAATTCATCAACTGTGCATATTTCTCGGCACCTTCATCGGCTCTTTTTCTTAGAATCTCGGTTAAATTTTCCAAAATATTCATCATTTTAGAACGCAACTCCATTTCTTCAGACAAACGTTTCACGTATTCATTCACCATATGCTGCGCTTGTTCTGCAATGGTCAGATGCTTATCCAACTCTTGTGAATCAGTAATGCTGCGTATTTTTTGCAGATTGCAAAGATCTGCCGGTAAAGCGGCTATGCTTTGCCGTGTAAATGCATCAGACGAAGGTGCATTTTTCAACTTTGTCAAAAAATCTATCACATCTGTTACCAGTGCAATGACGTGCAAACGTGTTTCATCATTTCTGTCATCATTGGCAAATTGATTGCAGTTTGAAATGGATTTCTCATCAAAGTGCGTCGACAATGGTTCTGGTGACATTAACGGCGTCAACGGTTCTCCTTCCAATGCTTTAGGAACAGAAGCCGCAGGCGCCTCCTCTCGAGGGGCAGACAGACCACTACGCCATGATTGAATAACATCCAACTGATAAACATTTCTCTCTTGCCAAATATCCAGTATGTGGGCGAGTCGTTTCAAATCTTCTGAATCGAAAAGTGGAACCGCATGCGCAAACGCTGCATCAAGTACATTACGAAAATGTTCCAAAAAAGCTGCATGCTTACGACGACTATTCTGCACCACGTCGTTGACTAAGTAGAATAAACTTAGCAACTTTGTTGGTCGACGTTCTTTCAGTACTGTCTCAAGCCAAAGGCGAGCAATTTCTCTGTCATTCTTTCGATGATGAATAACCCACAATGATAAAGTCTGCACACTCTGCTGTGATTGACGCAACTCTGCCAGCTTATCACGAAATTTCATCTCCGGAAATGTGGACATTTTATATCCACTTTTAGATTTTCTGAAAAAAATTTTCTGCTATAAACTGACTCATTTATAAGGCGTGCAAATTTATAGAAAACAAAGAAAAACAAAACATTATAATAATAATTTTATGCTTTCATCAAATGTCCAAATTTTTGTAATTTGACTGCCGCTAATTTCACTGTAAAAGTAATAATCAGAAATGTTTACTTTTGCTGCATCGCACTCCTTTTTCAATGAGGCAACAACTGCTTTAATAACGATAGTCTAAAAGCATAACCATTGCTTCAATTCAATCAGCACAGTACAGATGATCCACCAAATATTCTGATAATCGTATACAATTTTTTATTTAAATTTCATATTATCTTCTACTTGTGATTTTCACAAATATCAAATTTACAGTTGGTACGCTTTAATTTGGAATTAAGTAATTATCTTCTATTAACAAAAATTAATTTATTATTATTAACATGATTTATAATAATTTTACAACTGTCATCCAAGGGAAGAGAACCTTTGAACCACTTCTCATTTTTATTCAAATTCAAATTATTCAAAAGAAAACAGAAAAGTGAACACAATTTTGAAACAATCAGACAGCATAATTATAAAATTACAAACATATTCAAAAACATACAGAATAAAATAAACAATTTAAACTGCTGAAATGCAAAAAAAAAACAAGGAAATAAAACGTGCTTGTAGTGAAACCTAAAAGCCTTTTCTGTTGACGAAAAACAAAACACAGATAATTGCGACTGTGGCTTCTTCTCGATGACAATCCATCTTATTTTAGAACAAACCAAAGCAGAATACAATGTAATTTAAACTTAAACAGAATACAACGTATTGTCACATAAGCTGTTATAAATAGTTCAATCAAAAAAAAAGTCACTGCTAAAAAATTAAACTGAAACTTACGTAATGATGCGAATGTTTCCAAAAAATTTTTAAATTTCTGCATCAAAGCTGTTGTATTTGCATTCAATCACAATAACAGTCGACAATTTAGCATCCCTTTTACGAATACTAAAAGCATTTTTGCACTCGCCAAAAACAGTGCTCACCAGTGACATAGCGTTCACAAAATTCATTTATGTGACAGATATTAAATTTCACTTATGTTTAACAATAATCAGAATGCAGGCAATATATATATATTTATTTATTTATTTATTTATTTACTGCTGTGTACACAGTAAAATAAAATATTATTAAAATAAGAACAGTATTTTATTCTGAGGAAACCGAAATACATCTTCTGTTTTGTTTGCTTTTCACAGTGAACATCCTCTTAAACAAACCCAAAACAAATTTTCAATGCAAGCTGAAAAATTAAATATACATTATAATAAGCAAATTTTCAAAATTTTCAATGTAGCTAAAAGATTGATAGATAATTTGTAACAAGTATCTTTTTACTATCAAAATAGTCATTTTAAAATACATTCAATATATAGTAATATATTAGCCCTCTGATTGCCTTTACGGGTATTTCAGACCACAGCGTGTTTTAAGCAATTGTATATCTCCTCACATACGTTTGTATGAAATGTGGCTTTAGGAATGTTCTTTTGAAACAATGATAAACTTCAAAATGTTTTAATTCGAATCAATTTATCAAAAGTTATGATAATTAAAAGTGAAATGAACACATTCTGGTCTTTTGAGGTCTTTGAGACCCTCGACGATTTTCAGCTTTGATCTATATAATTTTTATCTGAAATTAATTTCTTTATTCTGTATTACTCTAACGGAGATTTTAAAAGAGTGAATTCCAAATATATTTATGTAACAGAACATTTAAAATATGACGAATAATGCATATTTGATGTAAAATCAAGTTTCAGTTAGTAGGATTCTCAAAAGAAAACTCTGACACACGACAGCTTTTGCGTAAATAGCATCAGTTGACTTATTTGATATCAAAAATCTAAAAAAGAGAAAACAATTATCATATACAGTTAGGATATCTGAAAAATAGGAAGCTCTCTCATCAATGTGACAAAGGTCGCAATATAAATACTGATATTTTTTTTACTAGTATGGATCTGGTGGAGGAACTTTTGGGACGAAGTACAACCATGGTTGGCACATTGAGAAAAAAAATAAACCGAACATCCAGAAATGGTCGTGACATCAGGACGTTAGCTTGGGTCATTTATTTTCTACTTTGACAGAAAATTCACACCAGTAAGTTACTTACCAAAGAAAAATAGATGCATCCTATTGTTATCCACAATGCACCATGACAGAAAAGTCTCTCCGGAAGAGGACAACAAACCGAACATGAAGTCTGGTGTAGATAATCTCCTGTAAACGAGGAAATCGTCGATGGCCCATGGTACTATTCTCCAGTATGCTTGATGCCGCGGTTGTGGCTGCTTATGTGACATAGACGACCAGACATCCTGAGTGCAATGTCAAAAGATCACATCGAAGATGGCTATTTCTGTTGGAATGCGGTAGAAATTTTACAGAAAATGCTCTGAACCGAAGAGCAGAAAATCCACTGAGAAGTTTGTCTAGGCCTGTGAAAAAAGCATTAAAGACGCTAGTGGTTAACGTCAGAAAAAGCGATCAAAAAAGCAAACAGCGTTGCGCATTTTGCAATCGAGCCAAAGATAGGAAAGTTAAAAAATGCTATGATTTATGCTGTTCCATAACACCTGCTCTAACTGCTGTGATAAACGAAGAAACTCAACATTTGACTCTTTTGAAATTCAATGAACATGTGCGTGGTAAGAATTATTATAATAATAAAGTTTATAAAAATTTTAAGTACAACTTCAGTGAATTCAATGATATAATAACGCAAAAAACATGCATTTCAAGTTTGGGGATAAAAAATACTACTAAGGCAGAAATACGTATATAGTACCAAAGGACGATCAGAGGGCTAAAAGAAAATTAAATGCGCATTTCAAACATCAGAATTATTTTACCTTAAATTTATAATAGATGAAGGAATTAACTTGAATAAAATTAATTTTAAACCAAATAACAAAGTTTCTACTTTGTTTTTGCTTCAAATCATGCAACAAATTCTAATTCTGCTCACTAAAATCAGCCTATAGAAATCGCTTTAGTTTGCTCACTAGGATCGCTAATGCCATAAGTCAACAAAGTGCTCACTTTAGAGAGCAAAGCAAATTTAATTTAATTAAATCGAAAATACATTCATCTATTACTGTTAATCAAATAATTTAAAGCAAGTTAAATTAAATCTTCCTATATCGAATTATTTTTTCGTGGAAAACATTTTAATAAATATGTGCAATAAGTGACATTAAAATCTGCAAATGCTTTTGAAATAAATTTTATTAACATTTTATAAATTGTTGTACATTACATAGCCAGAAATTATTTATCACATATCCTAATGTGCAAAATATCAAAAATATTTACTCATATAAAATAAAATACAAAAATCTTTCCATCTGACCCATATTTGAAATATATAACTATAAGAAAACACTTTAAATTGTAAAGTATTCCGTTAATTACCAAAGTTTTGTGAATACATATCAAATAAAAAATCAAAACATGCTGAAAAAATGAATATGGATGTTTACGTTTATATATATCTAAACTAAACAACTTTTGTATCATAATAAATATATAAAGCTTGTCAATATGTCACGAATATACAACAGTGATTGTAAAAGAAGTAAATTGATTACATAAACTGACAAATTTTACAAGCTTGCAAAATACAAATAAAAAACAATATTTCGTTGTTAACTATCATACATGTTCTATTTAAAAATACTTTTTTATATAAAGGTAAATAATCTCTCCCTGGAACTGTTTCACAATATTTGTAAGTTACATACGAAGTATGAAAAAAATAATTAAAATATAAATAAAACAGTGGCTATTCTTCAACAGTATCTAATCTGCAAAACTAATACAATATGAACCTTCTGCAGAGAATCTATAATATATGTTAGCACAAAACAATCAAGACTGTATTGTTGAAGTACATACCTGGAAAAGAGAAAGTTCAAAAAGGTAACATTTACTGTGTACCACCATTAATGCTGTCATTAATAGTATAAACCAAGCGTACAGATAAGCAACATATTTCATTTACTTAAAATTGTAATAATTGTATATTTAAGTATTTTCAATTAAAATAATTATAATGTTACATCAAATTTTATTTTAAGTCAGCTGATGGCTATAATAATAAATTAAAAAAACATTATAAATTATAAATAATTAAATTTATAGAAAAATGACTTTCACTACTAAAGCGAAAATAAACAGCAAATAAAACTGTAAAAACGACTTGATTAAAAAACTCGCGTCATTATACATTACAGTAACTGGAGAAACAAAAAATGCAATTATGTAAACATTTAACTTACTTCACAAGAAAAATTCTCAATCAAAAAGAAATTTGCAACATCTTTCATAGAGTTCGACTCTTCTAAAAATGCAACAGCATGAAACAATATGCAGTAAACAATTCGAATAAACTGCTTTAACTAAGTTTCTAAATAACTTCTTTATCGATCTTCAAGTTATATGGCAAAATTACAGTACTTTATAGATTTCTATCTTCGTTTGCATAAATTATCAAATATAGAAAAATTATTATTAAAGTTTTAAATTTAAAAAAGTATGAAAAAAGTAATTCTACTTTTTAAATGACATAAAAACTTAAAGGCATGTAAATTAAATTTCATACTGTAATAATTTTACCTGATGTAAACGTACATTCATAAAAATTAATAATGAGATTATTTACTGGAATATTAATTATTTTTAAAAATATTAAAAAAATTGTTTTTAATTTTAATTTATTTTAATTTTCGTTCACTTTTCTTTGTAAATGTAGATTTGTAATTCATTTCAAATTGTAATTCACCTTTTTCTTACCCACATTTGAAATAAGATATATAAAAATTTAATTAATGCAACATTATTTATTATATTAGACCTGTTATATATGAAAGAAATGTGACAAACTCATTCATATCACAATAACAAAGTTATCTGAAAATTTTGCATTACATTACATTTTCACATTTATATTTTATATGTATATTTTATGTTATATTTTAAATAAAAGCTTTGGGAATTTTTAATTCAAAATACTGCTTTTTCACATTATTCAAACAAACAAATTACCGACTACTTGAATTTCATAAAATATACGGATACGGTGTGATAATTCTTTGTTGATAAATTTAGATGTGATCACAGTAGTATAGTTAATTTTTCTTACATTACTAATGGCAAAGAGATCAGGAGTATCTTTTGGTTCTGTAAATATAAATGATGATGGTGATACTCTTGTCTCTAAGAAAAGAAGCAGATATATGCATATAGATGTGATGCCCTGTTTGAGTTCAGTGGTAAATATCGTACAGTTTAAATCTAGGTTAAAATTTGTCCATGTTTTCAAATTTTAGAATGATGTTGAAATATACCTGCTGAAGGTGCAAAATAAGAGGCTGTTTGGAAGAGTGAATCAGAATCGTCGTATTGAAGATGAATTGAGGAAGAAAATAGATTATTTAGAATCTCATCAAATGAAAGATGATGCTTTGCTATCATTATTGAGTGCATACTTATATCAAGTAGGTTTTATTTTATGGAGCTGTTAGTCATAAATTACAGAAGAAGTTAAATTACAATATTGTTTTAAAAAGAACTTATTTTAATTTAAAAAAGTATTAAGAGAAATATAGTGGTGTGAAAACTGCTTCATTATGCTTTAAATTAAAAGAAAATTGCTCATTTTGAACTTATCGAATTCCAAAATAAAAGTAATATTCATTACGTATAGAGAAAATATTCAATAATGTTTAAACTGCTTCAGAATATTGAAAAAGTGCACTAAGCATATGCTAGTTTAAAGTTTTGAATTTTTCAGATTCAAGAAGGATTGGTAATGTTGCTGAAACATGTTTCGCAAACTTCTTCTTCATATTGTCATCAGTCGAGTAAAATTTATTTTTCAATTTACAAAATTATAATAAAGTTAATCTTTTTTTTTAAAGTTAGTTCGATTGAAGCTGAAGAATCTATTCTTCGATTATTCCCGAATATGAAAAGGAATATTATTGACGACCGTCTGAGAGAAGCTTTTGAACGTTGCATGAATATGATCCGACAGATTGACGGCATAAATTCTTGTCTTGATAGAAAGCTCGATCAAGTTAACAGTGAAACAAAATCAAATGCATTCCACAGTGAACGAACGCCACCATGTTCGAGCAGTTCTTCTCTGTCTTTTTCATCTGAAAGGAGAACTGCATTTGATGAAGCAAATCTATCAAAAGGAAGCAATACATTCCATGAAAAACCTTTTCACCTACAAAAGTATCTTCAAGAATTGGAAGCAAAAAATCGCGAATTGTCTTTACAGGTATGTTTACACTAATGCTTTGAATTATTTTTATACTTGTACATGTTTTAGGAAAATTTCTTTTTTCAATTTTCTTCACTATACGCTAAAAACTAAAAACTACTATTCGCTAAAAGTTTTTGTAAGCATTTTTTGACTGTTGCAACTTTGCATTGATTGAAAAAATTAAATAATTTTAAAATTAGTTAATTAATCAGATTTTAAACTGTTTAAGAGAAAATATTTTTAATTAGGATGTATTATTCAACTGTGTAACATGATTTAAATAGTTGTTGTTCGATTTCGGTATAGTGACATTGAGCAAAGTTCGTATTATGGTCTCAGTTGATGCTATGCGAATTTAAATTGCCAGTGTACTGTTAATGTAACATAAAGTTGTAGGCATCTATCGATTTTTATGTTAATAATTTGTTTTCGTCGTTTCAGTATGCTAACATAGCGATGAGAAATTTAATATTTCATTAAATAAACATTTTAATTTTTTTAAGTGTATATTTTGAATATAATTTCTTTTATGCAATTATCGTTTAACTTGGAAAAGAATAAATAAATAAATAAATATGTATATACGTACATGATTCGAATTGTTATTTATTTCTTTCTAATTTATGTAAAAGAGTTTATGTGTTAAATCTAAATTTTATTATACGTTTTTATATAATGAAAAAACTACTGGCGTGCAACAGAAACAAATGTTACTAGCATTTTGAATGTATTGTCAGAATATGCATACTGTAGCAAGGTTGCACCGTAATTGATTTTTAAGTTCATGTTTTTTGTTTTGAAGATAAATGTTGCATTTTGCCCAGTGGTCAACGTATAATTTTGATTTTGCATTAGAATTTCTTTCAATAAGGTATATTTTTTTGAAAATTTTGATTTTTGATAATTTTGGGTAATTTTTATCTTTTGATAAAAATATATTTTGAAAATAATTACAAAGTAATGAAATGCAAGTGAGATGTTAACTTTGATTGTATTTTTTTTTAAAATATTCTTCTGCATGCACGTGCACGAGTGGACAGCATTTTTACAATGAGCTAGAGAGAAAGTGATGATTTAGATTACTGCGGGCCGAATTTTATTTCATAATTCACCGTTGATAAAATTAGAAAATTAAGTACAGTTGACAGTACAGTTGGAAGATGCAATTTATGAAAGAATTTGTATCGTTTTAATGTTGTTGTTGTATATATATTAATTAATTAATTTTTGTTTGTTGTTGTATTTAGAATAGGGTGTTGCAAAACGAAATAGCATTGAGCGAAAATCGTTTGCAGCAAGCGTGCGTTCGTGTCAAAGATTTAGAAGATGAGACGGAAAAGTTGCTTGTACGTGAAGAGCAAACCAACTCGCGCATTGCCGAAGTGAATGCCCAGTTGCGGCAGGCTGCCGGCAAAAAATCCTCAGTTGGCAAGCAGTTGCAGCAACAGGCGAGCACTAGCGTTATTCGCAACGGCCCAACCGATGATGGAGGCAGACGTGGCGATTCAAATGTACAAAGATCTTTTGCTGAAAATAGTGAATACGAAGCATTAGCTGAACAACGCTTGAAAGAGATTAACACGTTGACAGAGCAGAATAAACAATCGCAAAGGACAATTCAAATGTTACGAAATAAGGTATTTTATTATTATTATTATTGTTGTTGTTGCTTGGTTGTTGCTTTGCGTTGCACTCGAATGATTAAAGATTTTTCTTTTGTCATTTCGATTTGAAATTTGTTGTTGTTCAGTTGGAAAATTTGGACGTGGACTTGGTAAAACAGTCGCCGACTTATCGAGATTTGGAAGTGCAATTTAAATTGCACCTCCGCGACAGTATCCGATTGAAAGCGATACACGAGAATGTGATGAACGAGCAGGCCAAAGTGGAGAACATGTCGCTGACAACTGAAGAGCAACGGACCAAGAAGTCACCGGTTGTTGAACAGCTCGAACAAAGTTGGCAAGTTTTGAAAGTTGAAGAGGAGAAGCTGATTGCCAAACAACGTCGGATTGAAATTGACGAAGAATATCTTCGCATGAAGCTTCGCTCGTTGGACGCCAGGATGCAGCAAATGCCGAACATCATGTCAGTAGCGGAATCGAAGTTGCAGAAAGCGAAACATGAGCAGAAATTGTTGAAGTTGAAAATGTCCGACGTGCAGGCTGAGTTGAATTTTACAAAAGAAGAATTGGAACGTCTGAGGCGTTTGCTTTCCAGTTCAGTTGTGGTTCCGTTGTCCAATGCGGACGACGTGGAAAGCACGTTGGAAAAGGAGGAAAGTTTGGAACCCGGTGAAATTGACGAATCAGACGAAGATGACGAAAAGCTTAGGGATAAGACCATCGAAGAGCAGGTAGTTGAATTGAAGAAACAATTGCGTTTGTCCAAACGAGCCATTGCACGCTGCCATGCTGCCATGGATGTCTACAAGGCGAAGTCGGCTGAAAATGATGACATCACAGTGGTGAGTTATGGTTAAATTGTTACTGTTGTTGATGTGCTTTGTGAATTTTGATTGTTGTATTTGCATTTTTATTTGATTTTCAGACAACGAAAAAATTGCGCATGGAAAATAGTTTCCTGAGAGCGCATATCAGGAGGATGGCGAAAAAAATTGGCGTCGACCGTTTGGAATTTATCAAATTAGCCGACGACATGTTGACCAAGCAAGAAGTGGAAATTGCACTTTTGAAAACCAAATTGGAAAACAAAGAAGGAGTAAATGAAATATGAAAAAAATGCACAAACGTTGGTTGAGTTTTTTAAAAATAATTTTATTTTATTTTGAAGAACATGAGTACATTGTATGAAGAAATTGGAACTACGGGCGATGCTTTGGATCAAGCGTTGAGCAAGAACAAAACGTTGGCGGATTTAATATCAGAAAAAGATAATGCGATGTTAAAAATGATGGAAAAGGTGATTATTAATAATTGACAAAAAATATATATAAGTTGATGATGTGAACAAATATTTTTTTTTTGTTGTTTTGCATCATTAGCAATTGGCAACTTCGCAAGCAATGCGATCGTTAGAAGGTGAAAAGAAAGAATTATCCGAGATGGTACGTACTTTGGAAAGGCAACTTCAAGTACAAGATGCGGACAAAGAGCAGCTTTTGAAAAAGTTGAGCTTTGTGGAAAGTAATTTATTTCGTGTCGTACGTGAAGGCCAACGCGTCAACGAATTAATAGCCAATCATCGCAATGAATACATGGAATTGCAGAGCAATTTGCTCATTTCAACGCAGAATGTGAAAAGGCTCGAGTCGTCGTTGGAATCAAGCAGGCAAGATTTGACCAAGCAAATTGAACTGCTGGAAAATGCCCAAACTGAGGCCAATCGATTCAGAAATACCATTGGCCAGTTGGAGAAGAAGCTTCGTCGTGCTTACAGAGGTGCTGAGAATATCAAGGAGACGACTGTGGTTGATTTGCAAATACGAGAAGAGCAGATATTCGCTTTGAAACAAAAAGTACTATGCGCATTGTGCAAATTGAATCAACTGAATCGTGTCCTGTTGAAATGTGGCCACCTTTTCTGCGATGTCTGTATAGATAATTTGTTGAAGCAACGCCAAAGAAAATGTCCAAATTGTATGACAATATTCAGCCACCAGGACGTGAGGAATGTCTACTTTTGAAGCAACATTTTTTGGCTGCCTGCATCTTGCTGTACTTGTTTTTTTTTCCATAAATTATTTCTCTGTATATTCCTAGTTTCTTCCTTTCTCCCTCTCTCTCTTTCTCATTTTTACCAGCTAACAGTAAAAAAAGAAAAGAAAAGTATTTTTAATTGATTTATGAAAAAAAACAATTTTTTTTTCATTTGACCAGCTCAGCTATTGTGCTCTGTATATGTGTGCATAGTGTGTGCATAGATACTGCTTGTTGACTGCTGGTTTCAGTTGCGAGAGCAGCGAAAAGTGAATAAACGACACACGCTTGCTTGCTTGTTGTGCAACAACAACAACAACACCGGTGATATATATACGTATGATTTTCCACTTGGGTACCAAGACGATACTACTACTAATACTGTTTCATGTACGTTGATGGAAATTATTTTCTCTTGCTTATTGTTTCACATTTCGATTGTAATAATTATTACAACTAATTATTTTAAACTGTACACTTGATTAAGTGATGTTCACTTTGCTTGTAATAAGCAAATGTTATTCATAAGTTTTATAGTTGTGCAAACAATTACAAAAGCCATCTTTTTTATTCTCTCATTTTAAATTTCGCAGTTACATAAAAAAAAACTTTTTTTTATCATGAATTGTCAGATTCATGTTTATCAGCATCTGCTTCGGTACGCACGTCTGATAGACACAACAATGAATCAAATTGTTCAATATCAGCAGTCGGTAGGCTGATTTGTTTTTCATCTTTGGACAAAGTATTCTCCAATTTGGATGTTAATTGATCTGAATTTGATGTCTTCGTTTCAACATCAGAAGTTACAATGCAACAATCTTCTAAGAAAGCAAAATCTTCATTTAAATTTTTATTCATGCAATCGTAAATCTGTTGATGAAAGTCGAAAAGTTGACGTCTCACTATTTCATCCAAATCTTTTATCTTGTCTTGCAACTGTTCCAATTTGTTGCGTAAATCTTCCAACGCTATAAGTGATGCACGCAACGATTTCAACGACGGATGATTGCTTATTGGTGTTCTATTCAACGGTGGCACCAATTGTCCGCATGTGTAAGCTTCGAACTCTTGTGGATGCATCTTCAACGATTCTGCATTCAAATTTTGAATGAAATCCAACGCACAACACTGAAATGCATTTCTCTTTTGAAAATTCAAAACAATTTCAAACATTTCTGAATTACCATACCAAATTTGTAAAATAATATCCCGCTTCGCCGGACATCAATTTACTAGGTAACGTAAATCGACTGATAAATTTAACATTGGACAATATCAAAGGTGGATTCGTTTTTAAAATGACATAAATCAACGCCGGCAAAAATTCGTCCGCACTGGCTAGTTCACCGCGTGATTCTTTCAAATTTTCAAAAATCAGTTTACAACATCGCGTCAAAGAGCAAAGCTTATCGTCCGGACTCCGATGACTGTTCATTTCAATTATTTCTTTGAATGTAATAAAAAAAACATAATAAATTGCAAATTACAAAAAAAATTTCGTTTTTTTCATTCTCATACCGGTAACTGCTTTGTCAAAACGATCTTGTACACTTTTGTTGGTGAAATCAAAGCCATGATCAATGGCACCACATGTTACCCAATGCAAAGAGCGTATACGATCTTGCAATGACAAATCTGCTACTTCTTCGTCAGTATCTGGACAAAACAGTACTCCATAACAACGGACACAGATGTAAGTTTCAATTTTGGCCAACACTTCTTCCGCTGTAGCCGGTGACTCTATCAAAAGCTGCATGCTATATTACGGAGATCTTGAACAAAGAAAGCATTCTTACCTTTAAAAATGCATTGCAATCGTATTGACATTGTATGATAGAAATCTTGCACTTTTTCTGAAAGTTCATCTATACTAACTACTGATGTGTCGTGAAAAATTCCACTGACGATGAGATTCACATGTTTGCTAATTTCCGAGCTGATGTATTTTGGAAGTGTATTCAAGAACAAACTGAATGATTCTTTTGCAGCCATACTTTCTCCACTGAGCTTGCGTTGAACAATCGTTCCTGATGTGCCCGGCAATACCGATACTGACATGCCAGGACTGGACGACGGAGAAATCTCTATCAGAAAAAGTAAAGTATGCGTATAATGAAAAACATGAAAATAATTTATTCAATACCAGGACTTGGATTCTTTTTTAACATTGCTCGAATGGAAGAAGCTCGAGGCGATGAAAGAGCTGAACGACTTTTCGACTCGAGCAAACGATCAAAAGTAAAGCCTGCCCATGTTTTACTACCAGAAACATCCAATGATTGATCCAGTTCGTCAATAAGAACAACTCGTTTAGCTGAGCTGGATTTTTCACGAATATCCTTTTGATACAAGCGCCAGCATTTTGAACAAAACCCTTGCCACTGTGGATTGCCATAATATTCACAACCGGCTTTGCAGCGTAAATCTTTCTCAGAAAATGGCACCACAAGCTTGTCCATGTTATAATTTTATTAAAAATTAATAACGCTTTTCCACAAAATTTGAACCTCAAAATATACCTGAATACAACAGCATTACTTCGAGATATTTAACAAAAATCAACGAATAAAACTCAATTTTAAGCTACCATGACATGAATTAATATTCAATATATAGCAAATAAATTTAACATAATAATAATATTTTACATTATAAACTAATACTGTTATTTTATTATAAAATGTAAGCCCAAAACTCCAGATAACTATTTTTATGACAATGTTCAATTAAAAATGCATGAAATATACTTACACAATACATGCATCTTATTAACTGATCTAACACGAAAGGTGAAAAACAAACATTTCAAAAAAAATTCATATAAAAATTCACAAATGACTAACAACTGCTGTAGCAAGTTAATTCACACAAATAGTTCGTTGACATCATAATATTTTCATGAAATTAAAATCATATTTATGCCAATAATAAGTAAAAATATTGAAGAAATTTGCATGCAAACATATGTGATTTATCATTTAATAATAAATTAAATTTTATAAAAGAATTTTAAAACAAGTCAAAAAATATTTCTCACAGACAGAAAATATTTTAACAGACTAAGCTCAGTGGAGCAATTTGCACTCATGGGTTCATAACGCACTAATTAAAAATAAGAAACACGAATGTACAGCTTTCATTTTAATTTTTTAAATAAAATATACAAAAAATATTAATAAATATACCTATAAACAATTATGACATTAGGATGAGATGAGGAGGATGGAAATTTATTTCTTCATACTGTAGCTCTAAAAGTAGGCATTATTCTATTCATTTACTGTAATGTAGTGAAAAAGTATTTCAAGACAGATGTTTAATATCTGTTGATGCAGATTATTTCTCTAAGGCTATTTCACTTTTAAACTTCAAAAAATAATATGAGCTGCGCATTATGTAGAATATTAAGCATAAAAATATTTTAAAATCCTACCGACTGAGCAAGCACTTCAATTTCAATGGTAATCAAATCTTATTACGTCATGCACATCATGTATCGTTCATTCAACATATACGTCAAACGTGATCTAATCTTATTACGTCAGACAACAAGCAGCAGAATGGCAAGACTATATTACAGTGGGCATATATTTGATAGAGCAGAATTGACCAATTAAATACCGACACTCTCTCAGGCGGCAAGTTGTCTTCAAGTTTCTTTAATGTTGAATAATCACTATTTTCATTGGTAAGCTTCCATCAAAAACAATCTGTTATCATAACTCAAAATATTTTTATTTTTGTTTCAAATTTAGATAAGTATGATTGAAAATTGTTACAAAATTCTTTTTTCAACATAGGTGCATGATTACACTTTATCATTCTGTAGTGCTTTCTGTAAATGAACAAGAATTCCCATTTGGCAAATGCAGTTCATTAAATAATGTTCAACATATGCTAGTCGATTTTTAATGCTTTCAGAATTAATAATAAGTTTGTAAGTTGGATTTTTTTTATAGTGGAATGAAAATTTAAATTTAATT
Organism: Trichinella papuae; assembly: GCA_001447755.1. NCBI lineage: Eukaryota > Metazoa > Nematoda > Enoplea > Trichinellida > Trichinellidae > Trichinella > Trichinella papuae. Next base: position 387,796 of record JYDO01000017.1, on the reverse strand, counting down.
TTTTAGCACTTTGCTGGTCAACGCCGGAGCAGTATTAAATTTTAAATAGTAAATATTTTTCAAATAATACCATTAGCTTATGTGAAATAAATTTTCATAATCTTATGCGTATGTTTCAGTCGAGCAGCTGAAGATAACTTTTCTGTAGAAGAAGGTTACAGAAATTTTGGTAATGATTTCATGATCGAACGAATCAGACATCGTTCGTTTGAATACGGTTTGAACAGTTCAATTTACTTCAGGTCAGTCGGCAATGGCATTTCTGGCTGCTCTTAGACAACTGCGCATTTTCATCGCCATTTGGAATCTGTTTGTCATATTTTTAATGTTTGTGTAAGAATTTGGAGTAAAATTTAAAAGTGTTCATGCAATTTTCTGTTTGATCGCAGATTTTTGCAGATTTTTTTCCAACTGAGATGATGTTGCCGTTTGATTTTGCCAATCAACTGGAAGAGTGTCGACTGGAGTTGGGTCGACTGAAAGGTGATGCGGTGACGTTGGACAACGAGATCAGTGCAATATTGGTCGCCAGTTCGAAACAGGCTCAAGAGCTGGCTCATGGTCAGTTGTCCAGAGTTGAAGCGGAAATTTCCGTCGCCGAGTCCGACTTCCGGCAACTGGCCAACGTGTTCTCGTCCAGTTGGACACTGGCCAACGGCATCGGTGCCCGGGTGCGTCAACTGGACACGGCCAAGAGTCGTGTGGTCGATTGCATGCAATTGGTCGACGACGCGCTCGACTTGCGCTTCTGTGTTGACGGCGTGCGCTCGGCGCTGGCGGTCGAGCAGTTCGAACAGGCGGCCGAGCATGTGCACCGCTTTTTCGGAGTCGACGCAGCCGTGCGGCAGTTGAGCAGTCGCGAGGGCGACGAAGATCCGACTGCGCTGATGCTCGACGCCAAAGCTCGACTGCTCGAAATTCTGCTCGACAAGTTCGAACGGGCCGATCGGCAAGACGACGCCGCGTCAATCGAACGCTTCTTCAAACTGTTCCCTTTGATCGGCGAACACGAGCTCGGCTTGACCACGTTCGCCTCCCAGTTGACACGACGCTTGGCCGACTCGGTCGAGCGCCATTTCAATTCCACCACTGCCAGTGGCAGTGCAGTGGACACTGGACAGCCGTATGTCGACGCGCTCAGACTGTTGCTCGATCGGCTCGTTCAAGTGATCGAAACACAACAGCCAATTGTCGACGCCTGCTACGGTCCGGGGAAGTTGTTCATCTTGTGGCGGCTGCTGCAGTCGCAGTGTGATATGGAGACGAGCCGAATTTTGGACAAGTTTTTCGAGCACAGGCAATTTGCCAAAAAACTCAGCCTAGCCGAGAAGTGCCTCAAGCAGTCCGCAGTGTCGTCCAGCACTCGAACGGCTGTCGATCCGCTCGATTTGGACGCTTTGCTTTCTGAAATGACACTGATCCAAACATGCGTGCAACTTTATTTCAAGTATAATTTTTGATTTGATTTCAATCTATTCAATCTTTATTCACAGGAAATTGTTTGGTTTAGATTTATTCGTCGCAAAGTTAGTATCGGAATTGGAAAAATGCCAGAAGAAACTGAAACGCAAAAAGAAGAAAAACAACGTTTGATGCAGAAATTGCAAGCGCATTTGTGCAGTTGTGCGTTGAATTGTCGAATGCAAGAACTGCTCGGCCAGTACGTGGCAATTGAAGAATATTACATGCGAGAATCGATATTGAAGGCGATTCGGTTGGAATGCCGTGAATCTGGCTCGTTGCTTTCTAGCGTTGTGGATGATTGTTTTTTCATAATTAGCAAAAGTGTCCGTCGGGCGTTGGCAACGTCTGACGTCGACTGCATCTGCGCGATGTTGAACCATGCTTGCGCTTTGTTAGAAACGCATCATTTGGCTCATTTGAAAAGTCGACTCAAATTTGGCTATCCTTCATCTGGTGAGTGAAAATGGTTCATTCGTTGTTTGTGATTTGTTCAAAGAATATGACTTTTAATTGTATTTTTTTACAGCCGGTGGATTGGCCGAAGCGTATTCGACCGCTGCTATTGCGTACGCCACCAGTGTGGTTCATCAAGGCAAAGTGTCCAGTGGTGGTGGTATTGGTATTGGTAGTAGTAGTGGTGGTGGTGGTGGTGGTATTGGCGATTCGACGGATAAACTTCGCGAGGATTATTTGACCGCTTTGAATGATTGTGGAGTCAGTGTTGAATGTGTGGAGAAGTTGAAGAACCGATTGAAGGACGACTTTCGAAATGTTCTTCTGCAGCTAAACGACGTTGACCAGCAGAAGCTGGATAGCTGCTTGGCACAGTTGGACGAGACGGCGAGCAAATTCCACTCAACGTTGTCCGACGCCATTGACCAGCTCGTGCGAACATCCTTCAAGCCACGCCTACGCTTGGCGGTGGATTGCTTCTTCAACGATACGCACGCACCCAGTGAGTTGGAGTTTGTGGAATTGGAATCGCGTGGCTTGTTTGTAGAAAATATCATCGGATGTTTGCAACTGTTGTTGGAAGATTTGAGGCAGTCGCTTGGAGAACGCCCTTTGGCCATGGTGCATGCTTCGACGGCGACGTTGACCGCGGACTTGTTGGAAAAGGTTACCCTGAAAGGCACGTACAATCGCCTCGGTGGGCTTCTGCTTGACAAGCAAATCCGTCAACTAGCCAATTACTGGACGCAGTTTGCCGGTTGGAGCTCCAGGCAACGTTTCTCAAGATTGGATCAAATTGTTTCGCTGTTGAATGTGGATTCGGTAGCCGACGCGCAAAATTATTGTCAATCCGACAGTGTCACTTGGTTATTGAATTTGGCTGAAATTCGACAAGTGCTTGCTTTGAGAATCGATCTGCCCGGCAACGAGATACGTAAAATACAAGTTGTGCAAACTTGATTTCCACATTTTCTCATTGCAAGTGTTATAAAAATTGTGCATACGTTGAAAAAAATTAATTTATTAAAAATTTGAATCAAATTGTGAACAGCATTGGAATGTTTGTATTTTTATCCTTCGATCGATCATGAACTAATATTGAAAATTAGCATTTACTAACAATGAATGCCAATAATTATTAAGTAATGTATGCAAAAAACTAGAACTACAATATAGATGAATAGAAACTATGAAGTAAATTGATAATAAAATTAAACTGTAGATTATTTTGCAATTTTTCAAAATTCAATGCATATTGTTTCCATCGCTTTTTCGCTGTGTCGCCGGCGAAAACATAGTTGATAAAGTTGGTCGTACATGAAATTTGTCTCGAAGTGATTGAAAATAAGACAAATCTTTTTTTGCTTTGTCGTCGTGAACTTTTATCAAGTGTTCAAATAATCTTGAAGGCTTCTCATTGTTTCATTGGAAAACACTTTTTCACAGATCAGGCACATTGGTAACTGGGCGTTCATAGGTAAAGGAATAAGGCCATACTTTAGATTTTCCAGTTACTCTCTTCAAGCGCCCTCCTCATGTGCTCATTTGCTTTCCCGTGCCCACTTTTAGAATCACTGAATTAAAAGAAGCGCGAAGAACTGTAGTCAATTTAGAACCTGATTGTCAGTAACCCAAGTGTAGCATTTGTTCTTTGTCTTTGCTACAAATGTAAGAAAATTACGCAAACTAATGCAAAGAATCTTTCATCTACTTGCTGTTCAATTAAGAACATTAGGAATACCAATTAATTCAACCCGTGGGAGTAAAATATCCTATTAATTGCACATAATAAATTTTACTTATTAAAAATAAGTCTTGCATTTACTTAGTTCTTTATATACTGTATTAACTGTTATGTATGTTTACTTTTATACAGTTTACAAAAATCGTTTGTAGCCAACTTTTGATTACCAACTGGCAACTTTTAAAACAGAATAACTTTCAAGTGAATTGTATTTTTAAGAAAGGGCCAAGATTAATTTACGTTTTTCAGTTAAATATAAAATCTTTTTTTTTCTGAAAAATATCAGCTTCAAAAATATTTTCAAAAAAATGCTAGTTCGATAAATCAAATGAATTCATTTTTTAATATTATCTATAATTAATATTATTGAGGGGGGGTTAAGTTTGGTAAAATTGAAACATACAACATTAAAAGAATAAATAAAGTATATTAGTATTTCGGTGACGCAGCTCTGTATGGGTAATGCCTGATGCAGTATGGTTTTCGATTATAAATCAAATACTGCCAATCCAAAAATGGCTCACCGCAAACTGAACATGTGAAACATTCTTGATGCCACCGTTTGCCCATCGCATATACCGTGCGCACATCCAATGGAAGTTCACAAGCTGAAATGAATGAAAAATTTTTCATAAACCATAAATATGATAATTTATCAAATTGCTTTTTTGTATAAAACGAATAATAACCTTCGCATTTTAATTTTTTGTCACAGTTCAGGCAAATTATTTTTCCATCTTGCAGCTCGCACATTTCACCTCCATTTAAATGCGTCTTACAAATGCTGCAAATGATGTGATCGCGGTGATAAATTCGATCGAAAGCAAAAGCTGCTTCATTGTTTTCAATTGATTTTTTGCAATATGAGCAGATCGGTTTTTTATTCTTCTCTGCTGTATGCATATTTTCATTGATAATTTTCAACCTTATGCTTTCAATAAGAAAATGATCAATTGAAATTAAACAAACATTTAGTTTAAAGAACATTATTTTAAACATTCTACCAATGAAATGTTTAAATTGTTTAAAATTACATGCTTACACATTGCGATGAATGTTATGCTTCATTTGCATTTTAGTCAATAGAAATTTTTATTTATTTAAACTGAACTATACAATCTTATCAATGTTATCTATGATATCTTGTATGCAAATTCAAATTTCCCATTCAGTGATTAAAATGCAGGTTAACCAAATTTAATTTCAGCCAAATATGATTTAACTTGATTTATCGCTGAATTAAAAAAAATCAAAAATCAGTCGAAACAACTGAGACAAATTTATTATTATCGTAACAACAATTTGAAAAACAAATTTCCACTAATAAAAGCGATAAAGCAACTTGCATTCGACGTTCAAATGTTTAACCACGCCTGTAAATCACTTTTCGACTTCGGACATCGGTCAGTCAACACATCCACTCCTGTACTTGTTACAAGTACGTCATCTTCGATGCGCATGCCAATTCCACGAAATTCTTCTGGCACGTCGACACAATCCGATGGAAAGTACAAACCTGGTTCGACTGTAATCACAACACCCGTTTGGAATGGAATATCTTTCGGTACAGTGTGCGTATCGTGAACATCCAAGCCAAGATAATGACCAACATGGTGAGGGCAAATTTGATCCACCGCGTTGTACGCCTGCTGTGCAGTGAGCTTGTCAGACAGCAGTCCAACATTTTGCAGTTCAGCACTGAGAAGTGCCATCATTTCCAAGTAAGCTTCGCGAAGAGTGACCAGACGACGCTGAGCAATACCGTCGATTAATTTACACTGACAATCATAAAGCAAATCATACAAAATTGATTGCGGTTTTGAAAAAACTCCCGACACTGGCCAAGTGCGTGTAATATCTGACACGTAACCACCAACTTCACATCCAACATCCATCAATATCAAATCATTTTCTTCTACTATCTATTTGTGAAAAAAAAATTCATGTAAAATTGAATATAATGAAGCAAATCTCACACAACTGTTTTTACTCCTATCAGTTTTGTTGTCATTATGCTAGTGTAAACGACTAATTCATCTTATGTTAAAATGCGTGTAAAATTGCGCACCTGATTTGCATCCAAATAATGAATAATATTCGCTCTAGATCCTCCTGCTACCACAGGTGGATAAGCTAGCTGTTTGGCACCACGTAGTCGCAATTCCAAGTCCATTTTTGCAACTAAAACGTTCTCATCTCTACAATGACGAGTATAGAGCATCGTCTCCGCCAGTGCTTCGCATCCAATCAAGCATGTTTTACGCATAAGCTCCACCTCAGCCGACGATTTGATCCACCGTAAACGATGTATCAATTCCAAAGCAGATTCACCATAAATTGCCAAGTTTTCCGCAATTTCCAATGCTTTTTTATAACACGGATTGGCTGCACTAAGACCGCTGACCACCGAATACATCACTGTAGATCTTGCTTGGCCGTTGGCTAGAAGATATTCTTCAAAAAACTTTGTGAAATCATCGTGAACAGTAGCCCAGTCGACATCAGTAAGCCATTTGGCGCCGTCACAGCCAGCCAGCGATCCCTCCCAAAGTTCCTTGTGCGGACTGCGTTCTTGTACAAACAGCACTGAGCGATGTGCTTCCTCTGTCTTACCATACAGCAGCAACAAACTGTCCGGCTCTTGAAAGCCGCACAAGTAGAAAAAATTCGACTCCTGTCTGAAAACATGAGGGACATCCGGGGCACAAAAACGCACCGAAGCCGCAGGTATCAAAACAACGCAACTGTTCATGTTGGTGTTGTTAGCCTGTGCATGCTTCCAAACTGAAGACCAAAATTTTGCTCGTCTTTCCGCATATTCAGTTTTCAAAATGCCCGGTGTCACACAACCGGCACCGATCAACTGCGGATGTGAAATAGGTGACGGCTGTCCGACGTATCTGGACATTCGACAAACTGACAATCTAGCTTCATTCAGATATCCATTCAACAATTTATTCAACATCATCAAGTCTATGAATAGACTTCGGATCGTGTATAAAGTCAAATTAACTGAAAAGCAATTCTGAAATGTAAATTTTGCAACGCTAACAAAGCGAACTACACAAATAAACAAGATATCGGAAGCCAGTTTATTTCAAAAAAATATATATGATTGTTAGTATTAGTCACTGATTACTATTAGTCACCGATTCTAACTAATAAGTGTTCAACTGTGACTTTCTATTGGTGCTGTATCATCAGTTCCCAATTCTGGCAATTCTTCATCATCACTGTCGCTAAATTTCTAAATTAATAACATTTATTAAATTATTTAAAAATTATTTTTCTAACAATCACAAACCCCAAATTCTGCATTCATCTTGTCATCGTGCAATGTGTCCTAAATCAACAGAATATTATCACAACTACAACAAAAAGTTTTTCAATTAAAGTGTCAAACATACAGCATATTTGCTGAAGTCAAATTCTTGGCTCGCATCACCATCTAATGATACATCATCCTCATCTTTCCATTTGTTGAAATCCACTTTACACCACCAATGTCTTCCTTGATTTTTCATAAGTCTAGGCCAAAAGGCACCATCTGTGTTAAGTTTATTGATGACGAATTCTAACTGACGGTCCGAAATGATGCGACGAACGCTCTAAAATAATTACTGATAAAGACAAAAAGACTTTAACGTAAAGCATATACACTTTAACTTACACTAGGATCTACTTTTTCGTAAAATTCTATTTCGCAGTGATGTGATGTTTTTTCAGTGCCTCCAATACCACTAAAAATAGATTCAAAATGAAGCGAATAATATGATTAAGAAAAAAATAATACCGAAAAGTAAATTTATCTTCGGTAATATCAACTTTTGGATCTTTACAATCTTCGACGCAAACAGTGAGAAAGATATAATTTTTGCGTTGTGCCCATAACACAGTTGCTTGAACGTCTCTACTGAAATGCATATTACATTACAGAAACAATTAACATATTTAAGGCAAACAAATTAAAAATGTTAATCACAAAAAATTCCATATAAGAAAAAAGAAATGAAAGGAAAAAGACTTAAATTCAGAAAACAATTAGAAGGTCCTATAAAACACGTGAAAACCAAAATAACAGAAGGTTTATAAAATGGCCTAAGACACCTAACGTTCACAGTCACAGAATAAACGCTCACTATGTATATTGAACAAAATAAACCAAAATTGTCTACAAATTACTGTTGTCAGCATGGCAAATATTTTATGTTCTATCGAACGTTGAGCAATAATTTACATGCGGAATGCAAAAAAAACAAACAAAAAGCATTACCTTCCAGACGAGTTAGCCATTGCTAGATTCTGTCAACGCTAAATGAACCGATACGAAAATGCAGGAAAGTATGATGACAATAGTCTACATAACATCAGAACCTGACTATCAAAAGTTTATGTTTTTGTTAAGAATTTTGTAATACGGTCAGTAACTTTATAAATTAAAAATAGTTAAACATTGACCATTTATAAATTTATTTATGAAAATTTATTTTAAAATTTTACAAAAATTAAAAAAATTTTCGTTGTTCCTGCTAAACTGCTAAAGTAAATAAAATATTTCCAAAATAAATGGTATAAAATCGTTAAAAATCATTATAGTTTACCTAAAAATAGTTCATAATTCTACTTATACAAATATTTATATTTGATGTTCAATATACATGTTGATCTTTAACTTCATGTTGTTATTTTCACTTTAAAAATCATGAAATAAAAGATTGTTTTGCAGAAAAACTAGAAACTTTTAATTACAATATACTTTATTTATACTTTAGCTGCACTGTGATATTATACAGAAAATAATTCAGCATCGTTCAATTTCCAATGTACTGTATTTTGAAATTGTACTCAACTTTTTCAATAAAAATTGGTTACATTGAAATATGCATCTTTATAATTTAATAATTATATTTTTTATGACTGATCAAAAATTTAAAAAGTTTATTTTTGATAAGGATTGTCATCTAAACGTAAAAGTAAAATTACAGTAATACTATATTTCGTAGAAAATTTGTTTTGTTGAAAAAATATTGCTTAACGAAGGTTAGATAATCGTTTATTTTATAAAATAATTGTAATTGTAATGATAAATATTACTGAAGTTTATATAGGTCATATATTCGCGCTTATTGCAATGCATGTACCTTACTGTCATTTGGTTTTTGGCGTTAAGTTATTCGTTTTTATTGTCTGCCTGTAAGTAGTCATTTGTTTTCCTAATAATGTATTATGTTTAGATATTTTTATTTTTATAACTTTAATTAAGTAATAATAATTGTATTTTCGAAAAATGAGCCTTGTTGTTTTTATACATTTATACAGACCTAATTGATGACCTAACAGATTAATTGTCATTCCATCAAAGCATATTAATTATCATTATGTTGTTATTTGTTTTTTATTTGTTTTTTTTTTAATTTTTTTGTTTAATGCTTCTTTAATTATCAATTTTTCACATATATATTATATTCTATTTTACACCACACTTATTTGAAGATTTTTTCTGATATGTAGTTAATACAGTGATGTTATTAATAATGTCTATCTTTTGTTGTTGAGTTTGAATGTTTTGAATAATTTGTTAGTATTATTAATAGTTTTTTGTAAAAACTATTTAAATAAATCTGGCAATAATAGCGTAAAGTTATTTTAATATACTCAGTACGGCTGTTCGCGAAAGTATAATATTTTTTATTTACTAATTATTATTACTAGATTTACAGTTATTTCTGCTCAGTTTTCACCGTGCCGCTCAATCTGATCTTTATTAAGTAAGTTTTATTGCTTAACTTGCATTTTTCAAATTTGAAATACGGCATTTGTAGATTTTAGGTTTTATTGTTTTTTCTTTTAGATTGTAAATAGTTTTGTTAAAGTTTCCTAAATCTATAAATTTTTGTTTTAAAGTGTAATTTTAGACAGATATCATATTCAGTGAAATGTTATGTATGCGTAATTGATTGTTTGCTTTTCATATTTTAATTTTTCATCCGTATGTTAGTGATGTGCTAAATGACTACGTTTTGCATCTTTATTCTAAATAGAAATTATTAATTAAATTTAGAATGTTATCATGAATCACAATTCTAATAACTATAATGTGTTTTAGCACTGGTTTACGTTGAAATATTGCTGAATGCAGCTAATGCATAGATTAATATTTTGTGATTTCAGTTTTTTAAATATTATTTTAAATGTAATGGAGATGTTTCATTCTAGGTGTTGCACGTTACTTTGAAAAACTTGACGCATTCATGACAAGATGCTTTTATACCAAGTCATTCAATGAAACTTATGAGCTTTCTTTTCTATATTTTAAATTTGTATTCGTTTTGTTCAGTTTTATTGAGCCGCTGTAGGATACTGTATTTTTTATAGTAATCAAGATTATGTAACGAAATGTGGGTCATGTTTTGTTTACATGGTTCATTCTGTTGAAGTTGTTTTTCTTTTGATTTTGATAAGTTATGATTATAATTAATATTATAATTATATTTTTCAGGATTATAAAGTCATAAAGTTGTCATGGATCTCCTTCGAAGTTATTTTAAAAGAATTGGTGATATTTTTTGGAGTTCTGACATCTGGCTGCCGCCGGGACATGACTGGGATTCGGTGAAGCTAAGCTGCCCTGGGTTTCCAGAGTTTTATGATCTTGTTCTTCCAATTTATTATTCATTTGTAATAATACTGATTCGAGCAATGTTTGAATGGTAGAAATTTTGCGAAATTATTTTTGGTTTTTTTTTCATCTATTTGTTTTAGGCTTATTGCGAGACCTTTGGGTCGCTTTTGTGGTCTCAAGGATTCTGGAAGTCAGTTACCGCATATGTTTCAATGCGTAGTCCACAGATTTCGAGCATTCATGCACATGGCAAGTGGTCACATTTATAACACTGCGAATGAGTCTGAAACACCGGATCCAATCATCCGCTTGATTCATCACAAAACAGTTTTGGATAAGTTTGCTGAAGTTTGGTGAGTTTTTGTGTTTTATGCTGTAGTCGATCAACTTTAATATTTATTCTTTCAGTTGGAGAGCTGTCTTTTATCAGGGAATATTTCTTTACGGCCTCTTCGCTTTGTGGGATGTAAGATTAAAGTTGAAAGTTGAAAAATTTTCTGACATTTAAGGATTGTCATTTTTAGAAACCATGGTTTTGGGAAACAACTCACTGCTGGTACGGTTACCCATACCAGGTAATTAACGAACAGTTTATTTTGCTTTATTAAGTTATTTAAACTTGTTTTTTCTTTTAGCCTGTCGATCCTGAAATCAGGTGGTATTATTTGATTGAACTGAGTTTTTACTGGGCACTTATGTTTTCTCAGTTTGTGGACGTTGTTCGAAAAGTGCAGCTTTTTTCAATTTATTCAAGTTTTTATTATTTGACAATGTTCGTTTATTTTCAGGATTTTTGGGTTAATTTTATCCATCACATTACAACTATATTGTTGTTGTCGTTTTCTTGGGCAGACAATTTTGTTCGAATAGGAACTTTGGTGTTGGTTATTCACGATGCGGCAGATTTTTGGATGGAAGTGAGTAGTAATTCATAGAAATTATGAAAATATATAATCAAATATTTCAGACTGCTAAAATGGCACGGTATTGTAAGAAAAATAGATTGTGCAATGTGTTGTTTGTGATATTCACGGCGGTGTGGTGTGTGACTAGATGTGGAATCTATCCTTTCAAGTATAAGCTTTCTTTACAAGCGATTCTATAAATAATGAGCTGTTTTAGGATACTTTATTCAACCATACTCGAGGCCCCGGCTATTATAGTATTTTTTCCTGCCTATTACATTTTCAACAGTTTGTTGTTGGTTTTGTTTGTGTTGCAGTTGTTTTGGACAACACTGATAATTCGTATAGCTCTAAATGCTGTGCGTAGTGGAGAGGTATATATATATATATGTCAATTTTTTTTTGAAATTTCGGGTGGATAGTTTTACTTGTATTTTTTTATTTTCAGACAGATGACGTACGTAGTGATGATGAAGATGACGAAGAGGAGAAAGTTAAAGCTGATGAAAATGCCTCAACTGCTTCCGAGGATGATTTCCAGGAAAAGGTGAAACTATCTTAGCTCACTTCACCCACTGTCCTGCCATATTGTTGTTGTTATGAAAAGTGAAAAGCGAAATGCGAAACATTTGTTTGCGGTTTTCTGCTTATATGCCACATATATTCATTTATATCATTATATATAGCTTGATAAAATTGTCTTGATTTTAAAAAGAATTTCATTTTTGGCTAAGCACAAAAATTTAATTTTCGAACAGCAGTATTTTTTATTTGCCTATGATAACTTTATAGCAAGTCTTAGTGAATAATTGTTACCCGCGATCAAAAAGCTGAATAATTAACCCGTTTTCACAGAACTGTCAAAGTGTATCTATCACACATAGGATGGAGAAGAAAAAATGTTGGACTAATCAGTTGGAAATTGTAATTCGGCACAAACTTTTCTAAAACGATGTACAAGCTGCTGTTGGAAAGGGGCTAAATTGTAGTCCATGATCGAATCGTTCATCAACTTATCGCATTTTTCATTGATCAACTCTTTCGGACAAGCATCTTTGTAGTGATTTTTCAACGCCACTTCAGCTGCAAAGAACAACGTTGGCTCTACTGCATTTCGGATTTTATGGAATGGGAAATGGTTGAACGCCGTCTCAACATTGTCGACACGCATGAAGCATTTACTGTAATAGCCGGCATTGCTGATCTGAGTGGAGCGAAATCGATGCCTGAGCATGTGCATTCTTTTTGGAAGGGATATTTTCAAATTTTCACGTCCAGACGACAATTGATCAAAAAAGAAAGCATTCCTTGCGCACAGTGCACTCAGGTTTGATTCACTTTTGTGAAGTTTGGATGTGGTGAATTTTAAAATTTCATCCCAATTACGATAACCAATTGGCACCAGCAGTTCGTCCAAGTCAATCGGCAAGACGTAAATGTGCGAATTCAGATGTCGATACAAGCAATCGTTGTAAAGCAGAATTTCATTTCGTCGCTTCTGTTGCGAATTCAGAGCAATAAAACGACTCCTTTGCCAAGCGGAATATGGTTGATTACCTTGAAAAATAGTAAAATGAAAATTGAAGAATTTAGAAAATCAAACAATTATTTCATTGTTTAATTGCAATTTCCAAAAAAGTTTTAAGCGACAAAACAAAACTTTGTTTCCACTATAAAATTACAAATTTATGAAATATTTCAAAATTGAATTCTTTAAATAAGTGAATCGTGAACCTTTTTAAACAAACTTACTTTTCTGAAAAGAAAAACCATAAAATCACTCACCTGGCAAACTTGACGGGATGTGTAATACGTAGCCTTTATTCTGATAATAGTTCAATACTTTTCCCATATTTGGATGCACATTGTAAGTGTAAATTGCTATTTTGTCAGCACCGAGAAGCAAATTCGCTTCAATCCACTCTATCAGTCTCGCCGAACGGTCGTCACCGTAGTCAAGACCTTTGACACAAACAACAGTATGCCGTTTTGTGTCTGCTGAAGCTGGCAGCACAACTGGAAGAAGGTTGGAATACGCACGTGGACACTGTGCATTTTCAATAGTCACGTATTTGGGGAAAACTTTTGCATTTTCCAAAGGACAGCTGATCAAATAGGGAAAGTAAAAATTCGGTCTCGGATCCCAAGCTTTCTGCCAGATTTGCATTACCCGAGCTCTCACAACTATGGGACAAGTATCATTAACGGACATCCACAGAAAACAGAACGGAGTGGATCTTACATCATTTTCGCCCATTGCTAAAATTTGCACAACTGCTTTTATATTCTCTGAACGCAGTCGACTGTCCACATAAGCGTTGAGAAGAAAAAGTCCAACAGGAATACTGTTCACTGATTGCCAGTTGAAATGATTCATCTGAGAAAGAATCCAATCTGGGAAAGAAGGCACCTTCCAGCACCATCGTTTCGTCGGATTCAAATGGCAGTATCCGACGCAAGTGTTTTCTAAATTTAAATATTTAAAGTTGTCTTTTTGTTGAATCTTTTCGAAAAGCTCGATGTGATTTTGTATCAGTAGCTGGTAAGTGGATTCATATGTTCTTTCCGAAAGGTATATTTTATGAAAGTAACAATTCGAAATTAATATAAATAATATAACATTCAAAATTATTAAAATTTTCAGATGCCTTCTTTGGAAAAACTTCCATCGCATTAAATACATTTTAAGCAATTTTATCTGTATTGATATTAATTTTTCCAAAATTACAGTAAGCTATATTCAAGTACAAAAATGTGTTTAATACAACAGAATAGCTGGAAAAAATAACAGGCAACTGCTTTGCGTTATTTAACGTATATAGTGATGCGATTTTATTATCTTTTCTCTGTTTTGAAAATTTACAGTTGTTTTAAATAACATTCTACATTAAAGAGTAAAAATTAAAAAAGACATTTTTTAACTTACTGAAATTTCATGAATGAAAATGCACAAATTTCGGTGATACTGAAAAATAAATTTTTTATCTGTCTGGCTGATTTTTTAATTCTTGGAATCATTAATCTTGGATCATAATGAATCATTCATTGTGTACGTGAACTTTCACATTTTTATTCCTCAAAGTAGACTTTGTTGCACCAATTTTATTAAGATTTAAGAATTTAATTTTTTGAAATTTACTATTTTCGTTGAATGAAAAATTATCTTTATCTTTTTATGTAACTTTTATAATGCATATAATAAATTTGTAATTTAGCTAACTTTTTCACTCCAATACATATTACAACTTCAGCTACTTGGAACTATGCATTTAATAATGAAAGCATTTATCTAGTTGTTGTTGTACTGGAAACACTGCAAAAATGCAACGTCATCGCTGATGTTAAAAATATAGAAATTATAATTAAAAAAAATTGTAATGAAGTTTTATTTTTACAAACCAGAAATAGCTTATATTTAAAGGTTATAAACAAAATCTCTCCTTGAAAAAGAAAGAAAATATCGTTTCCAATGAGAAGAAGAATAATATTTCAATTTAAAAATCACATTTCAGTCTTCTCAACAAATCTTCCAAATCAGATGCATCCTGGTAATGAACATCGCCATTGGATGCGTTAAATTTTTGCCCATCTGACAGAAGATCAACAGTCTTTTTTCCTTTACGACGTATTCGCATTTTGGGCGCATCATTAGAATTCATCTTCGGTGTTCTTTCACGATCAGTGGATACTGTATCACCAGAAACATTCACTATTGTAATGTGATTGAATTGAGAATTACGTCGTCCTGAAAAATTCAAATTTTTGATTGTGCAAGTTATCAATTTATGAAGACAACAACATACGCATTCGACTTTTCTCTCTTGCCGGAGTTTTCGCTCTCTGCGGAAACGCTTTGCCACTACTCAAAGCTTCGAGCAAACTGTCCATCACTCCTTCTTGATCACCTATAAACGTGCGAATTATTAAAATAAAATTCAACAAAAAAAAGAAATTATTGGACTCCAAACAAACAAACAAATAAATAAATAAATAAATAAATAAATAAATAAACAACAGTACCCCGAGTCATTTCAATCAGCTTCATTTTCTGCTGTTTACGTTCTTGCATTTCTTTCTCTTTCAACGCACGCGCTTCTTCAGCAAGACGAATACGATTTTCTTTTTCTTTCGCAAAAGCAATCTCTTTTGCCGTTTTCTAAATTACATCGCATTACGTGTACATGCATCATCTTGCTTAGAAATTAGCATAAATTCACCTCATAAGCGACTTTGAAATCACGCAAATCAGCCAAGCATTGATCAATTGGATACGTTTTCGAGTCAAAGGAGAAATATTTCAACAATGATCTGCAAACGTCTTGCATCTTTTTGTGCATCGTTTCCAACAGTTGAAACTGTTCCCGGGCTACGGTCAAAAATGAACTCATCACATCTACGTAATTATCATTCTCAGCCTGGCGATTATAATTTTTCAAACTATTTTCAAGCTAAAGCAAATTTGATTACAAAATTTAAATAATACAGTTGCAATTAAGAAGGAAGGGAAAAAAACGAACAAACCATCCTTACCACTGTGATATTGTTTTTCATTTGATTAATTCCTTGTTGAACAATTTCAGTTTTCACTTCTGCTGCTTTGTTAAGATGAATAAAATCATCAATAAATTTTGCATATTCTGGAAAACTTTTCGAAAATATTTCATATAACACATGCATGAGCGTTATGTCCTGACGTATTGACTTCACTTCGCGTAGCTGAAGAAAAGTAACGAAGCATTAGCATGTTATAGTGATAATAATCGTTTTTTTTAATATTCACCATTATAATAAAAATTAATATAAATTTCGATAAATTTTAAAATAAAAAAAATTACCTTAGATAAAACAGAGAACAGAAACCCGTAAGCAAGAGTGTTTTTTCCACATGAATTCATATAATTTCCTGCCAAAAGTACATATTCTAGAAAGAGTCCAAAACCTTTGCTGGTTTTAATTTCATCGCACGCAGCAGTCACCGCAACTATACTCTGCAAAACGAGAGCAATAAAAATAAATAAATTAATTTATAAAATAGTATGAAAAGATGAAACTGCAAACTGACATACTGGCTTTATATCTGCAATTAATTCAGAAAATTTTTTCTTAAAACACATGCATTGCAAACGAACGGACAAAGCCCGAATCGATGTCAGCTAAAATTATCATTAAAACAACAAGTAAGTTTAATTTATATGTAAATTTAAAATGAAACTTTTCTTGAAACTAATATACCGTAATAGCGAACTGCTCAACCGCTGCCAAATCGTTGAATTCTCCTTGTATTGATTTCAAATTGGATACAAGTTCAGGTTCAGAAAATATTTTCCAGAACCGTTCAAGTATATTTTCTGTCAGCTTATTTTCGTCCAACTCAAGCAATGCATCACGAAATTCAGCGGCCGACATTTTCGTTGATCCATGAATTATTTCTACAAATGGCAATTTACTATGAGCACTGCTGAGCATTGAACGCATGCAATGCAATTTTCTTAATTTTAAAAATCAACAATAATGTTACAAATTTCATTTGAATTTAGTTTATTTTGAAATTAATTCTTAATTCTCTTAATTTAATGTTTCTAACAGCCATTTCATATCTGTTAACTAATAACTAGTAAAATAGTTGTTCAAACAACTACAATAATCATTCCTCTCAAATTATTAATTTATTATAACTTGTGCCAGTGCCTTTACAATTATCAATTAAATTGCATATCTTACCCAGCGTTTTCACAGCATTCGGAGGTAAAACTTTCGCTTCTTTTACTTTTTTTATAGTTTTCTTTTGAAAATTGGTTAAATTTCCGTTAGCTATAAAATATAAAATACAATATAGAAAAATATAACGCAAAATTTTTTCAAAAACCTGTGCTAGCTGTAGAAAAATGCTCTTCCAAATGATGAAAAAACGTTTTTGATTTAAAACGATCTTCTTCTGCTTTAGCCCAGAATGATGATTCAATCATTTGGCTCGGATCGACCTGTAAAAATGAATAAATTTCAATTTTGAAAAAATAAAATATGTAATTTTAAAAATGAACAATTGCCAACCGCTTTCCAGTTAATTTTTCGCAAAGTTCCTTCTGTTCTGTAGGGTTTTTTCTCTTTCAAAAACAATGGCAACGTTTTAGCAGCTACTGGGGCTGCGGGCTTTTTTCCAAAAAATAACGGCGGGGGTGGTGCCGCAGGTGCATTGGGGACAGGAAACGGTGGCGGTGGAGGAATAGCTGCAGAAAATCCATTCGGCATAGGTGGTGGTGGTGGTGGTGGTGGTATCGTTGAACCAGGTAACGGTGGCGGCGGAGGAATACCCGAATCATTTGTCACTTCATTTGCTAATAATGCAGATGTAGAAGATGCATGAACAAATTGCAAAAAACAACCCCCTTATATCAGTTACATACAGTTGTACAAAAAAAAATTCATTTTTACCTGATTTGGCGGAAAGTATGCTTCGCAGACTTTTCATCGAATCACTTCTGCTTAGAAATTGAGTAGTTGATGGCGATAACGGTTTCGTTTGTGCAGGCAGTGGACCCGACGATTTTCCTTCAATCTAAAAGGCTTCTCTTTGCTTAGTTTGAAATAAATAATAAATAAATAAATAAACAAATAGTATGCAAATACTCACGTGTTGCCTTAAAACGAAGGTCTCGTTCTTGTATTCTTCAATTTTTGAAGCCAGTTGAGTCAATTTTGCTTCCAATTCTTGATTTTCTGTCACAACAGCTTCGAATTTCACCTTCATATCTTCTGAAGCCAGACGATCAGATGAACTACCGATACTGTCCAGATCGTGTTTTTGATGTTCCGTTACTTTTTCTATAATACAATCCATTTGCATAATATTATTTGTACAGTTTGTGTGTGTGTGTGAAATATTTACCAAGAAGATCTTCAATATTGAGCGTCAACCGTTTCTGATTGTGGGCGTCCACTTCGTATCCACTTTTGTGCAACACAACTGATGATATCACATCGTCCAACAATTTGTAATAAGATGTTCTAAATTAAGCAACAACTGAAATTAAAAATTATCCAGCATAAATGCTCATTGAGGCACCACCTTAGTTCAACATCGTCGTCGCGTATGAACAACAAATGCTGCAATATGGATAAAAAATAATATGAGGTTGGACTATTTCTAAGAGAATGTTCCAGTGCTTCGTAACATTTGCGTGGACTATCCATCTCGATACGTAAGTTCTCATGACGTTGAAAGAGTTCATCTAAATCTGCATCTCGATTTTCTGTAAAAATTTTCACTTGCAATTTTAAGTCCTCATTTTCTGAACATTCCATTATCTATAATTTCAAATAAAATAAAATAAAATAAACAACAACAAAACAAAAAAAAGCATACTTCCAAAACATCTGCCATGCCTGTACGCATAAACTCATTGCGTAAGTGCATGCGATAATCCAAATCATCAGCAATGGTGATGATTGCATTAACCAGTTGCATGAATGCATTCTGCAGTAGAGAAAAAAAATTATAAAAGTACAAAAAGTTAATCCTTTATTATATTCTTAATTTACTTGCAAAGCAGGATTCGCCGCAACACCAAGACCTTGAACAATGGGCACAAACCGTCTAATTTCTGAATGTTCTGCATAAGAACTCAATGCATTTAACACTTTTTCATGCCTCAAATAAAACTTTATTAAATAACGTTGAAAAATTATTTCAATAAATTTATACAACTTTTTCTAAAAGTATATTTTAAAACAAAAGAAAAGAATACATAATAAGAAGATAAAACAATTACCCGCTTTGAACGGTGCTATTTTGAGAAGGCATAACGCAAATGGCAGCAAGCAGTTTCACAGCATCGATGGTGGAACTTTGGTTCATAACATTCAACGATTGTACTAATATTTCACAAGATTGATTGTGTTCCATAATTTTCCTCAAACCATACTAAAAAAATAAGTTATAATAAAATGACAATTTCATTGAAAACTGAAACTCAAGAAAAATATTTACGTTGTTATTCATGAATGCTCTTAAACATTTTATGCATTCGTGCTGAATACGCATTGACAATGCTTCAACAAGAGGACTGAAAAAAAATTTAAATATTAAATTCAAAAAAACACAAAATAACTGGCGAGGGTTACTTACTTTTCAGATACCCATTGCAAAATGTTCAGCAACAAATTCAAACCACGCGTACCGAACTTTTCTATCCAGCTGAACAAAGAAAGAAGAAAGTGTTAGGTAAATTTGATTAGCATTTTTAGAATATTTCCGTTCAAAATACCTAACAGGGTTGTTAGAAAGTGAAACTCGCAATGATTGCAATATTCGCAGCATTTTAGGAGAATTCTCTTCCAATGCAGATAAAATACGAATATAATCACCCGGATCATCGCATTTAACTTTAGCACCACGCTTAAACATGCAATGTCAAGTGTTACATGTACATGTATCAAAAATGAAAATATAATTTTACAAGAGTTTGATCCGTTCGAATCTTCTGCAAAATCATCACTCTTTTCTGTTCGATAGATGTCGTTCGAAGAGGCGCTTTTTTTGCTTCACTCAAATTCATATCATTCTGAAAATTGAAAATCCAAATCACAATTGCAAATAATTTAACATAACTAACCAGCATATCTTCGAAAATTAAGTCCAACTCTTTGGAACTAAGACTGTCAATGTCATATTCACTGACAGCAGTTGAAGTGTTCGGTAGCCCGTGTAAAGTATTCTGCTCCTAAATGAGAAAAAATTATTACAATTTCAAATAATATTAACAAAAATAAATGGCATGACTATACATAGGCAGGCTGTTGTGAATCTGCTACAGTATAGCCATCATCACCGTTTCCATCACATTTCGACGAATCTTTGCCGTGCTTGTTTGTATGGCGGAAAGAATTACCAACTTTTCCTAGCTAAAGTGAATAAAAAAAAACAATTAGTGAGAAAAAATTCACAATTCACCCATTAAAACTGTCAAAATTGAAAATTGAAATAAATAATAAATTTATGTTTAAAATGCAGAATCTCAAAGAAAAGATAAGATAAACGTGTATACACGTTGTTGTTAAATGTGAAAAGATGCTACTGCACAGAAAGCAACAAATATATTCATTGTTCAAACATCACAAGTGACTAAATATTAAAAATTGATGACAAGCAAATAAATAAATAAATATTTTTTAAAATTAAAATAAAAAATCACATTTGCACAAGTTTACTTACCAAAAATCTTTTTCGCCTACGAAATACAAAACGAAAAAGCAATTCGGTTTCGTTCAACGAAAAACTAATACGCATGTTTCATAGAAATTGGCTGGTGTGAAATTAAGAAAATAAATTCAAATTCTTCAATTCAATTTAAACTTGCATAAGTTTTGTCAAAAGAATAAAATGAAGAAGATGAAGAAATGAAGAAGATGAAGAAGCAAATCTACGAAATTTCAAAATTCATGTCAATGACATTGGAGAAAACAAAAAGTAAAAAACCAAAAGAAAAAAATAACTTGATAACAACAAACGGTCACGCATCTAAATATTGACAAATTGCTGAGATGCAGAAATTGAACAAACATTGATGATGCCTTGGTTAATAGAAAGAGAGAGAGAGAGAGAGAGACTTGATAAACTGCAACATAATGTGCCATACGGTGAAAATATCAAAGCATCAAAAAATAAAGAATATGCCCCAAACACAACCGGATAATCAAAATAAAACTAAAGTAAAAGATATGTTCAATATATATATATATATATATATATATATATCTTTGTTTCCAAGATTATAATAATCGTTCAGTTCAGTAAAACCTCTCACCTGAAGCAGCTAGCTAGTTAGCTAGCTAACAAGAGAAGTAAGCACTGGTATAAGAGAATGGAACTGGACTAGCTTAAAATAGCCAATCATTGGAAACAAACGAATCACTATCGGTATGCTTGTGAATAATTTCAACAAAAGATCCGGGCAAAATTTGCAAAATTATTATCGATTTTTATGAAATGTGCAAACGTTTCGCAAGAGTTGTTTCGTTAGATCATACAGAACCAGACACAAGAAGACCATTTTTAAATTTCACAAATGTAGAACAAATGTGGACAATTTTAATTTATAATAATTCAACAATTATTTTATAATAAAATGAAATAAATTTTTAACTAACACACACAAAAAAATTTTTTACCGAAATTCACATTATATTAAGTATGAATTAATGTAATTTTTGAAAAGTTGAAACAATTCTGATATTTTTAAAATAACAACAATAACAGTTCATATTACAATAAATCATAAACGTTGTATCAAATTACACGTGGAAATTTTATATGCGAGGTAAAAAAAAAGAATTAATAATAATTTGAGATAAGTGTAAAAATAGATAATTTCTATGATAATTTAAATTTCCTACTGATCTGATTTTATCGATTCACGCACACGCTTCCACAATTTGTGCATGATAAACTGAAAATACACAAAGAACATATCAAATGAAAATTATTCACATAATTCTTGAGAAATATCAATTTCAGTTGAACGAAATTTTGTAACGGCTCCTATTTCCAATTGTCCAAATAAACGGACATTTCCATTCAACAGTTATTTTTAACATTTCCATCTTATAAATAACAACAACAACAACAATATTAATAATAATGATAACAATATAATTTATTCAAATTTAAATATAACATACGAAAAAAAGAATTAAACAACAAAATGTCCAACCCTGATTTGAAATACTATTAAATAATCAATACATCATTCATTCATTGTCGATCAGAAGTGTTTAATATAAATGCAATTACACGTGATAAAATTAGTAACATCATTAGTAATAATGAAAAAGAACATTCAATGAAAATTTAAAATTAATAATTAAATATTATAAATAAATCAGGGGGAAATTTTTTTTTATATTATTAAACATTTCAAATATAAATATGACAAAAAATTTTTCTTTTCAAAAAATTGTTCTTTTCACTTTCCATCATTCATCAATTAACTGTATCTATTGTCTGTCAGTTTACAAAACACTAATCGAATATTAAAATAATAAATATGTAATAATTTTTTTTAATTTGTGCATTGATCATGAAAAATTAAAGCAAGAATACAAAAACCCTAAGCTTTAACAATAATAAACTGCTGCAGTGTATTTAGATAAAAATTTTTTTCGATATTTAAGAAAAAGTAAGCAATGCAATCAACAAGAAAGTATGCAAAAGGTCAACAAAACATGTGCTGTCAAAAAGCGCACATTCACAAAAAGTAGTTCTTTCGGTCAAATAATGTCATGCACACACGCGCACACAAATATACATATATATATTATATTTATTTATTTATTCGTTAATTTAATTTGTGAAATAACAAAAAAAACGAAAGATTCATTAAATTCTTAAATAAAGTTATAATCAATTGTCATGTGTCAAATGAAAATTCTGTTTTAAAAGTTTTATGCTAAATTGAATTTAAACATTTACCATTCAACAAAATTGGACAGCAACTGACAAGATTTTATAAAATAATTTCCACTTTGAATTAAATTGATTTTACAAAAGTCAGCTAAAATTTGGTAAAAATCAAATTCATAAACCAAAAGTGTAACATTGCAATTCAAACTAAATATAAAGAGACACTTGATTAAAAAGCTATTGTATTTATGAAAATTAATCAATTTATTTATTTGCTAATAAAATGTATCAGAAAATGTAAAACAATTGAACTATTTGGTTAAAGTATATAACAAGCGTAAAGTTAGTTCACTCACACTTGTTCTTTCAATACAATTGTTGTTGCTATCATTATAAATAATTATTATTATTACATTGTATAAAATTATGAAAAGAAAAATATATTAATGCATTAATGAGCAATGACGACAAAGTTAACAAAAAAGGAATGAAGGGAAATTGTATCTACTAACCTTGTGCCATTCAACTGTGATAACAATGGAGATCAACCAAAAATCACCAGTTCACAACGTGAACAATCAACCACAAATACAACATAATACAAGTAGACAAGCATAGCTACACAATACAAATATGAGAATAACAATTTGCAGTTGAAATTGAAAAATAAAAATTAAAAAAAAGGAAGCAAAACTTTTCACTATTACTACATATTTTTTTCCAAATTTATCATAAAAATTCATGATTACATGTATATATAATAAATTATGGGATTTAATGAGTCTATAAATAAAATGATGTGCTCTGATTTCAAAGTTTTAATAAAAACAGTAAAATTACTCAAAAACTGAATTCATTCATTGTTCACAATAGACATTTTTTTCTTTTGCTATATCAAATACAACCATAAAATACAAAAAAATATATATCACCCAATACATTTAAAACTCGTTCATGCACACAGTTATCTTAATAATATAAAAAAATAATAAAACGCATAAACTCATTATTTTATATATCCATTTTGGAGATAAAAGCATTCTATAAAATTTCTAATGAAATGAAATGTTTGTATTATTGCACCTTGTGCACTATCATAATGAGCTAATATATCATCCATTCGCTGCATGCGAAAACTTTTTTATACGCCTGCAGCATAAAACAGGAATAATTAGAATTTTTATGGATTCGCCTTTTCTGTCCATTTCTCTTTGCTCGTTAATGAATATCAATTGCATTACAGAATCATGTCACTCAGCACTTTTGATTTTACTAAAAAATATTAATGAGCCCATTAGCTTGCAAATTAACAATTCGCCTTAGGATAAATAGAAAAGCCATAAATAACTGCATTCTCATCTGAGATTGCAAAATGCTTCCTGTCATCGAAAGCAGTCAATTAATTTGCTTTGAAAAATACTTTCAGCTCTAGAATGACTTTATAAAATGCCAACAATGCACAGTTGGTTTTTACAAATAAAAAATGCTGCATCCATTAATTAAAAATTTTCAACCATATACATGAATTTTGCAAATAGTCAGAAGAAGACACATCTCCCTTTTTACAAAACAAGTTTATTTATTTATTAACGTAAAATATTGCATTTTTTAAGTATTAATTTCCAAAAGCAAATAAATAAATTATCTATTATTCATCCTAATGGTTTTCGCCACCTTTTACGAGATGGTAATAGAAAATTATCAAGCATAATTAAAATGAAAAATAAAATAAAATTTTAAGCTAGAATAATGTTTAAACAAGTTCCACCAAAACTGCTATCACATGACACGCCTAACCGGAAGACTACTGATCAACAATAATAAGCGAACCTGTGTCGAGGAAAAAGCAAATTAAAATACAAAGAACTAGTGATCGTCAAGTAAATGCTATGCGTAAACAAAACGGTTTCAAAAGAAAAATAAACAATCAATAGCTCAGTGCTGTAGACTGTGTCAAGCTGAAATATATAAACATCGACATTTCTGGCTAACTGTTGCTTTTCACGCGAAATTGCACATACACACACGCATAGTCAAGCTATAGAAACTGCCACCATAAATTGCTGACAAAATACCACTGAATCATTAATTATTAATCATACGGAAAAATACACTATTAATCAGAACTTAAGCTTCAATAAACAACCACTGGAAGACAAATATATACACATATGCAAATAAAACACAAGCAATGTACGTATAAATAAACTGCAAATAGTGAGAAAAATAATACAACTTACAATTGACCAATTTTTTTCACGTCTTTGATTCATCTCTTGTCAATAAAGTCACCGTCACGAAAAATGGTCAATTTTTAAAATAATAAAATGTCAACAGAAGCAATGACAGTAATCGTTGCAGACAAGTGTCAGTACGAAAAATTCACCCAGAAATTTGAAGTTACAGTATTGAAAAAAGATGTGCATGCTTGATAAAAATAGTTCTCGGTAAATTTTGCAAATTGTTGCATCGAATTGCTCAAAACAATCATCTTGAAGAAATGAAGCAGATGTGCAAAATTATTTTGCTATTTAAATTATTTTACATGATGAAATTGTTTTCTACAATGCATGACCTAGTTGTTCGGGTACAATTATGTTTTCAAAGAATTTCTCAAGAAAATTAATCCTTGACGATCATCTTTAGAAGAATTTTGATTTTTTAGTTGATTTTATTTCTATTTTTCAATATTACATTTCTGAATTAATAAATATTTGTTTAGAAAAAAACAATTTACCACGACTGATAAATTAATATTTTCTTAAGAACATTGCTAAAATAATGTTCTTCTGCTGTTTGTGTGCAATTCTTTTTTCAAATTGTTACATATTCCATATTAATATT
The DNA here is from genome assembly GCA_001447755.1 of Trichinella papuae. Taxonomy (NCBI): domain Eukaryota; kingdom Metazoa; phylum Nematoda; class Enoplea; order Trichinellida; family Trichinellidae; genus Trichinella; species Trichinella papuae. Next base: position 362,366 of record JYDO01000017.1, on the reverse strand, counting down.
TGAATTGTTCAAACGCAACTAATACGTGCGTAAAGCGTATCGTAGATTCAACATGGTGAATCAAGCTTGTTGCCATTGAAAAATGAACAATAAATTTGAAACGAATTTTTATCAACAACAGTTGAAATTTGTGAAAGCAAATTTAAAATAAAATACACAATGATAACAATGAATAGGAAAATAAGTAAAAAATGCCAAATGATTTGTAGGGTTGGCATAAAATCAACAAAATACCACCGCAAATGAAAAGAGAGCACGTTTACGACCTTACTCAGTCGTGTGTACTTCAAACGGTAATTCAGCATTCCTAAAATGCCAAAGATGCAGAATAATCTCGGCCTTGTAACTCATTTACACCGTCAACTCTTGTCAACAACACAACCGACAACAAATAGTCAGCTAATTAAAAAGCTGTTCAATAAATGAATGACGCGTCCACAGACCAAAGTGAGGGAAGAAATTTCGGTTTCATCAAATCGACAAACCGTTTACGCCACAATTTTTCAAAACCGCTGAGACCAATTTCTGAATTTGCAAAATAATTCACAACACACTCAGCATGCGCGTCGTACATATTATTCTTATGCAGAGTATTTGTTTTTTCCATTTCAATAGCTTTTTCAATCAAATCCAATTGGAATTTATCTTGTTGAAAAAATGATGCCAACTGCTTTTGTAAGTATTCTCTTCGATCGTCTGGCAATTGGTGCAAGTGAAATTTCAAAGTACGGGCGTAGCCGCGAATTTTGAATGCATCTTTGGAAAATTTGTCCTCTTGTTGCTCCAGCAGGCGCAATGGGGCATCACACTGTTCGGCAAGCGACCGTTGGAAAAGCGTATCATAATATTCAGCTTGTCGGTGACAGTCGAAGCATAAAAGCAAAATGTCATGACTGCGGAAGGATTTCAATTCTTCAGGAAAAAGGCGCCGGTACAAATGTGGAATGATCCGCTTGCGCATCAGCAAATCCAACCGACCACAAACAACGCATTGGTTTTCCTTTTCTTTGATGTAATAGCTTTCCTTGGAGGCGACCACTTTGGGCTGAAATCGCAGTTGCACAACGAATGGAGGATGTTCTTCAGCACATGAAAATAATTTCCAATGTTCATCCGACAATTGAGAGACAACATCGCCCAAATTGTTTTTCACATACCACATCAGCTTCTTCTTCGGCAATCGGGATAACAAATCCCCGTCTGGTCCAATCAGAATGCAATTCTGATAATGGGGACCTTTCAGAGCAAATCTCGAAGGAGAAGTGTTTGCAATTTTTGGTTTCAACTGCTTGAAACACTTCTTGTTGAAACTCTTCTGCTTGACTTGACGGTGATCATAATCATCCAACGCTTTCTGTGCAGCAATCTGTGCGCATGAGCACCACATTGTCCAACAATGATCCAAAAGCTTGTTGGAAAGAGATTTCAAAAAGCAATCCAACGAATACTGAGCATCTGCACTAGCATATTGAATCTGCGCTTCGGTTAATTCTGTTGCATCCCAATTGCTACAAGCAACTTTAGATAGTTTCTCTAGCACATCATCGAAACAATTTTTCACCAATGTCCGCAAAGATATATTGCGCTGTTCTATATCCAACAAATACCGTACATCAAATTTACCTCGGACGACAATTCCATGATCAAGATAAAGACGTTTCACATCCTGTTCAATGCCTAAACCAACTTTCATTACTTTTGAATTTTCGAGAAGCATGACAAAACTCGACGTCGGTGTATTCATTTGAGACAGACGAACCAAAATGCAAACACCGAACGCGGTGGCAAACTGAACTAAGCTCACATTTCTACTGCTGGCATTCGAACAGCAATCTGTCGACCACTCGCAATCCAATCCAAGTACGGGAACCTTATCGATGTCCAATTGCAAATCACTCAACACGTTTTCCCATTCATCCCAACTTTTTACAATGTAAATATTTCTAACATTCCCCGGATTTCTATTCCATTTACAATACAAATCACAACGTTTATCTCGCAAAATACCGCTTTCTTCGGCCATATATCATTTTCACCTTTTTTCCAATAAAAGAAAATCAAGTTTAAAATACTGTAATTCATCATGATCATCCACAATTCAACTAGTTTGATTTTATAAATAATATTTCAAACTTTTTTTTTAAAAAAATGTACTTAATTTTTACATTTTTTTAATTTTAATCAGATTATTTTTAATTAAAAAATTTTTTGATGAAAATATAAAATAAATCAATAGAAAGGCCTTTATAAAACTACATTTCACTTTTAATTAACTCCTTAAAAGTATCAGCAAAGATTTAAATTTAAAACATGAGTTTCACGCCTGAAACACAAAAACATTTTACTTGCATATTTTAATTGATTTTTATTAAATAGTTTTTTATTACTTAGAAGAGAAAAGCAAATTCGATTGACCTTTTTTAAAATATAGTAAGGCAGTTTTACGTCATCTGAACAAGTTTTACATAAATAAAGTCAATTTGCAAAGTGCATCACTCCAACAGTAGTAGTGGACTGAACATAACAATGGTTTTTTACATATAAAATTAATTCTTTGCAGTCATAGCTATATGTAAAAATGCTTAATTTTTAATGAAAATAAAAGTAGAATTTATACTTTTTGGGAGTTTTATTATAAAATAGGATTCAAAAAAAAACATTAAGCAATAAAGTATTGGCTAATCTACTGTTCGCAACTCATGTTGTAAAAACAAAGATGAACGATTGCCATTTCGTAACGCATCACACTAGCAGTTGTATAATTTTATATCTGAAAACATAGTTGTCAACTTTTTGATGTGTTTTTTAATGCATTTTGAATAATAATCTTTGTTTTATAGAATATTTTCAAGCTTTTTTTGCTTTAACAATTTGTCAGTGTAACATCTGAATAATTTTACATTGATTAAATGGGGAAAAGTTATTACTTTTTTAAGACTAAATATGACAATGAGAAGTGCAGAGAAGATGAATTTATAGCTGAGATTGGAAACAGTTAAAAAGAGAAATCAATACTTCAAGTTGTTTACATTTATTTTAGCTAATTTAACTTTTGAAATTGTTTCCTTCAATGTTTTCCTGTCTTCAATGTCGATGTCAATAGTTGTATTATAATATCTTTGAAAAATAATACATTGCTTTTCTTTTTTTTTAATTTTTGTATTTTATTGAAAGTCAGAAAACCAATTGTTATGTGTATTTTTGTTGATAAAGTCTTCAAATATTTTTTAAAACTTAATAATGCTATAATGTTTTTAATTTTGTGCAGTTGTTTATTATGTGTGTTGCTTTTTTTGTCTGTTCTCTCTTTGAAAGTAGTTAATTTACACATTTTTGAAATTAATTTTCATAAATTAAGCAGGTTATGATTAAAACATGGATTTTAAACTGTATTAATCAAATTACTTTTCAAATAAGTAAACTAAGATTAAACTGAAGGAAATTTAAAATGTTTTAAATGTACTAAATATGAAACTATAACATATTTATAATATAATATGTACTTGATAAAATTGTTTTATAAATTACAATTTTTACAGCGATTAAGTTATTTATTTTATGAATATTTTTTCTATAACTTTTTTAATTTGCTTAATTATTAACTGATTTTTACTTTTCTGTTGTTCTATCACAAAAGTATATTTCCGTTTTGCTGAACAAGTAATGAACTTTGTTGCTTCTTTCCTTTTAATTTGTTAAAAATGCAATTAAAAAAAATTATTTGCTATTAATAAAATAATAATGCATTTATTTTTAAGTGAGATTTATTAAAATGCATTCAACATTCAAGTTTCTTTGTTGTTCTCTTGAAAGAATCATAATTACAATCAGATTGAAAGAAATCTTGCAAAAATACTCATTATCATTAGCATTAGCTATTTGATGACATACTTTGCTTATTGTTAAGCAGAACTGCAAGGATGGATTGTTAAGTGATGATCAAAAATGCGTTCAATAATCCAACAACTAGTTGCTCAGAGCAAACTGAACGAATAAGAAATGAAAGTTAAGTTTGCGGGTTAGAAGTCGATTAAATCTCTGGCAATCATCCTCTGGCTCATTTTGAAAGACGTCATTCTCCTCATCGAAGAATGTTCATTACGTGCCCTTTGCAAGGCCAAAAGCCTCTCTGTCTGAGACATTTGTAAAAACACTTCCAAATTTCACTCGCTTACAAGCCACGGTTTCATTTGTGCAACCATAATTTATTAAAAAATTTTTGAGTAAAAATTCGAGGTAAAAAAATTATATTTATCATTACTTTTTTAAAATTATCCAATAATATAAAACTGTTCTTTTTCTTGAAATAACGATGCATTTATTTAAATAAAATTCTATTCTTATTATGAGATAATATTAAATTTATTCAATAATCAGAAAATGTATACGATGTGAAAAATTGTATCGTAATGTTTATTGTATCTAATGAATACTGCATGTCAATTTTTGAAGAAATATGGATAATATGACTTATTTTTGTTTTGTATTCAAATATGCATGCATTTAATAAAATTATCTTCATATAAAACTTTCATAAAATTTAATATCAACTTTAATATACGTTAATTGCAATAATAAAATTATTATGCTGAGTGAAATTAACTATTGTTAAAATTTTTATCAAAGACATTTCAAGAAAAAATTAACGACAAATTGAAATTATTTCAGAATTTATTACTTTAATAAAACATAAACAACCCTTATAAGATTATCATGAAGTGTTATTATCTGCTGACATAAAGTATTATCAAAATCGTGACAGTTTTGAATTAATAAATTCACTTCACAGATGCTCATAAAAATAAATTATAGTAATAATTATTCATTTTAAGAACATAAATGTAACTGAAGCATCATGATACTGCCAATTAGTTTGAAATTAATTACAAATTGTTATGAATATTGAAATAGAAAATATGCTAAAAAATGTAATGCAGTATGAATATGCACAAATTTTAAATTAAGCGAATAACCATTTGAATTATGCTTATGTTGAAATGTTATAAATATTCTAGCTTCATTTTTCACTTTATTCAGAGTCTCTGTTCTCCTTTAATATTGTATTATCTTATTTTAAAATATATTACGTATTTATTTAAATTATAAGATTATATTTTATATATTATAATGTATTATATTGTATTATTATATTACATTACATTACATTATTTTATTTTATTTTATATTTCAAATTTACTTTCAGAGCAGAAAACAGACATGGGACTTTGTTCGTGGCTCATCATTGTAAATAGTAAGTCAATTCAGGCTTTTTTTGCTAAGAAAATTTCATAAATTACGCAGTTGTTTTTCAAAAAAATATTTTCAACTCTGAAAAATTAAATCGAAAATCTTTAACTGACAAAACACAATAACAAACTGTTTTATTTAAAAAAAATTAACACAAAAACAACCACGCAAAGCAGATATTGATTTCTATATTTACTCTGAATTGTAGTGAAATTATTTGAAATTCAATTTCTATAGTTTAAAATTTGTAATTAAGATTGCCCACACTATCAGTTATTAGCATATTAAATTATACGCTTTCCAGTTAGGATAGCTTTTTTGATTGCTTTCTGATTTCAAAGTCAATTATGATGAAGTGAAAGTTAAGAACCTAATTCAAAATTTACGTTTATCACATTAACGTCTTTTCTCGTTTGTAGAAGGGGGATATTCAATAAAGATGCTAATTCAATGCAATACAAATTATCCCTTGTCGCATGCTATCGCACAGCTTACAACTGTAATTCAAACAAAAGGCGTGGACCCTCAATTTTACGGCCATCAATGAGCATATATTACACATTATTAGATGATTGCAATTTTTTATGATTTCCTAAAATTTACGAAAGTTCTGTTATATTTTATAAATGGCATTTTAATTTCGAATATTATTTCTATAATATTAAAACAATTGACTTCATTTAAATTTATGTTAAGATTTAATTTTACTATGCTGCTGTTCAATTCTTAATTTTTGGAGCAAAATTTTGTAAAAAAATTTGCATTTTAAATAAATACTTTAAATACACATTCAAAAATATCTTTAAATCATGTTGCATTGATTTGAACAAAAATAAATGTCTAATATAAAAAAAACGACATGATGATTTTTTTTCAAATGATTGTTTAATTTAAAATGAAACGTAAATAAATAAATAACAAATTCTCTTGTTTTTTATATGAATGTGAAAATAAAATTTATTGTTGCTTTAACTATTAATATCAGTTTTTACCATTTTGACAAAAAGCATTAAAACAATATTTGGGAATGGTATTTTACATTTGATTTTTAATTTTACATAAGATTTATTTTTTATATAAAAATAGCATTAAAAAATTCAGTATTATGTGTCAAAAATTGCATATTCATAAAATTGATATCAAGTTTTCATATTGTTCAATTTAGTTATGCTTTTCAATAGATATAAATAAATTTTACTGCTGTACGAAAATTACCCCATTCAAAAATTGCTATTTTTATCCAGCTTAAAGTGAATTTATGGAATTCCAAATTGAACTGAATTCAAATCAGTCTCTTTGTATTTTCATCATTAATGCAAATTTTATTGAAAAAATTTTCACCCAAACTAGATTTAAAATTTTCATTAGATGATATCATTCATTTTAACAAAGGGTGTGTAACAAAGATTCTGAAACATTTTTTTTGAATATCATCGTCTCTTGACATGCAAAACATTTTTCAGAAAATAATTTTTCATAATAAATAAATCAAGCTTGCTTTAAAATAATAATTTAAAAAATGGATTTAATAAATTATTTAATTAAATGAATCGGTTAAATTGACATGTTTAGTTAAAATTGGCGTACAGTAAGAATTTTAACAATAAGATGTAGTTATCGTTTTGCTCCAGGAAAGAAGAAGATTGTGCGTAATTCATCAGGCTCCAGAAAGATTTTAATGACAAACTGTTTTTCACTTCTTTTCGGCGTTTTGTTGCTTGAGTTGCTGTTGGCATGCAATTATTGCATCTCTCAAAGGGACCATTGCTTTTAGTTTCTTCAGCTTTTCCGCTTTCACTGATGCACGTTCAGTAAAAATCTTGAAACCACCAAAAATGGATGCAAGTTTTAGTGATGCTTAGAATTGCAATAATCAATGAAACAATTATTTCATCTATATCTATAAAACATCTTTTGTTTTGCTCATTAATCACTGGTTGATGTATATTTTTTGTCGAAAATAAAAAAAATCAATGCAGATGTAGCTTTTACTGCATCTCAACAATCCAAACAACATTTATGGTTCACTTAAACAATACAAGTTTTATAATTTTATGAATTTTAAATAATTTTATTCAATTTCATGAGATCTTGATATTTTTTAATCGTTTTACATTAAATACATTACTAAATGAAATTTGGAAGGTTTAAGCTTATTTTTAACTAATTTTAAAGTTGCAGCTCAGTTTTATGATTAATGATTTCAGAATATCTTTGTAAAAAAATGAATAAACTTATTTTGAAATTGATATGATAACAAATTTTACTTATTCCGAAATTATGGACATACAACATTTTTTACTATACTTTTATTTCTTTTTTTAGTCCACTAAATTTCAGCAAAAGTTAAAAGTTTTGCAATTTTTCTACAGGGTAGCTGTTGCAACCATCGTCTGATTTTAAACAAAAAAAATTGATTTTTGCAATTTATATCATTGTTAAAATAGCATAACATGTCAATAATGCAATTAGCATTCTTCAAGCTAATCACAAATCAAACCATTTAAAGAATCAGTGAAAATTGATCAAATTTTAGATTTTAAGCTAAACAAACAAATAATGATTTTTTATTAAGAAATGAAACATCTCAGGTATTATTGTTATTATTTCTTTGGTTGTTGTAGTAGTAATATTCATAATATTTATAAAGATAATGTTAGCAATGGAGCTATTATTGCAGTTTAATAATTCAGGATAATAAATTTAAAAAAAAGTTTCATTAAGTACGGTTCTCATAAATAACTAGGCATAAACAAGCGTGCATAAATTTGAAAATTGAAATTCATATTACTGGTTATTATTAGTTATTGAATCGATATGTGATATGCATATCGAGTGATTTTCTACTTCATTTATTATCATTTGTGTTTTGACATTTGTATGCATAGCTTTTTATTTTGTACAAGCAACATGCAAAACAACAGCAAAAGATGAGCAGCAGATATTAAAATGATTTGATGTTCTAATAAACTTTGCAAAATGTAACATGCTGTGACATTGATGTTGAAATTTTACTACAAATTAATTTATGCTGAAAGTGGAAAAATAAAATATTGTTAGAATAAGTTTTCTTTCTGACCATTGCAATATTGTGATTGATAAATTCGCGCTTGTTAACTTCTGTGCACGGCCAATTGCAATCCTATTCAACACTTCAAATTCAGAAACGATATTTCAAGGGGTAATTTTGGAATTTTTATTGCATTCTTTGGATAAAACGACCAAATTTCCTGGGGAATTTGAGGATCAGAACTTTATCAATGAACTCAATCAAAAAATCAAACCAGTGCAAGAAAAAAGAAATGAATGAAATATAAATTGCAAACGCTTATCCACTACTACTAATATATTAAGCAAATTTTAAGAAACTTTACTCATTTTCAACTTTGCTTTGCTACAGTATACTTATTTATTTCAACTTCATTTTGTTAGTGGACATCTTTCATCAAGTGACTTCTGTTTTTATAATCTTAAATGCCTGCACTTGTTAATATCTAATTAATTATACAATATGCATTGATTTTTTTCAAAATTCTTTTTCAATATTTGTATAATTGTGAAATTATGTTTAGTTGCTCTGTTTCCATATTTTTCTGCAACGGCAGACGAGATCGACGCAGCCCCGTCAGATTTTTTCATACACACATTTCTCTCTAAAGCATCTACCCAAAAACGTCTCGGTGGACGCAATTTTCCAATGGTATCGTTGGATTTGCAGCCGCTGATCCGCGCAGCAATAGCCAAGCCGGATGTTTACGTGCCGACGCCTGCAAAACGTCCCGGGGCTCGTTTCCGTGGTCTACAGCCACAGGCGTGGCGTTTCTATTGGAAGAAGAATCGTCCGATGAAACGTCAGCCGAACAATCCACTGGTTTGGATTGATATCGATGACGACCAGGACAGCGCAGAAATGAAAAATAAACAAAAAAGGGGCGGTGGTCGTTATGTAAATTGGCACTTTGCCAATGATGCAGATTGGAAACGTGGAGGTGGTCGCTATTTTCCATGGTACGACGGACCCTGGTCACACTACTGGAAAACAGTTTGAACCGTATCGTCATTACTTGAAGCATTCGATTATTTTGAAAATTATCAATTTACACTCTAATGATGCGCATTGAATTTTAAGCTGCACAACAACAACAAAACAAATAACAAATTAATAAGTTTAACTTTTATTTATAAATAAAATTATCAACATATTAAAAATTTGATCAAAAAGTGAACAATCGTACAATGTATTAAAAATTTTAATTTCATGTAAAATATTTGCAAAGAAAAGTAAAAAAGATTTCAAAAAATCTTAAAAATATTAAAAAATTTACAACATTAAATGCATAAAGTAAAATGATATTTCAACATTTAATATTTCTTGAATTCGCCAATCAATTTTCACGTCAAAGAGTTACCAACGAGTTAGTTATGAGTCTAGTTGTCAGAACTAGAGAGAGATCGAGTGCGTGGAAGGATCGGAGTGCTGGTGTTATCGTGCGAGAGCTGTTGACGTGGAGCTGAGTGCGTGGGCGCATAGAGCAGTGCAGTGCAGATTGTTACCGTTTGTCGCAGAATCTGTTTTGGGTGATTGTCGAATCACCAATCTGTCGCTGTTGTTAGATAAAATAAATTCCTACCCTCCCAAGGAGTTGTTTTAACTACAGCAAGAATTGTCCTTGCAGATCGACAAGCGATCTACCATAATCTACTACTAAATTAATACAGTCCACTGAAAATCCATCAAATTCTGTTGTCTTCACAACAATTGGATTGCGCAATTGTTTAAAATTGTAAAGCAATTTAATGCAGTTTAAAGCATTTAAAATTAATGGTCAGTATAAGTTATATTGTAAATTTTATTCACAACAGCTACCGCGTCTTGTTCAACGGTGCAATTTATCGCCATGCAAAATTCTGTCCCGAATACTGTAGAAATTAATGAAGTGCTAGTGGGAGTTAATGAAACGCCATGGCACGTGAAGAGTTATTTGGGTAAGGGTTGTTTTGGTGCGATAGTTGTAGCTGTGAACAATGAAACTGGACAAGAAGCTGCTTTGAAAGTAAGTAAACAAAATTTTGATAAACATAATAATTTGTTTTTGATAAGCAAGTAATTTCTTTTTTCTAAGCTTGAGGATGCAAATCAAGAAATACGAAGACTTCGATTCGAAGTCAAAGTTTTCCATTAATTATATACACACTGTTGTGCTGTATTTGATCGTGGTCGAAAAGGTGACAGATACAACTGGGTAGCGATGACTCTAGTTGGCAAGAGTTTAATAAAATTGCAAATGGAAGTGAAAAGAAAATTTACACTTCGCACAGCTTTATACCTTGCCAGTGAGACACTGGAAGGTATTTCTGACCTTCACAGAGCCGGGTCAGTTGTACCATTCTATGTCATTATCCATATTTTATTTAAAATAATTTTCAAATATTATTTAAGATTTTTACATCGCGATATTAAACCGGCTAATTTTGCCGGCCATTGGTCTTCCACCAAATTGCAGGCAAATATATATTCTCGACTTTGGTATGACTAACAAATATTTGAAAAAAGACGGCCTTCATCGTCGGCCAAGAAAAACTACAAGATTTCGAGGCACTCCTTTTTATGCATCTCCAGTTGCATTTCAAGAATGTGAACAAGGACGACGAGACGATGCCTGGGCTTGGTTTTTTATAACTATCGAGTTTACCGTAGAAAAGTTACTTTGGGCTAAAACTATGTATAGGATATTTTCATTTATTTATTTATTTATTTACTTATTTCAAATTTTCAAAATGTTGCATTTTTTTCAGAGAGCAACCTTAAAAGAGATGTTGAAAGATATGGCAGAAGATCGTCAGTTTTACGTTGAAAACGGCGATAAACTTTTAACTGGCTGTCCAAAGCAATTCTTCTCAATCCATGAACATCTGAACAAGCTGCAATATTCAGATGCTCCAGATTATGAGGCAATTATTAAAGCAATTAAAGCTATATACATTGACCAAGGCATCGACATCAATTCACCATTGCAATACGAAAATTAGATACTAACTAATTAGATTTTTTATTATTCTTCAAAATATTTCAATTTAAATATACTCAATTGTTGAATAATATTTTATTTAAACGTCTATTAAAATCTTGATAATAATTAGGCACTATTATTTTCTGCTTGGAAAGAAAACAAAATCTTTTACTTTTAATATGTCCAAGAGATGTAACCTGAGCATTGTTGATGATACAGTATCAGAAAGGTTGTGCAATTTTGTTTCCTTGGAAATTAAGTTATCATTATTCTAACTTTATTACTTTAAAAAAAGCAGCAATGAATAAGGGTTGTCGTGCAAAAAGCATTTTCGTTTATTACAAAAAAGTCAAGTAACGTTACACACTAAAATCATTTTCACATAATTGCTAGATAATTTGATATAATCAGTTAAAAGTTGTTTCTGCTTTCTTTTAAAAAATTTAAAACGGAAAAATAGTATATAACTGCTTTTGCCAACAGCAATAAGAATTAAATAAAATATGAAAATTATTTAAAATGCCTAGTAAATACTAATGCCAATACTTAAATAAGTTCTAATCGAATTATAATTTATTTTTATTTAGTAAGGATATCCAAACATGAATGTTGACTTTAAAAGAATTCAATTTATTTATATAATATTCTTCCATTTTGTTTAATATATATATATATAAATTACTGAAATATGAATGGCACTTTTGGTTTCATGTACCTAATACTGGCAAATACTGAATCACTTTGATTGAATTGATCATTCACTCAACATACAAATAATTCAAATATCTTAGAACCAATGTGTAACAGCACACAACAAATTTTTATAAACCTCCCTTAGTTCAGTTGTTCAAATGAATTTAGCATATTATTAAATTACTAGATGTTTGTCAAGTTGATTTATCAATTTCAAATTAATCATATGTTTTCTTCATTATACTTTTCAAATATGATTGATGAAATTATGTCAAATAATTTACCATAAACATGAAATGTTTGCAACTTGAGTAATTTAATACATATCTATTCATGTGCTCTATTGTCTGCTTATATAATCTTTTTATATAATTTATTTGTTTTTAATATTAACCGTTTAATAATTAGAAAGAACTTTATTGCATTCTTATTTAATTTATGTATAGTTATTAAATTTTAATTTTCTATGATTCGTATATTAATTGTTTTACTTGTCCCTAAGATGGGCACTTTTGCTTACAATGACAATAATGCATGAAATATGCTTTCCAGAATAATTCCTCTACAATACTACACTTTTGATACGTTATAATAATAAGTAAGATGAATACAGATTAATATTTAAATACAATTAATGTTGTAGTAAATCTTGGTTGTGGAATAAAAGCAGTGACAAAAATAATATGAATAAGACTGAACAAGAATTAATAGAGATCACTTGTAACTCTTAATCAGTGAAGTTATATAGCTAGTTGATTCTAGGAAAAAAACATTTTTCACATTACATATTCAGCAAGAGTTTAACAAAATGGAAACCTGCTTTGTAGCTTTAATAACATAATTTATATTTAATTAAGTTAATAAAAATGAAATAATCAATTGATTCAAAACTCAATTAATTTAATAATATTTCAATTATGAATGTCAGTTTAAACTTTTATTGTTCTATCTTTGAAACATTTTTTCCAGTATCAAAATTGAACTTCCTTTTATGCTATTTTATTTTTGTGTAATATTAAAAGTTAGTGCACTTTTAAAGATGTGATATGAAAAAATTATAATTAATATGTTAATTATTATAAGAAATAGAAATGTTGAGCAATTCAAAGCATTTAGTTTTCGTGCATTTTATAATTGCATACTTATTAAGTTGTTATTTTACATGAAAAATTTGAAATTTTTTTTGATTTAAATAGTTTTTTAATGATAATTTTTACCAGAAATGATTAAATTGAATGCCTCTTTATTTTTAGTTTTTTTTTGAGCAATTTTAGCTTCCATAAATATCACAAATTGTCAAATAGTCATTTTGGAATAATAGTCAGTGCAAGTATTTTTCGAGTATTTAAAAATTGTTTTCATATCGAAACATAACTTCATAATTGATAACTGTAATTTTACTGTCCTTCAAACAGAATTAAGAGATTAATCACCGTTTTCCCATACACAATAGAATGGACACACCATAATAAGCTGTACTGTCAATATTGTTTCAATTTTGAAGTGTAAACAATTAGCAGTGGAAAACAACAATTTCAAGAATAACAAAAGTGCTAATTTTTGTTATTTAAAAATATTAATATAGACAATAAATTAGAAATTACTAAAAAAAAAGAAAGAAAATGAAAAAAAAGTGAATGTTAATTTATTATTGTTTAAAGTGTGATTTAAAGCTTTTATGTTTGTATTAAAATAATTTCAATTTTATGATTCAATTCAACAAGTTGAATTGAAGATTGATTTGAAAATATGTTTTAATTAATTGATATAAGTTTCGCTTTTTTCATTTTCGAAAGCAAGTATTTTATTTATTTGAAAAAATATATTAAAATGGAATAATTAAAATGGCTCGTCTACATATGCATATTTACTTGTTGCATGCAGTTGATAAGTTTGTATGAAGAAGTAAGTGGTCGATTGGTCGGCCACCAAAGTAGGTTTTTCGTTGACAACGTTGTCGGCAAGTAAACTGTTAGCAAAGCTGTTCAATGCAAACATTCTTGTCAAAAGTGTGCATTGATGGAAAAGTGTGCATTTCTGCTTTCTAGATTTCTCACAATCCAATTCAGCAAAACTAACTAACTTGTCAATTTGACGTATATTTATGGGTAAACAGGGGGAAAAAATATGCATTCAGCATGTTGTTTACAACCGCTTCAAAAGGCAACCTCCTCCTCTTCTTGTGGAATACTTGTATCCTAGAGAGAATATGGGAAAAAATCCCATTACAATTGATTGAATAAACAGGTGTATATTTTGAAAATGAATTGATGAATATAGGGAAATTGAGCTGGTTGGTCATGAAATCGTCTGTTCAAATAGAAGAAACACGCGTTCTGTTAGCGTGACAACAAAAAAGCTAATCAAGCTAACCACACTACTACCAGCAGCAGTAGCAGCAGCAGCAGCAGTAGATATATGCACACAGAGATGTAGATGCTGATTGGTATGATGAAACATGAAAAGAATATGAAAATGCTTCAACTGATTGATGTACCGATATTGTGGTGGGCGTTGTCCAATTTCGGTCAAAGGTGAATCACGCTCGTGCAAGTCTAGCAATTTTACTATTATAATGCCGCCGTGTTGATGAAGTTGTACTTGAAGTTTGGTTGCTGAATTGATTTTATTGTTCACTTAACCTTGGCAAGATTACTCATGCGACAGCTATGGCACAATTCAAAAGCTCCAAACCGGACCCGCGTCACTGGAACTGGTAACATGCGGTTGTCAGATGAATGTGTCACTTGAGGACAGTCTACATTCCTGTTCTCTTCTCTGAGATAAGCATCCGAGAAGCGGACGCCAATGCCAGCCAAGCCTGTGCTACTGATTTCTGCAGTCAGTGCATTGTTTCTCCCACTGACAATCTAGCAATGTTTATCGTTCAGTTACAGTGAGATCGTCAAGCTTCATTGAATTCACATTTTCCACGTACAAAAAGTTCCACATGGGCGACGTCTGTCGGCTGTCAGCTGGCCAGTTTATGTCTATTTATTGTCGTCATTTATTATTATTATTCTTTGTATGAAATTGCAATTCGCATTGCTTTTTCTCCACATATCATCTCATCCAATTCACTCTCACCAGCTCAATTTTCTCATATCCTCTCTTGAATTGTCGGGTAGTTTTCAATTTTATTATCAAACTCATATTCATAATCAAAAAAATAATACATTGATATTATTCAATTTAGTTCCCCTCATCCCCACCCCCTACCCTTTGATCAAAGGTAGAAAAAATGCATCACTTCTGCTTCACTACAAACCTAGCAATTACTAAACCAAATTACAATGTGTTATTGGAAAACATCCCAATTTTTGATTATTTTGTCAACTGATGACCCAACAACCCATTTTCACCATGCAAGCAGCATTCTTCTTACTAACACAGACACAATCATCTTGCACTTTTGAACACAGCATTTGTGGACGAATTTGTGTTGCAGAATTGCTGTCTGTCGTCGTTGATGAAAGCATATACTAAACGGTCCTATTAACTAGAAGAACAAGAAGCGGAAGAGTTGTCTGTCTCCAACGTCTGTATTATTACTATTATTATTATTATCATTATTATTATTATCATTATTGTTTGTTCAAATTTCAACACTTTCTTGTCAATTGCTGGTTATGTAAGTAATCCAAATCTTTTCTTCAAGTGCATTTTAACTTGTTCTTTGTTCAATAATTTCAGCTTCAATTTGTTGAACACATCTTTGCTAGCTAGTTTGCTTGTTGAAAAGCAGAAAAAAAAACATTCTTCTTCCTCTTCGTCTTCTTTCAACATTATAATTCTTCGTATATTTTAAGCCTATTTTTCTCCACTTTTCACTTCAAATAATTTCCTTCTTTACATACAGTACTCTGCCCGTGCAACCGCTTTCCAACGCGTTCGTTGTTCATATAGTTTTATATATATATAGCTTGTTACAGCTTGGCAATTATTTTAAGAAATGGAAAGCAGTGGTTTTACAAAAGAATGGAGCACTGAACCGAAAACTATCATCACTGGACAACCGCCGGATGAGGTAATTTTGGTCTTATTTCTTTGGTTTTTATTTGAAAATTGTATATGATCAAACTCACATTTTATCGGATCATTCTTATTCATCATTCCTATCTTGTGTGTAATAAGAGAAGAAATCGATCAAAAGTTCACATTTGAAAAATTTTCAAATATTATTCATTACAAGTTGAAATTCAATTCAGATTTCAAAGTTCACCTCTGTTCAATTACACTTATTATTATTATTATAACTATTAACCTCGTGTTCTCTTCACATATTAAACTAAATTTACAGACTTCGACAATGTTAACAGGTCGTGTTAACATTTGTACTCGATTTTCTACTCTCGAAATGGCACTATAGCTTTATCAAAGAAAATTATCATTTTTAAAATTTATATAAAAATTTTTATAATAGAAAAAAACAATAAAAAAACTTTTTTCTATTTTTTTACAGTCATGCAATAAAATTTCGATATACTGTTAATGAAGAGGCAATCAAGTTCGACGAATATAGTTTACAAATGTGTTGAATTGACGGTTGACTTTTGTATGATAATTTTGAAATTTTTGATTTGCAAATTTTCCTCATCTTCTTATTGATATTCTATTTGAAAATTCACCTGGTAATATTTTTGTTAACTTTTCAAGTATTATTTCGTTTTTTTTATTATTTACAATCACGCAGTTCATAAATTTGATTGTTATCTTTTCACTTTGCTGACGTGGTTGATTTGATTTGTCTCTTTTATTTACTAGTTTTGTTAATTTTTTATGAAAAAAAAATAATTTTTGTAATATTAATTAATTAATTAATTAATAATTTTTGGAAAAATGATCAATATTTATATTGTTTGAAATATTTGCTTTTGTTCGGTACAATTTTTATACATTTCGGATCTTATCAAAATGCTAAGCAAATTTTGTTTGGTAAAAGGAAATTGATTTTATTTAAAAACAAAACAAAAAATGCAATATAGAACACTTTATTTGTGGAATTAAAATTTAATTGTAAGAATAAAAACATTTTTGGCTAAATTAAGTAGTTTAAACAGAAAACTTGTTTACACTTATTCAACTTGAAATGGGTTTTTGAATTCAAGTTCGAACTCTTCAAAAAGTGGTTAACTTGTTCAACCGTTAATTTTTATTACAGTCCAATTTGAAACTGCAAAACAGAACCATCGGCTTAATTATTAATATTATTCTACCATGAGAAAACGGTTTATTTGTATTTATCTTTGTTTTTTTGATCAAAGCACATAGTGTGTGACAAAGTTTCACAGAATCAAAAAGCGCATACCACTTTTTCTGTTCCACTTACCTAGAATAAAGGCGGTCATTTTCAAATGTTAAGCATTTTGAAATTGCCTACTTGACTGCTTTTCAGAAAGTTAAACTAGTGCAGCTTTTAGAAATTGGCTGTGAATGCATTTTTCAAAGCTCTTCTAATAAATAAAACGGACCACAGTTTGAAATTTGTTTTTGAATGAAAATTAAGTACCAATCAATTTTGCATATAATGGTGGTTCAATAATTTGACAAATTCATTTGCATGCGTAATTTTGAAAAAAAAATTCATTTAATTTTTACATTTTTTATTGCGTGCGATTGTTGTAATTCAGGTGCAAAGATGAATTTGGCTTTTTAAATATTTTTGTCAATTGGAGGGGAAATTTTTTCATTCTCTGGAGGCCACGCCCCAAAGAGCATGGACGTCCGGATTGAACGCATAACTGAAAAGAAATGAACAATGGCGGGTTCAAGGATAAAGTCAAATGCAACTAATGAAAGTGCCATAATTTCTTTCAACGCGCATTGTCGTCAAACTTCCACTTTTATTTATCGAATTCATCATCACTGCATAATTGATTTTCAAAATGAATTTCACCTTAAAAAACAGCATTCGCGATATCAATTATACATACATAAGCAACACTGTTTTGCACGTTCTATTTATGATTCAGACATAATTGTGTATATAATTTTTAAAAATAAAATGTGTTGTAGTTTATAATATTTTTGTTTTCAATATTTCATAATTGCAAACAAAATACAAGTAAAGTGCTGTTTGATAAAAGTTGTTTTATATAAGCATGTTACAAGGTAATATTTTTCATATGGAAATTATACAAAGAATGAGATTGATGATATTTTATTTAAATTGTAATAAGAATATATCAAAATTCAATTTTTGAATGTTGTTCTTTGTAAAAGCAGAATGCAACAGAAAAGGAAACGACCACGTCTGAATTGCGGCGCCACGATATGCGGTTCATTACGCCATTTTATAAAACAAAACAAAGCTCAGAGGTATGATTTTTAATTTTTTTTTTAATTTGATCAATTTATTATTGTAAAACAATCAATAAAATAGTTTACTGTTTATTTTATGTTATTAATTTTTTAAAAATATGCTTTTACAAAGTTGAATCTACTTCAGAAACCAGGCATTGATTCAGAATTGAAAAGAGAAACAACCATGCAGACGAATTATGACCAGATGGATCGTCCTGCTGATTACAAAGTAATATTTTTGAATAAAACATTTTTTTTTAAATATTTATTATAAGAAAACAGCAATAACAACAAAAATTTAAAACAAATAATTTAAATTTAAGGTGGAAAAACAGGCAGAATATTACAAGCTGAGAATGATTGATCCAAAAGCTGAACCGCCGAAAACAAGCGTCACTTCAAGTCAGACGTTGCCAGCTGAATTTTTAAGAAAAAAGAAAACCACTGATTTTCCGTCAAGTCACAGCAAACGTTCATTTGTCAAGCTGAATCCTTTGGAACGTCCGCAACGGCAACGACTTCGGGTAACATTGCACAATGATCAATTTCATTTTTCTACACAAATTTGCATAATTTCAATTTCATAATTGATGATTCAATAAATCTTTACACATTTCACATTTTATTAATTTTTAATAGAGTCTCGAAGTTCGTCCAATTACTCCACACGATTATTTGTCTGAAAGTTTGGAACGTCACAGAGCAATGTCACTTTCACCATTGCGAAGCAAACTTAAAATTAACGAAAAATGTGTCAACGAAGCTTGGGAAAAGCTACCTCGACCAGAGAAAAGGGTAAATTTAAATTTAGCTTAAATTTTTTTTAATATGCAATTTTTCTTTAAAATTTCTTTTACATTTTAATTCCAATTTTGAAATTTATTCCAAATATGCTGAAACATTTATGATGTTTAGCTGTTATTTTTAATTGAATCGCTTTCATTTTCAAATTATGCATATTTTAAAATATGCAAACAAAATATAATTACAAAAATTATATTGTGCAATGACATGGTTAGTTGAAGTCACTTTTAAATCATTATTTTTATTTCATTTCAGGGATCACCATTGGACTACAAATTCCAAAGAGTAAGTTGATCAATTCAAAATGTAATGTAATGTAATATTATAATATCTCTTTGTTTTTTATTCTTAAAAATGCAAGGTATAAAAACAACAAATATGAATATTTTATTGTTTCAGTATATTATTGATGTTATTGAAAACAATAACTAGAATACCTAAATCTCATAATCATAAATGAAATTTACAACTCATTTCCACTTTAAATATTATATTATAAATATACAACAGGATGTGTTCTTCTTTCTTTTGTCGTATAATTTTGCCCTGAATTTTAAACTGAAAACTTATTCATTCCCAAAACGAGTGATTTTAAGTGTTCAAGATTGTTTAAATAATGGAACATTGAAAGTTTTGAAAAGTCGAACGAATGAACTTGCTTGCAGAGAACTTTCAAAATTTAAATGCTATCCATCCAACACTAGCAACAATTCCATTCTCTCTTCTTTGTTTATACGTGATTGTGAAATTTTTTTCAATTAATCACGAAACCTAATTACCAAAGTAAGAGATTATTTAATATTATCATTTGTACAATGTTTTCTTTCTCTGCAAGCTCATTTTCTAGTAAAGGTAAGAATGAAATTGATTAACATTAGTAGTTTGAATCTCGCAAACAGTAAGACAACAGTGATCTATGTTGTTATGCGTTGATTTTAAGGTATATCATCCTACTATACCTAAGTTTTATTCGTGTGAACAATTGGTACTTTCACCAGACGTGTATTCAGAATACAATGCTTATTGTTCACAGTATGGCTCAAATGCGACTCTGCCTTTGTGCAGCGAAGTTCCTCAATTTGAACCTTCAAAATCTAGAGTTGAGTCGAATTTGTTGAGAAATAATTATTGCGGATCACAAAGTGAAATTGACCGACAACAGAGGAAAAAGCTCCCCCACGAAGTGCTCACAGATCTTGTCGGTCGTCATCGCTCATTTTACAAATTGGACGGGTATCAGTCGTCGGATGTTAATCGAAACAGATCCCAGGAAGCGGATATTGCGAACTCTTATTCAACAATGCAAAGCACATTGCACGGTTCGGCTGGATTTTCAGAACCGATTTCAGTGAATAATTACCCTTGTTATTCTTCTGGTCATGTGCTCGGATCGGCTATGCCTTGGAGGAGACGAGACGGAGTGACATCTTCAAGAATTGACTCGCCATTGTTGTACAAAAATTACCGCCAACCGTTGCCTTCTCTTTGTGAAGAGGTAGTTTTGCATTTGTATTTGCTTGTTAATTTCAAAATTTTCTTTTGGCTCCAATCTCAAATTTGGTGAGACAAAAATTAATCCACCAAATGTGAAGCAAATGATTCATGGATGATTATGTATGTGTATATATATATCTGTATGAATGTTGTTGTTGTTGTCGTTGCAGAAAGTGTGGCGATGTTCAAGTGCAGTACCGTTTAGTGAAAAAAGCGATGCATTTGATCAAGTTAGGCATGAAACGAAAGATTTTGGTCATATTTTGTCAGGCTCTCGTTATGCACAATTACCATTGAAAAGCACGAATAATTGTCTATCCAAAAGAGGATATTTGCGTCATGGGAGCGAAACATATTTTGATAACAAGATTTTAGATAAAAGTCAAGCAGGGGTAAGAGTGCATGTCAGTTGGCGATGATTCAAATTTTCTCTTTCCAACATTTTTCCTTTCTCCATTTCCAATTACTTCTGTTTGGTATTTTCCTGGTTGTTTGTTTTGTTGTTTTTGGCAGTGGAATGCGAATAAGCTTGCCCTTGTTTTTTAAGCATGAATAATTGTGCTTAATTATTTTGTGTGTGTGTGTGTGTGTGTGTTTGTGTGGTATGTGTGTGTGTGTGTTTGTGCATATTTCTCTGTCAACAGCTTGGAAATCAGCTTGGAAAGTGCGCTTGAAATTTCAGGAAACATCTGACGCTTCAACTTGCACAGAACTAGATGAGAACTTGCTTGAACAAACGGGTTCTGATGCAAAGCGCTTTTGGTATACTAAACCATTTCATCGTGCTCATTCAGACAAATGTGACAATGATCAGTTACATTTGGTGCATACCGATGATGGTCGATATGGTAAAACTTGTACCGTCGACGCTGCTATACAATGTGATCCGGTGAAATTGGTGAACCGAGCTTTGCAAACGCCTAATCTGGATGAGTTTTTCTCCTCTTCTTGTTGTACTGCAAATGAAAATCAGCCTGTTGATGAACAACAGCATAACCAACACCAGCGTCTATCTTTATTTTCAAATGAACAGAAAATCAGTAAAGAAGAAGCAGCTTTGTTTTTGAATAATGGAAGAAAGGATGATTCATCAAATTTAAATGAGAATAAAAATGCTCAATGGCAACGAATCTCTGCTAAAAATGAACATCCTGATGATTTGATAAGTGAAAATATTGCTTTTGGTAAAGGCAATTGTTCGAACGATTTGAACACTAGGATGGAAAGTTTGAGAGAACAATCACTGTCTGTAAGTGAACTTTTCCGAAGGCGAAAACCGTGGAAACCTCCTGTTGAAGAGCCGTACAAATTTCCACAGCCCAGGGAACAGTTCAAGTGTTACGATATTGTTGATGACAAGGAATATTTTTGGAAACCTGAGATTGTTGAGCCTGTGTTTAAGAGGGAGACGAAAAATTTTACCCCTCCACCTTCACCGCACGATCAATCGCAGTGTTCAAGAAAAAGTTCCAAATTGGGCAGTTCAAGAATTTTTTCAGATCGACCACCTTTGAAATGTTTTCAGAATAGCTTTTTGAATTTGAATGAGCGGAAATCATTTCTTGAAACAAGGCTTTCAACTTTGTCTTTAGCTGAGGAGAATATGCATGCTAACAGAAACAGCAAAGCATCTGAGATCAATCTGTCTCAGTTGCACGGTAATGAGAAATTGACGACTTGTGATTTGATGAAATCTCCGAGATTTGCATTCGGGATGAAGGATTATTTGAACGACAGATTTAACAGGAGATGCATCACGCCAATTTCAATTGTAACGCCACGTAATCTTCAACACAACGTGCAACAGAAAAGTTATATAACCAGGACAGAATCACGGGTATGTTGGAAAATTAATAATAGCTATTCAACTGTCCCCAAAATTCTATCCCAGCTTGAAACACTTAGAACAAAACAGTATGCATTGTTTGGGATTTTTTATTTTAATTTTATTTTGGGAATGGAAATTTCTGCTTTCCTTTTGTTACTATTCCTCATACTATTTCCCTTTTTCTTCTTGTTTTTTTTTAACTACTGAAAATATAGCATAATTCAAGCATTTACAATCAATCAATCTCTACAGTAACAACTTTAAAACGATTTGAAATTTAATGCATTAAAAAAATCATTTTTCTTTTTCATTAATACTATATCATATTGTAATATTTATTGAAACATTTAAATTTTCATTTATGCAATTATACAATAATATGAATTTAACTTTTTTTTGCAAAAGAAATATTTTTTCACTTGTTCAGTGATTATTTCATTTTTCATTTTAGTCTTTACCGAAGCCGAGACAACATCAGGTAAAAATGCAAAATTTCCACTTCTGCATGATGCAATCAGTAGTCTGATGTAGCTGTAGTAATTTTATGTTTCATTTATTTTATTATTTACTTGAAATTTCTTTTAAAAAAATTTTTCAATTCTTGAGCACAGAGTTAAATGAATAAATATATAAATATATGTATGCAGCAGAAAAAAAAACAATTAAAATAAAATAGGAAGCACAAGATTTGTCTGAAATGGCTCAGATAAGGGAAAAATTGCTCGAACGTGCAAGAAACAGATCAACTGTCAATGTCAATGAAGTGAGCAAAGTGGAAGCTGAATTATTGCCCATTCCACCTTTGCTAACAAAGGTCAGTTTATTTTCAAAAATAGAAAAAACAGAAAATATATTATTATTGTTATTATTAATTTTCCTGATTAATTATATAATTCAGAGTTGAGATTGTTTCACCTCATAAAATTTAACGTTAGTATTGTTACTCAATTAACAACAGGAACAAATGTTTTAAATTAGGTGTTGTTCTGAAATATTTTTCAAATAATATAATAGATTATTTTAAGAAGAATAATTTTTTTAAATAATTTAATTGAAATCACATCTGAATAATTGCACAATATTGATTACGTTTTGTTTTTCACTTCAGCTTACTTTTTATTTTTGTTTTCTAGTATGTGCAATTGTTGAATTATTTGTATATAGCTTGTTTAGCTGATTAGAATAGAATTTTGTTTTCTTTTGTCTTTGATAAATGAATGGAAAAAGTGTGAAGAATTTCACATTGCACTTTTCACTACAGAGTCAATCACAAGTGAATTTGTCATCGTGGGAATTCAAAAACAGCTTCAGTCCTCGGTCAATTGTCAGTGTAAATGGACACATGCAAAATCCAGGCTTGTTGCGCATTCGAACAGATTTGAGTCCAGCACTGCCAAAATCTCTTCCTCGATCCAATGTCTCAGTTCAAACTGTTGATCAGACTGTAAGCAATAATTTTATAAATTCAAAAAAAAATTAAAATTAATAAAATTATTTATTTCTCATTTATAGAACACATCGCAAATGTTGCCATTGCAAGCGGTGCTTGTTCCAATCGACGCTTCTGCATTGACAAGAGAATGGACCAGAGAATACCGTACCACGCATGAGACTGATGGAAAATTATCTTCTGGAGATACTGAAGAAACTGAAAGTCGACACAGTACTTTGATCAAAATAAAAGTAAAAATATCTTTTTTTTAAAAAAATAATTTTATCAATTGATCTTTGAAATTTTAAATAATTAATAATATGATGATTTTTGTGAAAGTGAAAATCAAGGATTATATTTATTGTAAATGTTTCATTCTGCAAATTTGCATAATACCTGTGGTTAAATCCATTTTTTGTATATTTGTTCAAATTTGTCGATTTATGAAGGATGAAAAGGCAAAGAAACCCAAATCAATAATGAAGCAACAGCAGAAACGGCAAGAAACACGAAAACACGAAAGCAAATGGGAAAAAGAGGCAGAAAATGAACAAAACCGAGTGATCAAGGAGGTGCAGAATTGATAAATCAATTTTTCATATGAAGAAATTAATTTTAATTTTAATTTTTAATTAAAGAATCCACAAGTGACTGAGACGATTGAAAAGATCGAAGAGACAATGACCACAGAGGAAATTGAACGCCGAGTTCGTGGCCGAAGTAGAAAAGAAAAGCGAGATAGACACAGACGGAAAGGTGAGCACAGTCACCATCGAGAAATAGATAAATATGGAAACAGTATAAATTGGCACTCTCGTCACGGTGTTGCCGACGACCCGCCGTGGACTGTGCCTTTCGGTAAGACTGGCCGCTTCATTGGAGGGAAAAATTCTGCTTCAAAAATTCATATTTAAAAAAAAAATATATCTTCAACTATTATTCTACAGTATATCTTCTTTTTCAACTTTATTCGTCAAAGCCAGTGCATGTGGTTGAATTTGTTTTTGAGATGCAAAAGGATAGGAAGGAAAATTGGATGCTAAAGCATAAGGATATGATGGAGAAAAAGCTGAAACTTTAGCAATTGCTTTTACAAACAAATGACAAACGCAAATATCATCAAATTTACATAAGTATTTAAATAATTTTCAAATACAATATTTACAATGTATAAATTTTTTATTTTCAAATTTTACATATTACTTCAGTGACTGTTTAAACTGTTCACCAATTTACAAGCTGTGCATCATCGACTGCTCTGCATCATTGATATGATTGTTTTCTCTTTCCAAATCTGGGTGTAAATGTGCACTTTTTTGTGCACTTTATTTCGTTTAAAATTCATATTTAGCAAAATTTTTTATTCACATTATTTAAATTGCTCTATGAAAAAATTTTAAAAATTGAATATTGCTTGTTGAAATAATGTCATCTTGTTTCAAGGAATGTCGCCAGATTCGCCATGGAGAAACAGACCAATGATATCCGGTACTACTGAACAACGTTATTATTCTTCACAGCCTCAAGTGAAGGAAAGCTATCATCGTGTATGATACTTTGCATTTTCAGTGTGATTTTTTATTCATAACAAAATGTATTATTATTTTCAAAAATAAACTGTTTAAATAGAAATAAGCTTATTTGATTTAATAACTGCTTCAAGCTTTCTTGTTGTCATTTTTGAGTGAAATAAACTTATAAAAAATTGTGAGCATCATAAAAATACTAAAACATTCTTCAAGAATACAATTATTAATTTATACATTATATAATACCTGCAAATATTAATTTGTTACACCTAGAGAAGATTTGTTTTTTTTTTAATTTAAATTTTAATTTCTAGCTTTGTAATAATATAAATTGTTGTTTGTTAAGGTCGTATTATAATTCACTTTTGCAATAGTTGTGCTACAAATAAAGTATTAATTTCAAGGAAAGATTTGATAGCTAAATTTGATTGAAATTATTTTATTCTAAATTTATATTCTTTATCTTAAATTTTACATATTTTTTTAAACTTCAAGAAAGTGCAGTGATAAATATGAAATATACTGTTTCTTTTTATAATTCCATCAAAATTTTAATTAATTGAATATGATATTAATTAATTAATTAAAGCTCATTCTTTTAATGTGATAATTTCATGCTTTTTGTAAAAAAGATTCTTTTATTTATAAACTTCTCTTTTTTTGAAATGAGATATTTAAAATTTTTTTAAACACCCCACAATATCATTGTAGTTAAGCTAGTTTTTAACCAAAAATAATAATCTTTTATTTTTAGGAAGTAAAATCAAAACGAGTGAATGATACTTCCTTAAATGGCTCAAATTATTACAATGCTCCTGACAGCCGCCGTGACCATTTTTGGGTAAAATGTTTGCTTGAATTACTAATGTATATGTCATTATGAATTGAATATTTCTATTTTACTTAAGGATGGCGATTACAGAAGAAACGACAGTCATTTTCATAAAAGCCATTCAAGCCGTATGATAATATGACATTTTTATTCAGTTGGAACATAATTTTATAATATTATTAACAGGCAATGTATTTCACAATGAATTTGCCGACAGTTTCGATAATCCATATCCAATAGTTGAATTTCCACCAACGCTGCCACGTGAAGATTATGACAGTCGAGAGCATCACGTGCCAAAAACCCGCTCATTGTCTGATTGGAGAGAAGATTCACGCGCTTCTGACATGTCAAGGTTTCGAAGGTATAAAATAACGTATTTTTTTCATTTGTAATAGCTCTTTTTTAATTCATTTTATAATATGCCACCATAAATTTTTGATATATTGCTTTTAGATGGGATAATGAAATGAGTGGTCTTGAAAGAGAATTTCACCAATCTTTGTTGATGCCTGTATCACCAGGCCAAAATTTAAGAGAATGCCAATATACAGAACAAGCAATTCCCGGTGGCCATGAGTCTTTTAGACGTGAAGTGACGTCTCATTCTGGGATCCGCCCAAGGTCGCACAGAAACGACGGTCAGAGTACTCATTTCAGGTGATGAATTTATAGAAAATATTTCATTTTATTTTATGAAAACTTTGACATTGTAGTGAATCAAAACAAGAAGTTCATTACAAGAAAGAACATACTGCTGATCATTTTTGACCAAGAAAAGTATAATTAGCGGAAATTAGAGCTTAAAGTATTGTAGAATGCAGTTTTCATCAGTTTAAAGAAAATTTATAATGTGAACTTTTTTTTTGAATATCTATCCTGTTGATGCAAAAAGCCGACATTGCTTGTCATTGGCATTGTGAATAACTAACTCTGTTGAACAATTACATTCTCATAATTTGACGATGAATTTTTATATTGAATTGGATTCATTGTGATTCTAGAATGCTGTAGACTAAAAGAAAAGATAGCCTAAGATTTGTCATATTCAACACTGCTTCACAGATGTTGACTGCTTTTTTTCAATATTTTTTCAACAATAAATGCAAGTCGGTTCAGTTTGTCATTTCGAATGTTATGTTAAAGTTATTTATATTTAAATTAGATAAATAAATTTTGATGAAACGACATTCATTCTCTGTTACAATTGCTGTTTACAATGCTTATACCCAGAACAATGTTCCCATTGAAAGCAAACGGAAATTATTTATCATGATGCAATATTGCATCATTTGTATGTCATTTATTTTGCTTTGACGCGCACACTAAACGTTGCCAACATCTTCATACGCTGACCTTTACACATCAGTTGATTTAATTTTTTATTTTAATTTCAAAATTTGTTTTAACAAATTAAACAACTTTCTGGCTCGAAATGTTGAAAAATCAGTACACTTTTTTAAGCGAAGGTTTTGAAAATAGTATTTATTATTTTACAATTATCATTTTAAAAATGTATTCTCGCAGAAATTTATTTTTGTTTTTACATTTACACCACAACAATAATAATATTTGCTTTTTGCTGTAATAAAAATTACATAATGCTAGCTTTTTTCTTTTAAAAAGTAAAATTAAATATTTATAACGTGATTAATACGATTAATATTTATTTTACGTAAAAACAAAAACTAATAAACAATTTATACATTATTTATTTTTCAAATTTGTACTTGATTATATATTCTTACTGTAGCAAAGTAGCAAATAATTTATCGACACGTCGGCTTTAGTGTCGCTGTTGCTTAGGCTGTGGTATGTAGTGTTTCACAGCTTGCTCTGCGCGCGAAAATGGAAAACACTCCACCCCTGAGTGACTTTGTGTTTTTAACGAGTCAGCCGTTTTTCACATTCTGTAGTGAAACAGATCTGGAACATCTGGGCAAAATTAGCATGGACGTCGCTCGGACACGGCCGAGAAGGCGTGAACGGTTGAGCAATTTAACACCGGAACAGAAATTGCAACGAAGGTGTTGATAATTGAATTTTCACTTATATTGCGAATGTTGTATTGTTGTCTTATTGTATGTATGATGGACAGGAAGTTGAAGAATCGCGTTGCTGCTCAGTGTGCTCGTGATCGTAAAAAGAAAGCACTCGCTAATTTGGAAAGCAATGCTGCGTTGTTGGAGACAGAAAATTTGTATTTGCGTGCCAGTTTAAAAGAAATGGAATTGGCGAACAAGCAACTGCGTGAAGAAAATGCCCGTTTGCAAGCTTTATTGTCCAGTAAATACGGAAATGAAAACCTTTAATTAATTGATGTCCGTAGTTTTCATTTTTAATTCTCTTTTTATAGGCAAAGGCAAATCATCCTCGTGTAGTGATGAACACGTTGTGGCAGCCATTGAATCTGCAGAATTCATTAATGCACCTCTGCCGAAGGCGCAGGTTGCCCGATGTATTTTGATGCTACCGAGTCTGTTTTGCCTGATGGCACGCAGCTTGAAGCTGTCGAATCAGTTTCTAATCCACCGACAACATCAGAAGTGCGTTGAGATTGTTTTCAATGATTGTAAACTTTTTGATGATCACTTGTTGTGTTTGCTATCTTTCAGGCTGCTTTGTCTGAAGAATATGTTTGCTTTCTTGGAGAGAATGATTGCCAAAGAAAATTCCAAGATTCGGTGCAATCGTGCAATTCATCAGCTCAGGCCACCATAATGCATGACCACTGTTACATTTCTTCAAGCAACGCAAAAACAATGCATGCAGCAGATCCAGAGATTTTGCTTTCACCTCTTTCATTCGCGGACCCCAGAGATTTTGCTTTGCTAAATTCACTGGCACCGTCTGACTCTTCTGTTGAACAATCGTCCATTTCGCCTATTTCGTTTGATACGCAGTGTGAATTGGACATGGGAGATTGGACGCAGATTTTTGCTACCGGTCAAGATGATGATATTGGCTTAGAAAATGATGCAGATAGGAAAGAGTGGACCGATGATTCGTTGAATCTCGATTGTGATGATTTCAGTTTTGATAACGTTTTGTTTTGTATTTAAGATTCATTCTTTTTTTTTATCTTGAACTGCAGTTATTAAAATGCCGGTAGTTAAAAGCTCGTACGTTTACTACCACTGTTTGCATGTATTGTATATGTATATAAAAGGTTGTTTATTCTCAAATTGTTTTTTCTTTTTGCTCTTCAAGGCTATTGCAGCAAAGTGGAGTGCTTTTACCGGTGAGAGCTACAGAAGTTTTAGTTTTATTTTCATACTTCCGTAGTTTTGAATGAATAAAAAACGTAATCTTTAATGTGTAATTGTGAATGGGTTTTGATGAGCATACTGCATTGTAAGTAATGTTTTGATAAACGAGAGCATTTCGGGTTAAGGTCGTTTATTATTGTCATGGTAGAGCGGAGTAGATGCACACGTTTCCTCAACTAATTGTTCAACTGCTGCAAACAAGGTGCAATTATAATTACTGTTTTATAAATAAATATTGACAATGTAAATAAAGAAAGCTTAATTGTTATGTCGTCAATTTGTCGTGTTTGTCGTGATTTGAAGCCAATTTAGTATTTTAGCAAACATTGAAATCTTATTATCTCAAATAATTGCAATTAATTAAAAAATAAACTATAAAAACTGCATTTAAATAAATTTAATGCAATGTTTGTTTAGTAATTATTTACAAATTTACTTTTTTTTAGATTTTCTTACTTGAGTTTTAGTATTACTTTCATTACTGAGCATACTGTGACTACATATAGATGTATTTTTAACTGTTTTGTTTGTCAAAATATTTTATGTTAAATAAAATATAAAGTAGGTGATCGTTCCAATTTGTTATTATTACGTTAAATAAGAAATTTGAAATAAACTTTTAATTCTGATTAAATTGTTTTGCTTTTTTTTATAAACTGAAAGAAAACATTTACATTTTTGGAAAAATTTTTTTTATTTTTTGAAAATTTATACTTGATGTTCAGTATTGAATAGACTACCGTCTGCTTACTGACTTACATAATTAAAGCAGACTTGTTTTAAATTAGCAATACAATTAAATATTGGTTATATTTGCTGTTGTAAATTGTGGATGAAAACAGACCTGTGTTTTTATTGTTAAATTAGCAATGTGCGATATAGAAATTCTAAAAGCAAATGGTGATTTAAAAGATGCAAAAAATACTAGTTGGTCACAAAAATCACCAATAGCTGCCATTTCTGTCTCTGAATCGATGAACTGCATAGCATGTCCATCGTGTTCAGGAAACGGATATATTCCAAGAGGTGAGTATGATAAGCTTTTGTGGTTGTTTCATTTTTGATGAAATTTAAATTGCAGACCGAGAGGATGAACTGGTGGCTCTGATACCATTTAGTGACAAACGTTTGAAACCTTCGAAAACGTATGTATTTATTTCTGTTTTATATTGTTCTTATTTGAGAAAATCCGTTGATTTGCTTTTAGATTATTATTGTCAGATATTCCATGCTTTTTTTTAAAAATCATCTAATGAATTATTCTTTCATATTTTAATTGTACTCTGTAAACTGAGTTTTGCTTATTTATTGATTTTTGAACATCATTAGATTGATAGTAATTATAATAAAAGATACTTTTTATAAACAATTGTAGTTGATTAATTATTTTAAGTGCAGGAAAAGCAACTCTTGTGTTAAATTTTAATAATTTTAGTTGGATGTGGGTTATTTCTTCAATTTTGATTTGCTTGTTACTGTCTGGTCTGGCGTTGTACTTCTTGCTTCCAAGGACGATCAATGTATTTTCAAACAGTTTGGCAGTTACAGAAGTGTTTTTGCAGTCCTATGAACCTGGAAAAACGATGAAAGTGAACTTTATGGTAAGATGGAATAGAATGTCATTTTCTTTTAGTACAAATTTAGCGAACAATCAGTCATTATGGAAGTTTATCTGAAGTTTTATCTTATAAAAGTGTAACAAATTTGAAACTTGAAATTGAAGAAGGAGATGTTGAAGTTTGATTCATGAATTTCTGTTGAAAACTAGTCATAAAAATTACTCGATACTCTTCAAAAAGATGCATTATAATTAATTTTACTCCAATTTTGTTCCAATTATAATTTTGTTGTTATGTTAAAGTTTTATTTTGTAACATTTTCTACAGAATGAAACTAGTTTATAACTTTCCATACTGTATTTGAGTTGTAATTATCTTGTATATCCAATGTAAAATGTACTGAAAATTTGTTAGCAGTTGCTTCAGCAAGCAAAGCAAAATCATTTGTTTGCAAAATATATTTTGCTTCAAATAAGAACAAATTAATCATCAAATTGTTCCTCAGTAATAATATTTTTATTTATTTTGAAAAATAATAAATACATTTGCAAGTAATATTCTGATAAATAAATAAATAAATATCTCTGTGTATATTTATTTGTATAATTGATCATATTTGAATTTTTTTGTTGTTGTAATTTAGACATATGTTAACGTGTCGAATGAAAATTTTTACGATATTGAAGTGACAAATGCATCGAGTAAAGTGTCAAAAATGGTTTTCCCAAGCCGTAGTGAAGTTATTGGATACGGGTTTAACAAGTCGATTGTTGTTGTACCGAAATTGTCAAGCTTTTATCCGATTGGATTGAACGTAACAGTCACATTATCAGATTGGGCATTGTATGTTTTATTTTATTTTATTTTATTTTTTGGTGTGTTTATATTATTTATTTTTAGAGCTATGTGCGAACTTTCTTATGGATACATTCGTCTGTATTTTCAATTTACATTAACATTTTCTTATCTACTTCATCATCGTGAGCAGAATACTTTGGAAACATCTCAACTCGTTTGTTGCAATCAACATGGAGAATGTTAATGAATATATTTTCTTTTTTATTATTTTACAATAGTGATGATTTTAAAAAAATGTTCATCGTAAAATATTTCGCCTACACACACAAGTAAGTGTGTGTAAGATGGTATGATGTTTTAGATCTCCGGTTTGTTATTGTACGTTTTGTGATTAGTGATTGTTAGGTTTCATTGAGGTTTTGTGATTGTGTGAAAATTTGATTGATAATATTATTAAATGTTTCAATTCGTGGATTAATTGATTATGTATATATATTGGACAAAACAATGTTTCTCTTCATTTGCAATATCTTGTGTGAATGATGTTATGATTAGTAATTGAAATGTAATTTTTGCAAAGATGCCTTCTTCAATTCCATTTCAAAAAGTGCTCATCTACGAAACTCCCTCCCGTTTCTATTTGACTGGAGCACATTACGGTGATGATTCATATCATCTGTTGAAAGTGGAAAAAGCAGAAATATTAACACTAATCGAAGATGGACACTCATATTCTCAGCAAGAATTGGTAATTATTATTATTAATATTATTATGTTTTTAATTTCTTCTCTATTTTTACGCTTATGATTGAAGAATGAAATTTTGACTTGTGTGGATGAATGTACTGTGAAGAGAAATTGTCAGAAAAATAGCGATACTGGTGAAGAGACGAATTCACTGGAAAATCGCACCTTCAGCTGCTATGGCATTGTTGGTTTCGTGCGTTTTTTGAACGGCTACTACATGCTGGTGGTCAGCAAAGCGATACCGTTGGTCGAGATTGGTTTCCACACAATATTCAAAGTTGAAGAGACTTCGATGTTGGCGTTGTTCGATGAAAGCAGCAGGTCGATTGAAGAGTTGAAATATTGTAAAATTTTCCAAAGCATCTTGCTTTCGACCAGCTTCTACTTTTCCTACACTTACGATTTGAGCCGCACGTTGCAGAGCAACGCAACCGAACCGACCAAGCACTGGCACGACCGCTTCGTCTGGAACAGCTATTTGATGAAGCCGATGGTCGAAGCCGGCGTCAAAGCCCAGTGGCTTTTGCCACTGGTGCACGGTTTCGTGGGCCATTTCCCGATCAACCTGCCCTCCTGTTGTTTGAGGTTGGTGTTGATTGCCAGGAGGTCGAAAAAATTCGCCGGCACCAGATTCCTCAAACGTGGCGCTAGTTACGACGGTGACGTGGCCAACGAGGTGGAGACTGAGCAAATTTTGTACAACCGTTCGGTGATGGATTTCAAATTGGGCAGCTTTTCTAGCTTTGTTCAACTGAGAGGTTCTGTGCCGTTGATTTGGTCTCAGGATATTACCAAAGTGGTCGGCAAGCCGCCAATACAAATTGATCTGGCTGATCCGTTCGCCTGTATCGCTGGCAATCATTTCAAGGTAATTTTTTGTGCTTGGATTGTTTTCCCTTCTCTTTTCTTTTTTTGAATAATATATATTGTATATGTGTAGAATTTGTTGATCAGATACGGTGGACCGATTGTTGTGATCAATTTGGTGAAACGTCGGGAGAAAAGTCGTCATGAGAGCATTTTGCATGAAGAGTTGCAAGCGTCGATTGGTTATTTGAATCAATTTTTGTCTCCATCCGAAGCGATACTTTATTTAACCTTCGACATGGCTAGATGTCACAAAGTAGCCGACTCGTTGGCAAAATTGGAAGAGATCAGCTATTTGGTATTGCAATTGTGCGGTTGGTTTCAGTCATTCTGCATGCCTTTCTGTTGTCGTCTTCGTTGTGCGGATTTTGTCAAGTCCGAGGATCACCACACCTCTTCTGATGGGACATTTCTGTTCCAATCCGGAATTCCAAGAACAAACTGCGTCGACTGTTTGGACAGAACGAACGTGGCTCAATTTGTAACTGGAAAAGTTGCTTTCGCTTATCAACTATATTCAATGGGTAAAAGAATAACTCAGTCGATCAACTATATTTTTGATTTATCATTTAAATTTTAAATTTTAAGGTATCCTCAGTGAACCGTATTTGAGTATGGATCATGAATTTTGTCGTCTGCTTGAGACGCTTTACGATGAACACGGCGACGCGTTGGCCATGCAGTACGCAGGTTCGCAGTTGGTTCACAGCATCAAAACATACAAAAAGACGGCAAATTTGCAAGAACGCAGTCGGGATGTTATACAAACACTGTCCCGTTATTACAGTAATAATTTTGTCGACTTTGACAAGCAAAATGCGATCAACTTGTTTCTCGGCATTGTGGTTCCTTGCACTGGGAAGACGTTGCTCTTGCCCAAAGAGTTGACCACTTGTGTTCGTGAAAAGCCGACGTTCACCTGCTGCGTGGATTATTGCTCCTTTTTCAGTGAACTTGAAAATCATTCTTCATACGGT
Source organism: Trichinella papuae (assembly GCA_001447755.1). NCBI lineage: Eukaryota > Metazoa > Nematoda > Enoplea > Trichinellida > Trichinellidae > Trichinella > Trichinella papuae. The sequence goes on along the minus strand of JYDO01000017.1, from coordinate 327,976 downwards.
CACTTGTCAATTTGTGAATTGCCACCGTGGCACCAACAGTTGGTGGTGGATTATTTTTACAAAGTGGAAGAGTTGACCGATTTCAACGAACTGCTTGCACTGCCCAGTCGATGGATTTCGACCGTCGCCAACACAACTGAGAACACGATCGTCGCTTCGGCGTCGATGGTTCAGTGGTTCAAAAATCGTCGCACTGGCAAAAGCAGGGCTGAACGAGTGGAAAAATTTTCAAGTAAATTTTCTTTTTTTTTCTTTTTTGCTTTTTGCGACTATTCATCATATTCAATTTGAGAAAACAATGAACAAGATGGTGACGAATCAAGCAGCGATGAAGAAGGTGCCAAAAGTGACGTCGAAGTTATCTATTCAGAAGATTGGAAAGATTGGATGATGAAATTTGAAAATGCGAAAGTTGAAAAAGGGATATTTCCGTCTAAATTCTCCACTTGCAAACTGTCATCCTGTCGTGATTATTACGGCTTTGAATTGCACTCGTTGAGTCGGGATGATTTATCCAAGTGCAAACAATATGTGGATATTTCCTTTTTTACTAAACCGGCGGAAGATGACGACCGCAAGAGAAAACTCAGCGCACCGTCTCGTTTGACAAAATCCGCCTCCAATTTCCATTACATCCCAACTCCGTTGGCCAACTATGACAACTGTGGTTCAGCTTACGAAGTCACTGTGCCTGTACTGTTGGAAAAATCCCTCTCTACTTATGAACGGGTCTTCGATCCGTCCAGTTGGATGAACTCGGGCAACAATGTGAAATATTTGAAAGCTGACTTATTTAGAAATTATTAATAATGTCACAAAGTGGTTTGACTGAATGCAGAAACAACACAGATGCTTTTTTGAAGCAAATAAATGAAACATCTTTCAGACTGAAGAAGTTTCAAAGAAAAATCAAACCTCTGGCATCTTAGTGCAAGCAGCAAGCTTGTACAATAGCATGTCGAGGGGATTGTACTTCATTTACCATCAGTTAAAGGGATGCTTGATTCAGAGAGATGGGCACGTTCTTTTATTGGCTCAAGATTTTCAATTAATTTTATTCGTTAACAGTTTTAAAGTAGTTTCAGTCTGATTCAATCTGCTGTACGTAAAACAAATGCTTTTTATTGGCCTCCACGGAAGTTCATTAATTTTATTGGCCATTAAATTTCCTGATTGTGAATAGCTACAGTGTTTGTTATTTCATTGGTCAATCCATTCCTCTATAAAACAATTTTCATACCTTTAAATTAAATAATTAATAATTTAAAAATTTTCTTAAAATTGCTATTATTAAAGTTGCTATTTTTTAACATTTTGAATCACTCTGACATTTTGTTTGTTTGTAAAAAAATGAGAAGCATTATCATTAACCATTATGATGGTAAATAGAGGCGACATCAACAAAATATTTGAAAAATTAAAACCTTGTTTCTCAGTAAAATTCAAATTGAGTTGCAGAAGAAAACCCACTAATAAAAATTGTAATTTCATGAAGATGAAATTTGTTCATGTTTCAAATGTTAACTTTTCTTTTTAATTTTCTCACGTAACAACAGTAAGTATAATTTTTTATAGTTTACACAAGTTTGAAGCGAATAAAAATGAGCTTACTGCACTTTAAAGTTTCTGCTTTAAAAATAATGAACAAAATTTTAAATTCAAAATGGTTTAAACAACTTTTCCTTATATAAATTCTTTCACTCGAATAAACATCAGTGTCGAAAATGGATGCGCTCTTAGACGGTTGCATTCTTACTTCGCTATTGTTGGGCACAGTAATCACAAGCTGCTTCTTGTTCTGCATCATCCGCAGGTTAATTTTTTCATTCTAATAATTGAAGTACTTCCAATCATGAAATGTTCAATTATTTAAGTAAGCATTTGTTGCTGAAGTAGATTATATAATAATCTTTTAAATAAATTTATATCAGTTTCTTACTACTATTAATTGTGTATAATTTTGTATACATCTTGTATAAACAATGAAGAAAACTTTATTTTAGAATTAAAGCTTGTAGTAAAAATGTTGAAAAGGATTTGAAGAAATCAGTGTCAGAGAATCGTCGGATCAAACAAAGTGCAAAAGTACTATATGTAGAATTCGACAGACATGGAGAGAAAGAGGAAAGACCAATATGGATTGAAATGTCGGTACCTGTTATGCGTGAAAGGTCGACATCGGGATTAAATGTAGAATATACTGCTGAAATGAAATGTCGAGTCAACGAGAAAGGAGTACTTGTGTGTCGACCAAAACTGAAGAAAACGGTGAATGCTTCAGATGGAGGAGTGAATGCCGTACAATTATCCGTAATGAAAACTGGATGATTCATTTCCTTTTTACTACTCATTCAATTACTTAATAATAATCACAACTTATTTTGGCAAATTTTATTTTACTGTTTCTGCATTTATATTTAATACACTGTGTCAATTATAAATTGTAATATTGCTTTTTTAATATCATATTTGTTTGCATGTTGTACTTCTTTTAATAAAATTTTTGTCTTGTTTAATTACAACCACCCTTGCACTCAACCATCTCAGTTGCGTTATTTCAGACAAGAGAAAAAGCAATTAATCTATGTAACATCCATCAATCTATACTAAGAATTACATACAATTTTTATTGTAACTGCAATAATAGTATGGAACGTTCACATCTGCGTTATTTCAGTTAGCACAAGATCCAACTAATGAAAGTTACATCCAACAGCGTCAACTAACGTTTATAATTTTTTGTTAACGTATTTGCTATTCAATGCGCCCTTGATTTTCAGCATCGTCGTCTTGTCCTGAATAATTCTGTTCAATCACTTGTAAGGTTCGTGATCAAAGTGCTATTGGAGCTGTTTTTTTGTCTTGGAATTTATATTATAATTAATGTTTCTGCGCCCACNGCTATTGTTGGGCACAGTAATCACAAGCTGCTTCTTGTTCTGCATCATCCGCAGGTTAATTTTTTCATTCTAATAATTGAAGTACTTCCAATCATGAAATGTTCAATTATTTAAGTAATAATTTAATATTTGGGTAAATTATATAATAATCTTTTAAATAAATTTATATCAGTTTTTTACTACTATTAATTGTGTATAATTTTGTATACATCTTGTATAAACAATGAAGAAAACTTTATTTTAGAATTAAAGCTTGTATTGAAGATGATGAAAAGGATTTGAAGAAGCCTGTGACAAATGTAGTGTCAGAAAATGGTCAGACCGAAGGAAGTGCAAAGGTAAAATTCGACAGCCAAAAAAAGAAAGAACAAAAATCAAAGCCGATTGTACTCGTGGTACCTGTTTTATTCAGAAAGCCGACATCAGGATTTGATGAAGAAGCTACACTTGAATTAAAATATCGATGCAATGGAAAAGGAGCAGTTGTGTATCGACCAAAATGGAAAAAAAATGTGAATGCTCCAGATTTAGGAGTGAATGCCGTACAATCATCCGTAATAAAAACTGGATGATTCATTTCCTTTTTTACTACTCATTCAATTACTTAATAATAATCCCAACTTATTTTGACAAATTTATATTTACTAATTCAGCATTCATATGCAAAACACTGCTTCAATTATAAATTGCAATGTTGTTTTTTTAATATCATATTTGTTTGCATGTTGTACTTCTTTTAATAAAATTTTTGTCTTGTTTAATTACGACAACCCTTGCACTCAACGATCTCAGCTGCGTTATTTCAGACAAGAGAAAACGCAATTAATCTATGTAACATCCATCAATCTCTACTAAAAATTATATACAATGCTGTCTCGCCGTATTCTTCAGAAAAAGCGTGCATAATTTTTAGAATGCTGTAACTTTTTCTATTCTGAGAAAAACATTTCTGAATTACATCTGCTCTTTTTTGAACCAACCTGATCATAAGTGAACAACTACATCTGGTTAATAGTTCTGCTAATTTTGATTCTGAAATGGTCTCTGCTGTCAGTAAATTTTTGGTTTTTTTTTACCTGTAGATGAAATGAAATTGAAATAAATGTGATAGAAAAAATTCCTCTATTAATTTGTTTATAAGATGCATTTATTTTATGCAACAAATGTAAAAAGAGAACAATGCACACTGTGAGTTTAATACATGCAATAAATAAATTAACTATCGCTAATATTGGGTATAGAAGTACATTTTTTCAAAAATATAACACTTTATACGAAACAAGAAAATATTCTCTTTATAATTTAAAAATTATAAGTACCTGCTTTTGCATTGTATTTGAACGGCAAAATAGCAGAAGAGATTACAATTCTGTTGTCCAAAATAATTTATTAAAATCAGGTCAAATTATAATTGCATTCGAGTAGCAACACTGAAAGAATTATGTTTTAAATTATTAACTATTTTACAATCATTGATGTTTATAATTTTGCATATTTATTTTATTCATATAATGGGCACCACAACCGTTTTAAACTTTTATAACCAAAGCTAAGCAGTTGAAAAATAAAGGTACAATTCTGTTCACTTTGCAATCAGTCTATTAAATTTTTTTAAATTCTGGTGTATTTTACATTGAGGTTAAAATAAAATATCATAAACACTGAAATATAAATGTTATAAATTCAGACTGTTTGATGAAACAATAAGCTGGAAATTAGCTGATAACCGTATTTTTCTGTGGTATTAAAGAAACATTAAAAGGATTTTTTTCGCATAGCATTATTATAGTCAGATTTAATTTATATAAAATTATTATAATATACAATTTTGATTTATACATTAACAAGTAAGTCTTTGATAAAAATTAGTTTTATAAAAATTCATAACACTTTCTTGTTGCAATATTTTTAACAAGTTTGTTGAAGTTCCTTCAGCAGTTATTTTTTTGATAGCGATACTTTGATTCTTCAGTAATAAGAATTTAATTTACTTGAATAAAAAATTCAAAAATACTTTTTCGTAAATTGTACAAGAATTGCTTCAAGATCCAAACTGAACTGAAAAATGTATTTTATTTCATAAAATCAGCAAAACAGGTAGGCTGTTTTGCTGATATAAATAAAAGAAAGAAAATGAATTCATGAAACGAGAAAACGATCATGATATCTGTATTGATAATCTGTCTGAAAAACAGATAATGCGACGTTAGCCGATTCAAAGCATGGCATCCGCTAGGACATATATAAGCAGATGCTGATAAATAAATCAGTATATGAAAATGATAGAAATATAGAAGAAAAGAGGCTTTAGAATTCATTCGTCAGATATACTGAGTTTGCTCCTGCTTGTTCACCAGTAACAAGAATTACGTGCAGATGTAATTTGGTGATGAGTCCTTCAACGAAAACAAAGTAGGGAAATCTTACAGATTAAAATACACTGCTCCACACAGAAACAGCGTTGGCAATGTTTCAGAGAATGCAAAAAATGTGGGGCATATTACCTGCTATTAATGGTCAGGTAATGTAGGAAAAACAAGGCTCCAAAGGCCTTACTTTTCACACAAATGCTGAAATCAGTGCAGTCTTCTCTCAACAACAAGACTCGACAGTGTATCAAGATCTACAGACTGCCTGTTGTAGCGTTTTAAATTTATAAACAGTCGAGTATAATGTATAAAACCCGCAGATAAAGTTTCAGAAAATGGTCCGGATTCATAGATTCCTAACCAGTTTAAAAGAACAAAGTCTGGAATACACATTTTGTTCCATCAAACTGCAAGATGTCTTCTACGCTTGATAACATTAGACTGCTAGCAACCAGCATAATTTGCTGCATGGATGGTTCAATTCAAGATTATATCTCTTGGCATCAACCGCTTTTACAGCCAAGGTAGGAATTTATGAAAAAATTACATGGCCGCCATGTCATATATTCGGGTATAACTACTCATTGCTGTCTTTGTTTTAGTAGATCAAACTATTCTGTCTTCTCCTTTGTAATATTCAAGGTGACCTACCAGCCAGCGGATCCTTGTCTGCTTGAAGCAACATCACGTCACCCATGTTTGAATTTTCGCATCGAAGTATCCATTTATACTTAGATTCACAAAATTAACGTTGCAATCCACTCAACATTGTTTCAAGAAGTTGGAAAAATGTTTTCTGTGGATAATTCCCCCAATTTAATAGCTCATCCTTCATGCTCCAACTGATCTGCTTCCTTTGTTCTATTCTGGAAAACAAATCCGCATTCGAATCAACTGTTTCCTATATTGGAAACTTTGCTCCACGAAGATACTTCTGTTGAGATGAAATTGGCCATTTTCATTAATCTCTGAACTCTTTCATAAGCTTTTGAACTTCATCTTTAAACAAAATTTCGAACAGTCTTCTCACAATGCTTTAGTACTACCACTGTACACGAAGAATAAACATATAATTCCAAACGTTACTTTTTTAAATATACATATGTGTGAAGCCTTCTACTTGACAATGATTATTTGGCATTGCTGGAAATTTCGTGTTTACTGTTCTTCTTTCTCTTCTGTTTTGCCAGATCCTTAAATTTGAATATTCTCGGGAAAATTTCCCAACTCTAACCTGATCTTGTAGAATGGTAAAAACGGCTTCAATCAAGGTGTCAATGATGAGTCAGCTTAAAAACTTCATTCCCCATCGGTTGCGAGTGCTATTCGGAAACTTTGGCTTGATAATTTCTCTGTCAATCGCAGTCGTTGTAGAAATCACAGTAGCTGGATTGTCGTTGAAAACATTTCGTGCATACAGATGTGAACATGTAGCCTTACTAACTGCGGTATGAGCTGATAAGTTTCGACAAACCCCAGACATTCGTTTTGGCTTGAATTACATCCCGACGCCCGAAACGAATGCACAGAATTTGGGGAGCTGTTTAATATTTTTCTTCCTAACCAGAAACGCTTTAACCGCATCACAAGCTGCCTCGATTACTGCCTTCTGTTTCCTCTTCAAGATCACAAACATAAGTGCAAGTTTTCTTCAATTTCTTCATAGCATTCGTACGTTTATGACATTGGACTCATTGCAGAACTGACGAATGTCCTGTATCAAATCTTCTGAATAAATTTTTTCCTCAAGTTTTCAATCACCATACCGTTAAGCAACTGCTGGTTTGATATCGCTGGGCTCAGAAACAATGATTTACATCTCTTCAACTGTGCAATCGATGACAAACAGTATTTCTATGAATATTTCATTCACTAAAAACTAATCAATAAACTAAAACAGCAAACAAGAAGAAGTCACAACAACTAACGCTCGATTGTACATCAACTTCTGAAAAGAATACACATCCACACCGTAACAATCAACTACTACGTCATTATTGCTTTGCAGGTTCGATTTATCAAAAAAGATTTAACATTATTTAAAAATTCATTCCATTGGCACTCCCAGTGTAAAAAATTTATAAAACAAATATTAGAAATGCCTTATTTTTGTTTTGAATAAGATCTGATAAAATGCTACCTTTATGCTTTTGGCATGTTTAAATGTACTGTAACTCGTTTCTAGTGTTCAGAAAATTTATTCTTTTTAAATATGTTTTGGCAATCAAATTTAGCACCAGAAACAGATTTGAACGAACTTCTTAAGCGTGATGTATGCAGAAATTTTTTACAGTTTTTTTATAATCAAGGTTGTGTAAATTGTTTTTATAAATGCATTTTTTCACGTTTTCTCATTTAATATTTTTGTATTAATTTTTAAATTTTACTATTGGAAATAACAATAGTAATAATAATATTATTATTACCGTTCCAATTTCATTGAAATGTGTTAGTTAAAAGATGATATGTTAATTTTTGCACTGTACCAAGTTTAATTTCGTGTTTATTTATTGATTGCTAGTATATAATTTATTTTGTATATATGCAAAATTAGATATATGTGTGTGTGTGTGTGTGAAGACAATTTTTGTTTTAGAATGTGGATATTTGGGACATTTTGGCTCATCCCAATGCTGTGCAACATGCGCACTTTATGCCTGATGAACTTTTCGACTAGTAAGTGGAAAATGTCTCTTTTACATTTTAAATTTCTTCCACACTATTTTAACCATGTTACAGTTTTTCAAATCAAATTCGTGCCGAGAAATTGGTGAAAGCATGCGTTTCCATACCACCTAACAATCGATTCCGGTAGGTATTATTATAATATATATATATATATATATATATTAGTTAAACGGTGAAGATTTTTTTTATAATGAAATTTAGAAAAAATATTTCGTTTTTTTTGTTGTTTAGATTATGTCGAGTAGCTGCCGACATATTGACCACGCCTACGTGTAAAGTGGCAGAAATTGTTTTAAAAAATCCACACTGCCTGCAAGTGATAACAACTTTTTTAAAAGATTCTGTTTCTCCAAATTCATTTCTTGTCGCTCAAGCGACTCGTGTTTTACTATATTTAGCAAATTACAGAAATATTGAAGTAAATTATTTATTAAAAAAATTATTATTATCATTATTATTAATTTTCTTTTTCAGCTTTGTTCACGTTTGAAAATGATTTCGGCAATTTGCTCGTCAAGTTTTTCAAAATTGGAATATTATCCCGTTGTGGATATGATGGCAACGATAGTTATTGATTTTGGAATTGAATGCAAAGATAAAGGCGTTGCTGATGAAATTTTTCAAGTAAATAATAATAATTATTTAAATATATACCCTGCAATATTTTTTAATTTTTTTTTTCAATAGTGGTTTGAAGAAGAAGATTTTATTGGTGTAATTCTTTCTTCATTTAAAGTTGACGCTTCAGAATTGTTGCTACAAAATATTACATTTTTCTTTGGAAAAATATATGCCGCCATTGAAAATTGCATTTCTGTTGTGGAAAGCGATTACGTAACTAATCGTTTGATTGAATATTTGATAAGGTGAAATTTTGTTCATTTGGCAATATTGTTAATAATTTCTTTTTTAAAAAAAAAATTGTATTCTAGTGCCACATTCGCGCAGAACATCATGGATACACTAGTACAACTGGAGCCGACGTGCTTAGATGAAAATATGTCGAAAATATGTTTCATAAATGGTTGTAAAATTTTAATCTGTCTCGTGCAAGCAAATCAAAAAATTGGAAAGTAATTATTGATTTTGAGATGAATTGGTTTTTTTTTCATTTTGGAAAATATTTCTTTTTTTTTTACAGTATGTACACTTCTGCAAAGTTGCTCGGTGAGGCTGGTCCTATAGGAGCGCTTCATCCTTATTTAAATAACAACTGCGAAGAAATGATAGCTCGAAAAATTTCCATCTTTATTAATGTTTTATTCAGATCACTTGAAAATGTTTGTATTGTATTGTTTTTTTTTGTATTTTATTTTATATCAATTTTGTATTTTTAGGTGAATGAAAAGAATCAGAATCGTGAAATTCAATCAATAGTATTGAAATTAATAGGCAGTCTCTTGTACAGTCATTCGTTGTTGGTTCATCATATGCTGAATAAAGGACGTCTAGTTGAAGCTTTGCTAGTATTTTTTTTTTGTTTATTTGTCATATTTATAAGATAAATAATAAAATTTAAAAAAAAATTTTCTAGGATTTAATGGAAAAATATACGTTGGATTGGATGATCATGGTAAATGCTTGCCAATTGATGTCATGCATTGTATCTGAGAAACCAATTTGCAAAAACTTCTTCAAAACTCCAACAACAACTACATTTTCGTTACTTTTGAAAAATGTAAGCTTTATTGTTTTAATTTTTTTACTTATTCAAAAAAAGAATATTATATGATAATTTGCATTTGATTTGTTTCGTTTTTCTCTATTTTAGCTGCTCAGCAATGATAAGCTGTTCAATTTTATTGAACAACAAATTGAAAAAATTAATGAATACAAGTAAATAATACTTACATATTTTTTTTATTATTATTGGAATTGAGTGAAAGAAAAAACAACAAATTTTCTTTTAGACAAAATTTCAAAATTCACTTTTCACCATTGCAAAGTTTGCTATTGCTAACGCACACGGTTAATGAATTTTTTAAAGCAAATTATTCTGAATCTCTACGCGGAAGTGGAATATTTTCAAGTAGACATTTATTTAAATTAAATTTATTAATAATAATAATTGTTGTTGTTGCTTATTTTGCAGATTTATCCACTATTTGCACCAACGAATGGTTACGCAATTTGGACAATAAACTTTCCAATTATTGCAAATCCAGTGGTCTCAGTTTTGTTAAATGCTTTTTTGTTCTTGTTTTTTTTTGATATAATTAATTAATTTCAGAATTTGATGCAAGCAGTGTATTGGGAAATGTAGTGACAAGTTTATCAAATTTGGAAACTGGCGACTCAAGTGATGAATTCGATTTTACAGAATTTGGTATCTATTTATAAAATATATGTTGTACAAAAATTTAAACGTTGCATTTTTTTCAGATGCACTTCCTGAAGAATCAGATAATAGAAAGTAAAAATTCTTTTTTTTTTGTTGTTTTAATGTCAGTGATAACAAAATGAAATATAATATTATGTTAACTTTTTTTTAATTAATTAATTTTTTCATAATTTCAGGCAAACAGTACCGTGGCCAAGAACTGTTCCATTTACAACTGGTAACTATTTTGAAATATTGTCTATTGTTGAATGCAGAAATTGTGATTGATTGTCTTTTGCCATTGAAGATCCGAACAATTCCAGCGATGACGACTGGACTGATTATTACTGACGCTTTTCAATTTCATTAATTCACCACAAGTATATTTTTCAAAATACTTGTTGAACAATTTCTGAACGACGAAATATATATATATTTTTTTCCTTTTAAATAACAATTGTATTTTTTTATGCACGAATATAATTTTATAATTTTTAATTGAATAAAAAAAAATAAATTCATATGAAAGAAGAATTTTTTTAATTGAAAAAGAACCATAATATATATATGTATGTATGTATATAACAAAAGAATTAACACGTTGAGCACGTAAAATAAACAAGCTGTTTCTGCGATTAAAAGAGTAATATATATATATAAAATGCACACGTATTTCTGTCCGCCTGTGTGTGTGTATGTAGATGTATGTTTGTTGTAAATTTGAATAAATAAAATTACATACACCATAACATGAACATCAGAAACGGCAAAAGAGGAAAAAAAAGAGAAGGTGTAATAAAACAATGAATGAATGAATGTTACAACTCATTTCTCGCACCTATTGGTTCCACAGTAACACGATAAAATCTGGAGCCCGCGGGTAGCTTGTATCGGTTGGATTCCTTTTTCGCCTGACAATGCTGCTTTCTTATAACACGGCCAAAATTCCACTTGCCTTGGTCCGAGGAACCGTCCTTGGATAGGTCCAAATGTTTTATGGAAGATTCGGTCAGCACGTGAATAGTGCTCGGCAAGCAGAACACGACGAACGATTCAATTTTCGGTTCAAAAACGACCAAAACAATGTCTCCAGGTTCAATATTGACTACGGATATTTTACAATCCAGCTTGGTCTGCGTTGAACAGTCGACTTTTTTTGCGTCAATCCTCTCCGGCTGCACTTCATAACTGACGTGACTGAGAAGAAATTCCACACAGCTGGAAACATCGTTGGCAACAACAACACTGCTTTTGTCATTGGAAGAGTTGTCCAATTCTAAATATATACATGTGTGAAATTGAAATTCTTGAAAATAACGATTTTCAAGTTCAAATTTTACGATCACTGTAAGTTGTTTGTGATTGACTGTCGAATACGGTCGACAACGACCCGCTGCCATTGGACAGGCAAACAGAGGGCAAAGAAAACGACGCGAAAGATGTAAACGTTTGTTCACTGATGCCAAATTCTTTCATTTTCTCAATAATTGCTTTCAACTCGGCTGCTCTCTTCTCGTATGTTTCTTTCAAATAATGCACGTTGTCGGTTTTTTTCAAAATCACATCATCATCATCCTCCTCATCATCATCAGCATCATCATCATCATCAATTGGCAGTAATAGTTCAGTTGATGAAAATGTAGCCTTTCGATTTCTGAAATATTAATCCAATAATTACAATTCAAAATTTCCATTCAAACATGATGAACAAACAGAACAATTTGCATTACTTTCGTTGTTCAGTTTCGCAAATTTTGTCGACCAATTCCATCTGAAACAACAAATATGAACAACAACAACAACAACAACGACATCTCAAACAGTAAATAAGATCCATTGAACTTTTAACCGCATACTTCAACTTGACAGTGCGAATCGACAAGAGATTGCGATGCTCTTTTGCTGGCACTTTTCATTTGGCTTATTTTTCTGTTGACAGTTTGATTTAAGCTGCGCTCCAGGTTGGCTTTCAACAATTCCATCTGCTCATTACACGAACGCCTGGCAGAGTGGAGCTCGTTTTCCACTTCGACCCTGAACGAGTGAACCTCCGCTTTCCAAGAGGACAGTGAATCTTTCAACAACAGTGCCGTTGCAGAGACTGACTGCAAACGTTGGCGAAAGTTAGCCGCATCCGAGGAACAATTGCTGTTCAATTCTTCGTTGATACGCTTCATGTCGAACACAAGCTTTCGATGAGCTAAACTACCCGGCGTGCTCATGTCCAACGATCTGGTCAACGAAGATACTGAACCGACCTGCGGTAGCATGCTGCAAAAGAACAAGGAGGGAACAATGCGAACACAATATTCATAAAATAGTAGAAATACTTTTCTTGAAGTTCAGTCGGACAAGGACTAACTGAGATGAAATCCGGTGACAAAGGATGCACTTTGTAATTGCGTTGTACAAACGCTTCGCTTTCCGATGGCATTTCAAAACGACCATCACCACCACCACCACCACCCCTGGACAGCGGCTCAAAACTGTGCGCTGCCCGAGAACAACATATCGGATATGAGCCAACTCTGCTTTCACGAGTCCGTGGTACAACGGTGATTGGTGTAGAACGCGTTGGCAAGCAATCTTTCTGCAATATAATAAAGCATATTTCATCTTTCCATTTATTATTCATTCCTCACACATATCAGTAATACCTCTTCAATGCCGCTTTCTTTGCATTTCAACGATTCTTCACAAATTTCAATTTCACTAACTGATCTCAAATTCAACGAACTCAAACTGCGACTAGGCGTGCCGGAAATGTTGTCCATGCTGTGGAAAAATGACGGTGAATTTGTGGCCACTTTGAAAGGCGACCGTTGGCCTTCTTCGAGCGGAGGTGTCTGACCATAAGGCACCACTTTACCACCACAGTCGACTTTCTCCACCACCTCCTCCTCCTCCTCTGTAGAACCCAGACCAGCTCGGTGTCTGAGTTGCAAAAATTGAGACAATTCCGGGGCACAAGTGCGGATTTGTTCAATATGCAAATCTTCTATAGATGGCAAATATGAGTCAACACTTTCTGGAGTGTCCATCGCAAAAGCGGGAAATGGTGAATCCAAGCATGGGAACAAAGCACGCAAGAAGTGTCGCTCCAATTGCAGTGCAATGTTCTTACGGTGTTGGGTTTCTTCGGTGAATAATTTTTTCGCTTTTTCCGAAACTTGCCTAGCCCAATCGAGAAATTGATTTCTCAAAACTGTACGACGTTTGATCTCCACTACTGACGACGCGTACAGAACAGGTGCCAGACGAATTTGCTTCAACAAATCCAATCGTCGATGAAGCATGTACATTCGTTCCCTGTGAATGAAAACTTCCCTGTCCGTATTTTGAATATATTCGTGCACTTCGTGTACCCAATCAAGCCGGCGTCTTATATTATCCAACAGTTCAGCTTTTGCTTCGCAAAAACGTACAGCCGTATCGTGAGTTGCCTTCTGTTTCGACATCATCTCCGACAACGTGTTGATAATACTACCGTAAACCCCTTCTAGCACAGACGCGTCGTTGCATATTCGCATCTGCTCTTCACGAGAGCAGACAAATTCACAAAACAAATTCACATCCGTGACCAGCTCTTTCATCTTTTCCACACAACCTTCAAGCTGTTGGAATCTCAACGCGATACCTTTGATCTTTTTCATTTTCAAATCATCTTCGCGAAAAACACAAACTCCTGCCCAATTTTCCAAAGACTTCTGCACCGCCGGATTCAGAATATAATCCAAATCGGTTTGAATTTGCTCTCTCAAATTGTACAAGTTGATCTCCTCGTTCAAGCTATCAATCCAGCAAAACAGCGTGGTCGGCGCTTTTGGACCATAATGAACGGCAGGTTTTTCGGCCGACAGATCCAAATCCACCACCGCCCCTGGTGAACATTGGGGCAATTTGCAATTGACCAACGGTTCCACTATTGGCACGCGTTTCATTGTTTCCAAAATTTCCGGCAACTTGGCCAAAAGATCCCGGATGCCGCCTTCACAGTTGGCCAGACGGTCACGTTTGCGCACCAGTCGCTGGATTCGCTTGCGAAACAAAGCCAACGTGTCGTCGAGGTTCGCAACCACGGCACACCAGCCTTGGTAGACGAGATGCTGTTCGTCGAACATGCGGAAGCAGGCGTTGGACAATTGACCGAACATGTTCTTGATCCTCTTTGCCAAATTGATGCAACAAGTCACCGCTTCACGGCTGCATCGTGTCGTACGACCCAAACGTTGCAATTCATTATCAGCTTCAACTGCAATCTGCAAAAAAGAAAATAATCAAAATCATCAATTAATTTTTATACTTTGACTTGATGAAATAAAAAAATAAGACCAACTTGATTTATTTTGCTGTTGCAAAATTTGCAAAATGAAATTACACAATCACAATTTGATGTGCAATTAATAAAATGACAATTTCTACATTTACCTACTTTTGAAAGTGCAGTTTTATTTCAAAAATAAAGAAAATTGGTCAAATTTTTAATTTCATGAGAAAACACTTCTCCACACCAACTCACCTCGGCAATGCTTTCAAATTCTCTGTCGTTAAGCTGCTTGTCTTTGGCTATATCATCTTTGGTTGTGATGCGGGAGACGAAAAATATCGGATTGGACTCTGTACCTGCGCTTGTGTAGCTTGATAAATTCTTCTGCCCACACAAAACAACTCCGCCACTGATGAGCAAAATTTGCTCACCAACCGGCACTGCAGTTTGCAAAGCGATCTGCTCTTGCAACAATTCCACACTTTTCGTCGCAAAGGATAAATCGAAATTGAGCAATCTTCCAACATTGAGAAAAAATACGCTGATCATCCGCGGCTAAAATTCAACATTAAACCGATATTCATGCAAGCAGGTAGAAAATACTGTTAGCAACACAAGCTGCTTTTGAAGTTGAAAAAAAAGAAGAAAATCAAGCGCACGCGCAAACACTTTGCGCAACCAACAACGTCTGTCTCAAATGTTGACGTTGACGGTTTGTTGAAAATTATAAATTTCAAGCATCATCTGTTTCGAATGAGAAATTAATAACTGAACAAGGCGTTTCTCCACTAAACGCAATATCTCTCTCTCTCAACTGGCGCAATTTATTTATTATAAGCATCAACAGCACTGAACCAACTTTTATAGTCTATTATAATTTCAATTAAATGGATAAACAGCTTCTTTTTCAAAGCACATGTAACTTCATATCAGTTCGAAAAAAACTGAAATGAGGCAAAGCCAAACATTTTTTTTAAATACAACGTAAATAAGTACTAAACTATTGAAAAAAATATACATTTCTATTCGAAAAGAATTAAAATTAAACCCTACTGTACGCACTTTCACGTCTCGAAATAATTCACTCACAACACAAAAACCAAACTCTCAACAAATACAGTACAGAAAACAATATTGTCAAAAATGTATAAGCTACCTATATTAATTTATAATAATTCAATCTCAGAAACATTGAAAACAAATTATATGAAAACATTAGCATGCGTAAACAAATTAACCAAATCCCCTCTTCATTTTTCTAGCTTGGAATGTTCTTTTTATTTGTCATTTGAACTGTGCAAGTGTTGCAACTTATGATGTTTCATCAAATAATAATGCATCAGTAAAAAATATAAACACATTACTTCTCTATAATATTTATTAAAAACCAATTAATACAACCACTAATAATAAGATATGCTGGAATTTTTGGCAAAAAATTTTTCAACAAAACGAGGACAAATTCTGCTACAGAATAGCATATTGATAAGTAAGATTAATTTGTCAGTCGTTGTTCAATAGCGCAACTCTAATGCAATTAATCACGCGTGCAATTGGAACACTTATTTGTCCAGTTGATTTTAAGATTAATTATTACTGTTCTGTGGTTAAAATTTTCAAATAAAACTGATTAAAAACAAATTTTGCAAAATCATCCACCTGTCTACTATGCAAAACAGCATTCCATTTCACTTGTAATGTCTTTGTTATTTGACAATGTAATTTATTGCATAAAATTGTATTATAAAATAATAAATAATAATAGAGTAAATTTATAAAATAAAAGAAAAAAGCTAAAATTGTACAACCGTGGTTTGATATTTTTAATAAACGTAAAATGAAATAATTATTTTTTAGTTATTTAAAGGAAAATTTAATTTCAAATTTACATTTAAATTGACAACTATTTTAACAAATGAAATGCAAAATTTTTGTACCATCGCGAATAAGTTAAGCAGAGAAAAAAAGCATTATGGTTACTTCATTTAATGATTAAAGTTTAAGAATTCATTTTGAAAATATAAAATAAAAAAAAAATTAGAAACAATTTGTGTAAAAAAATTGAAACTGTAGTAAACAATTTATCACAGTTATCAATAAAAGTAAAAATATATAATTCATTTATATTAAAAATTGAATAATATTTTCAAAATAAAATGAACTAAATTTATCGAAATTAAATTTTTTTTATTTTATTTTTATTCATATATGATCTTCAAGATTTACAGTATGACAAAAAGCTTATCGATTGGTTGCTGTGACACTTAGCCATCATACTGTGCCATGCCAGTCGGTCTTTAAGCTCGCTCGTGCGGTGGCTGATGGTGAAAATGCTACTTAACTTGGCATTTTTCGTTCTTTCAATCTGTCTGAATTTTGCAGTCGACTCTATCGAGGTAGATATAACGCTTTCATTTGGTCAGCTTTTCATTTAATCAGCTGCTTAAATTTCATCGTGAGAACTTTTGTTTGATGTAAATATTTGCTAATAAAAATATTTACAAAGATAAATTTTTCAATCAATTCATGTAACATTCAATATTCATTCATCAGCATGCATAACTTTGTGCGCAGTTAGTATTTTTTGCTATAATAATATGCAGATGCTATTCTCAAGATGCTGCATTACACACACACAGACAGACATGTTTATAAGAAAATTTTCAGTTTAATGCTAACGTTGTTGTTGTTGTTGTTTCTTTTTTAATTTGAATATTCAATTAAATTATAAATAAACAAATAATTAAATTTTGTTGGTAATTTTTTCCAATTCATAGTTGAGAAGAATGTTCAGTTGTTATATTAACCTTTGTTCAACTTGCGCACGTTGTGTGTGTGTGTGATGTGCGCTTAGCTTTTGCGACCAATTTGCAACGTTGGTGGTGTTGCAATTTATTCGTTGATTAGAAGTGTGTGTGTGTGATTCATATTGCGCCGAAAAATGCTTGTCGTAACTTTATTTGCTGAGCGTTTGCCAAGGATTAAATGTCATTTTGTTCTTTTCAATGCTGATAAAAATGTCCAACGCTCTGCTTATCTTTTTCTCAATAAATCTAATGCACACATTTATTTATCTTGATTGACAAACATGCGGTTGTGTTTATTCTACATTTTGAATTGTTTTTTTCTCTTAATTTTTGATTTTTCAAGTTCACCCTGATTTTATCAAAGATTTATTTGCTTTTTTTTTTTTTGGTTTTACATTTGCTTCTTTGCAATTGTAATGCACACACACCTTGTGATTGTCTATTTTTGATATTTGAAATATTTTCAAATAATGACAAATGATTTTTTTTTTTCTATTAATCTTTTCTTGTTCTAATTGATTACTTTTTCTGTTATGCTTTTGTTTGTTCAAAATTCATGAATTTGTTATTCATTTTCTTTGCAAAGCTGCTTTGAAATATGAGTGTGCATTTTCAAGGTTGAACACTAGGAAACAGCTTGGGCATCATTTTTCAAAGCAAACGTGAAAAGCATTGCAATTCAAACATTTTAATCAGTGCATCAGTTTGCATTTTTTAATACTGCAAAATTTGCAATAAAAATTGATGAACTTTAGCAAACTTTTGCATAAACTTACTTTAATGGTGTTTTGTATTGTCAAAATAGAATTCAGTAAATTTCTTAAAACACTGAACTTTGCAATGGTGGTTATTAACTTTTCACATAAACTGTACAAGACGATTTTCAATTTTTATTGAACAATTGAAATATATCTGAATTGTTTATGTGATTCTTTCCATGGTATTTTGGCATTCTCTCTTTTGAAGAATTTGTTTAATAACTAGATTTTCAAATTGCGGCTAATTATAAACTGCAAAAAGTTATTCTAATTTCATGGGTTTAACGCTTGACCGGTTAAATTGAAATTACAAGGTTACGTTGAAACCTGTTTTGATATTTCAGCTTGATAACTTTGCTTCTTCTTATTCATCTGCAATGTTTGCTCATGGTAAAGATATTTAAAAGAATATATTTTTCTCGATACAATGAAAACATGTTTTTCTCAATTCTTCTTCTTTCAGCTGTATGTTAATACGCAGTAATTAATATATTCAGTTACTGTCAATTTTATGTCAATTTTTAAATTGCAAATCAATTTATCGAATGACATACATACACATGCATGCATATCATATAGAAGTAAAATCTAGGCAATGTGATTTTGCATTGTATAATTTTTTTTAATTCATTTTTTAATTTATTTATATTATATGAATAATGAATGTATCATTTCAGTTAACTCGTTTACAAGCAGTCTCCGGCGGTTATGCAGGAAGCGCTGCGTCGAATCATAAGACAAAGGCCAATGCATTTGTACCGCAGGTGGTTTTCCATTGTGGTTTTCGAAATCGTTATATGACCGAAGATGGTTCTTGGGCCAGCGATCCCGACTCAAGGGCATCATGCTTAACTGGAAAATTGGACATTTTGAAATATTGCCGAAAGGTTTAACCATTTTTCTTGCAAAAATGCATGTTTTTTTTTAAAATATTATTTTTCATATTAAGGTTTATTGGAATTTGACCGTGACAAATATTGTCGAGTCGAGTCATTTTGTCGAAGTGGACAATTGGTGCAAGGATGACGGCTATCCTTGCAAATGGTCATTTTGGGTGAAACCATACCGTTGCATGGGTATGAAGTGATTTTTGATTTGTTTTTTTTGTGAAAGATTTGCTTTGCAAATGTGACTATTGTTATTGTTGTTGTATAGTTGGTGAATTTGAAAGCGACGCACTGCTGGTGCCAAAGAATTGTCATTTCGAACATGTAGACGATGAGAATATATGCAAAGATTTTGATTATTGGAATCAGACGGCAATCAAAAATTGCAAACGAAGAAATTCCTATTCTGTTCTATCGTTCGCTATGCTTGAACCATGCGGGTTGGACATGTTCTCCGGAGTGGAGTTTGTATGCTGTCCGAACAGAGATGACATCAACGCCAATGTGGTCAACGTTGGCAGACTGTCGATCCGCATGCAATCGAGCAGAGATCGTGAAAATGAATTATACGGACCAGCAATACCAAATGACAGTGAAGAATATCCACCCACGGTGACAACTACAACCACTGCTACAATAACTCATTCTACAGTACCACCACCTGCTCTGCTGACTACAGCATCTCCGAAAGCAGCCACTGATGATGAAGACGAAGATGATGATGGTGTGTGATGATCATTTTTAAATTTTATAAAAAAAAGTTAACAAAGTTGTTAACACAATCAATCTGTTCTTTTTTCTTTTGCACATGTAGAAGATTACGAAGAAGAAGATGACGATGACGACGACGACGACGATGCAGAGAACGAAGATGCGGATACTGACAATGAAAAGTCTGTATATCTTCGCGTTGCGGATCCAGAAATTGAACACGAAGCGTACAAGAATGCTTTGGAACATTTGACAAAAGTGCATCACAAGAAAGTTTCTAAAGTATATAATTATGGTTTTGAATATTTTTCAATTTTCATTTTTATTGCATTGTGGTTTTTGATTGAAGGTGATGAAAGAGTGGTCCGAATTGGAAAATAGATATCAAGAAATGAAAAGACGAGATCCAAAACATGCGGAATCATTTAAAAATGAAATGAACATGGTATGGGGTTGTTTTTTGTTTTACATGGTTTAATTATTTAACTTATTTCCTTCCTTTTTTTTTTTAATTATAGCGATTTCAAAAAACTGTTGCCGCGTTGGAAGAAGAGAATGCCGATGAGCGTCATCAAATTGAAGATATTCACCAGCAGAGGGTGATGGCGAATTTGAACGAAAAGAAGCGTCTGGCTTTGAAAGAATTTCATCAATTGTACGACGTGGCCGGACCACCGCCTGCCCATGCTATACTTCGCACGTTGAAAGCTTACGTCAGGGCAGAGGAAAAGGACCGAGTGCATCTTCTCAACCATTATCGGCACATGCTTCGATCCAAACCGCAGGAGAGTATATTCTTCAAATCGGATGTGTTGAACAAATTGCTGGACATTGACCGCCGTATCAACGCTACGATATCACTTTTGAAATTGCATCCTGAGATTGACAAAAAAGTCCGAGCTGCAATAGGTAGGGGTGTGCTTTTGCTGTTTGTTGTTTGGTTGGAGATATTTTCAATTTTTATTATTTGCAGAAGATTTCTTCTACACATACCGTCGTGAGAATACGCCCGACATTGCGGAAACATTCCCGGATGGCTATCTCAACTCTGCTCAGTATCATCAACTGTTGAATATGTATCAGGCGCGCATCATTGGCAACAACAATGCATGTAATGTTCTTTTTCTTCTTGTTTTTTTTGGTAAATTTGTTCATACACTTCTTTTTTAAATTTATTTAGATGGTAGAAAAATGACTGTCGACCAAATAATCACTCTTGCACCTTCGGTGAAAGTACAGCGCAAAGAAATTACTGATAATACCATCGATGCTGTACAACGACAAGAGCAGACAATTTCTACCTTGCCACTTCGCAATATTCATGTAGTCGAGGAAGACATTAGTCTGTTGAACAAGAAACAAGACATTGTTCATGATTTTGTAATTCTTATACACAATCACTAAATATGAAATACATATATATTTTTTTTCATGAAATCTATTTTT
Organism: Trichinella papuae; assembly: GCA_001447755.1. NCBI lineage: Eukaryota > Metazoa > Nematoda > Enoplea > Trichinellida > Trichinellidae > Trichinella > Trichinella papuae. Next base: position 306,823 of record JYDO01000017.1, on the reverse strand, counting down.
TTAAAGGTATTCCAAGAGAAAAGTATCGCAAAGGGTGCATCAAAATATATTGATCACAGTTTTATATTCTTTTCCATTGCTGGAGTATCTCTGATTGCGGCAGTGGTTTGTGGCATATTTTTCATGCGACACAGAGCAAATCATGCTGGACAAGGATTTATTGAAGTATGTGTCATTTTGAAATTCAAAAAAAAGATAAACGACACATTTTTCTTTAATTAATTCACATATTTCTTACAACAGGTCAGCGCATGTACACCTGAAGAACGACACGTGGCCAACATGCAGATTAGCGGCTATGAGAATCCTGCTTATAAGTATTTTGAAGAAAATTTGTGATCAGCAGCAATTTGAACGAAAAAACAAATGTGTGCAGATTTTTAACCCCCATCTTCCTTATATATTATTTATTTAATTTATTTATGTTTGTTTTATTTTCCAGTTGGCGTATTTACAAGTTGCCATTTATCCATTTATTCCTTTTACCCTGAGCTTTGTACACGATTGTTATGATATTGTTTGTTCTCACAGTGATGCGTGAGAAAATTGCTTGGACGAAATCTTGAAACTTATTGATTCTACTTCTCATTTTACCACATCTTTTAGTGTATAATTAGCGTCTACTTAGCCCAATTTCCATCAGGCCATAACTAACTCTAATTCGGTTGAATATTTTTCTTCAACATTATTCATTAACCAGTGTTGCTTTAGTTTTGCCGTTTTTTCCTACTTATATATATATATTTTTTTTTTTGTTTTTCTTTTCTTTGAGATGGTGGTGTAGTCGCTCCATAATAATAAAATGTTTGCGTGGAAAGAAAAGTGGTTGAGGAAGTAGTAAAACATTTATAATATGCATGTGCTGTTTTTTTTTCCTCTTCTCACTATTAGAAAAAGTTGTATTTACAAGTGCAATGAGAAGATTAATTTGTAATTTAAATTGATTTATTTTATTGTGTGTGTGTAAAAATTTGCATGTCAAGAAGCGGTTTGTAAATTTTTTTTTGAAATTGATGATAACTGCTTGAAAAAGAACACAATAGCGATTGATGAAATTGCGGTTCACTGTTTCAGCACAATGATGCTTTTCATGTCACGGAAGTCTTGAATGTATAAAAAATCTATTCAGCGTAATTTAATTTCATTAAAATTAAAAAATATATATACATATGTATTCAATATTGATATTTTTAAGCGGAAAAGTATACTGACAAAAGAAAGATACTTTGTTGATTACAAGGTCAGTAAGTAGATTTGAACAAATGTGATAGTTTCATTTTAAAATTAAATTAGAATTTTACAATTAACTGAAATCTATCTAAGCAGGCAATGTAAAACTATTAATTTTTAATGAAAAGCTGAAAAAACAATAAGCTCAATGTATGTAACATTACATGCATATTTCTATTGTTGTGATAAAATGTTCATTATTTCAATTTTATTACAGCATATACTAACAAGCTGACAAATTCAAAATATTAATCCAAATAATAATAATGATTGATGTTCACACGTTATTATTGCAGTAAATGAAAATAAATATTTTTTGTTTCAAAAAAAGTTGCAACAAATAAACAAGTGAAAATGAAAAATTAATTGTTTTAGCTTTTTCATCAGATTAGCATATATATATTTATTAAATTAATTAGCTTGTTACCATTTATTCAATTCATAAAAGCGGTAAAAGGACGGTGGCAACAGTGGATGAAAAGCGAGATTCATCATATCGGCGGTGGTGGCGGTGGTGGTCGAGTTGAAGCAAGACATGATGGAACCAAAGTTGGGTTCGTTGCCATAGTTCAGCATGAAATTGCCATTCCTCACAGTGGATGCTGGACAAGCCTGCTCAACGGCAATATCAGTAAAAGAAGTGCACGGCTTGAATGCGCTCAACACGGATGATTTCTGCTCTTCTTGTATAGCCTCAGCGCCGGGATTCTGCTTCTTCCACTTGGTTCGTCGATTTTGGAACCAAATTTTCACCTGAGTCTCGGACAAGTTCAACGACAACGCCAAGTTCAGCCTCTCGCATACTGAGAGATATCTGGTATTTTTGAATTTGTTCTCCAAAGCGACAAGCTGTTCATAAGTGAAAGCGGTCCTTGCTCGACGTGGTTTGGCGAACTTCATACCCACATGATTGAACTGATTCGACGACGATTTCCGTTCACTCAACTCTGCACACAGAGGAGCTTTTTTAAACAAATCTTCTCCTTAAACAAAACAATATTCGTTTTATCACATTACAATAAAACCACTGGTATGTTGGGGATTTTATTTTTGGGAAATGATAAAAATTAAACAAAAATTATTGCCATTATTATTATTGATTAGTTTATTCAATTTTTCAAAGAATCCCTCTGTTTGTTGGTAGTTGAAAAGCATAATAATAATAATAATAATAATAATAATCTGTGGCCATTTAATCTCCGGTAATTAGTTGCTATTATCAAACAAGAATTTACTAACAACCACCATTTGCGAAGCATTATTATTAGTATTAATTGTTTGCTGTTTGAATTCGAGTTGAATTAAAAAATATTTTATTCAATTAAATTATAAAAATAAATCATTTACAAAAAAAAATTTTTTTAATAATTGTTATCATTAGAGTTGGAAGAAGATGAAAAAAAGAAAATTTAAAGTAGATTGTAAATATAAAAAAACATCACATGTGCTTGCATATTATAAAAGTTAAATATCTCAATTTAAACTATGCATACTGTTAGTCATTTATATGTTTTTAATTTTGATCTTAATTTGGCAAAGAATGGTAAAGAGTCAAGTGTACAGATTGAAAATTGAACAACAGCTTTTACCATCGTTGAAATGAACGGCGGTGCTTCTTGTGCTTGATATGCCGCAGTTGATGTTTATTCGTGTTGTCGGTGTTGCTCCGGTGTCGGTATCCATGCTGAGAATATTTTCGACGGAAAATTTTGTCTTCTTGTCATTATTAATATTTTCAGCCGGTCCAACATTCGCTTGGTCACTTTGGAACAATTTTGAAGAGCAATTTTCCATCAGAGTTGACAAGTGCATTTCCTGAATAATTCATACTGCACCGACAGGGGCAAAATCAGAGGGGTCGATTTAAACAGAGAAATAATTGTTCAATCTTTGCTTTGGAGCAACGTTTGCAAAACTAGCCAGTCAGTCAGGCTCTCTGGCTTGCTAGCTGGCAAGCTAGTAGCTAGTAGCTAGTAGCTAATAGCTAGCTAGCTAAGCTCTGGCCGGCTATAGATGATGCTATATATTGCTAGCTGAACGCGTTTGGTTCGGTCATTTCCACTTTATACTCAAGTAAAGCAAAGCTGAGTAATTCATTAACGCACAAATTGGCGATCAATCAGCGCCAAGAGCTCGGATTGACTCGGCGACAATCAGCTCGGAACTGATACTTTTAAAACGCACCAAATTGCTAATGCTTTTACCATTTAAAAATCATTTATCGCCTGAATTGAACCGTTACAATAGAACTATTAATACATTCTTCACTATTTCTTTTTTATGCATCATCAATTCCATTCATTGTTCATCAAACAAATAAAAATCTAACTAATTAATTAATTAATTAATTGATAAACTTTTGAAAACATGCAAAATTAAACAACAATGTTTGCTTAATTTATTTTCATGTTGAAACTAAATTTTTTTGGTTTTTTTTTTATTATTTTCAATGTACAATATGAATAAGTTGCAAATTTAATTAATCAACAAAATAAATTATATTGCTTGCTTATCATTATTTCTTTCACAATTGCATTACAATCAAATTTTAGTATTTTTTATTAAATTCTTTTTTGTTTTCCATTCAAGTCAGTTCTACCATCGCAATATGTGGTGAAGTATTAATAACATGAAGAAATTAATTGCTTGTTTCATCTGTTTATTAATCATTTCATGCATATTCATCAGATTATTAATAAATAATTAATCACAAAGTTTGCAAATTATTCAACTGTTGCGCATTAGTTGAGAAGAAAATTTCCTTACTCACTAGCACTACCGTTGACAGTAAATTTTGAAATAAACCATTTTATACGGTTTAATATTGTAAGCATTGGAAATATTGTTAATAATGTTTTGCAAATTGTAAAAATTGTGATTGAATATACCCACAAGTTCACCTTTCTCAGTCACCAAGGAATAATTATTCCTTTGATGCTTAATTTGAATTAGCTGAACTTGAACTATGAACAATCAAATTATGATATTCGCAAAAATAAGGAAAAAATTTGAAAATCTTGTGATAGCAAGAATAAAAGGAATATTTTCAAAATATTTCAATTTTTTTTCTTTCATTGTTCAATCATAAGCATTATGAATATGAAGAAGACAAATTATCAAAAAAAAAGAATAAATACCTTTAAAAGCTCTGTTGTACTCTACTTATTATTAATGTTCAAAAAAACATTCACGCCCATTATTATAAATAAGCTTTCAGTTGTTAAAAAGGGCTCATTAAAGAACAGTAAAGCTTATTTTCATTTTAAAATTTCTCCGCATATAACTAACTCCAGCAACTCATTAAGCATTTAAAATTAAAATTAATTTTTAAAATGTACAGCAAAAAGTTGAAAATTATCAATAATTTGCCATAATAATAGGTGAACAATTGCATAGTCATAATAGCTTTTTTTAAACATAAGTTTTAAATTATATATAATTTTTAAGAAAAAAGAGAAACATTTTATTGCCCATGAATTAAAATGAAAATAACTTTAATTAATAATTGATTCAATTTATGTATTTTTGTATAATTTCAAATCGAACCTTTCATAAACTAAAAACTGCTTATGCGCACATATCGAATAAAGCTATTTCATGGATGTTTCTCTTAAATTAGAAAATATAATAAATATTGTAGTCATTTAATAAATAATATACAAATATATGTACTAAATAATGGAAAGTAATTCAAAAAACAATAATACCTTTGTTATTCAAATAAAGAGATATGTTATGCTGGTGTACATGGCTGTTGAATCCTTTATTAAAGTAATTTGCTAACAGTTTCACTTAGCTGATCCACCTTTTCCTAAATTTCATTTTAATTTCTCTTTGTAGTTGCAGTGATTTGCAAATGCTGTAATTGAATCTCAACTCTATTAGAGCGTTTGTAATTAATAATTTGAATGTTGTTTTATAAATCAATAAACAACAAGTAATCACAATGCCACTCGGCTTGCCCTTTTCCCAAGGTGGAAACAGAGCCCCAAAGTGGATCCCTTTTTTAATTGACTAATTTGACGTATTAGTGTGGTAAAAATTGGGCATTTTCTGAATGGACCATATTTCTTCAACAAGCGCTCAAACAATTGATGAATAAGTGCCGCATTCGGCTTGAGGAAAAGAAATGAGCCGAATTCATAAACCGGCATTTTAATTGTTTCATCAGCAAACTGCAAATTGCAACGGTCAAATAAAGCTTCAAGCTTTTAGATTAAAGGCTTTAACAGCCGCCGTTGATCATTTAGGCTAATTTCTCGATACATTTTCAACTTAATTGATTTTCATATCCGTTGCCAGTCGACCATCCCCTGGATCACCTCCTCCGTCTCATCTTGTCTATTTCAGGCAACCAACTGCCAACGGATGGCAATTCATTTCACTTTATTCATTATTGACAAATCGATTCGTTCACAACTGAGATACTGAAGCTGATTCAGGTGGCCATTTAATCATCTCTTTGTCATTTAATTCTTCCCCATTTTCCAGTTATAAATGCTGATTGAAAAGCAAGTCCTTAATCGAGTTTCAATATTGCTAAGGGCCGAAGTTGTAATTGGTCGCAATATTATTATCTAATGTTCTCACATTGAAATTCTATTTTACATACAATCAATTTTTATTCAATTTTCAAATCTTTTCACACATACATACTGGCATGCATCCGTACATACATACATACACATATTATATACATACATTAGCATTTCATCATTTTTTTGAATATAAAAAATTTATTTTCAAGTAGTATTCTTCACAAATTCTGCTAATTTTTTTCTTTAAAGTTTCAGTTTCTTACCTTAATCGATTCAGCTTAATTTAATGATAATAATGAGTAATCTCACACAATTGTTATTTAAACAACAATCGACTATTGAACAAACAAATGTAATCAACTTTTTAAACTCTTTTTAAAGGTATAGAAAGTCTTCATTTTCAGTCAGCTGTAAAGTCAATAAAAAAACAATCTCAACAAAATATACCTCTTTTGCTTTTTTAAATTTTATTCATTTACAATCAGTTGAATGTTCTAAAAACCTGCGTCGACAAAATTTGCATTATACCCCATAGAATTTGCACAGAAACAGACACCTAATTAGTTTATGATGCTAAACAAATGTTTGATTACAAACAATTTACAAATGTTTCATGTTTCAGTTGATAAGTGTAAATTCCATATCTTCATCAATAATACAAGCTATTACTATCGAAGTGTTATTATTCAAGTTTACAATGCAGAACTTTGCCACATCTGTGCTTCATCCTCTGCAAATACAATTAACTTCATTTTCTGTTTATGTAAAGATTAAATTAAAAGCAATACATCAGTAAAGTAAAATAATAAACAACAAACATTTCGACCATATTTATTGGATATTCATAACAAATAATCCAACCCCGAATTAAATTTCGCTACTAGCTGCTTTCTTGGATTGATTAGCATTTCCTTTACGATTGCTCTTCGGCAAGCCTTCACGAAACCTATTCCTAAAATTGCAAAATATAAATAACTGTTTTATACAAATACCATAAAGAAAATAAAAATAAACTCAATTTTATCAATTTCCTTCGTTATCTAGCCTAAACTTTTCATCTCGAACAATGTTTTAATGACAGTATAATATATTACTATTTATAAATTAAATGTAAAGATATTTAGTAATAATAAATGTTCGACTTTAAAATTCATAATGTATCGTTAGGAAAGCAACATCGTTCTCCACAAAAATGTTGTGCTCGTAAAGCTTTAAACAATTTACTTCTTTACATAATAGTAGAAGAAAGCATGTACAATTTCGGTTAACCATAATAAAATAATAAAAGTCATACTTAAACTTTTTACGAACAACTTTCAAATATCTCATACGCCCGGTTCCAGTGGTTCTTCGACGAAGTGCCTTTTCACTCCAGTTGTCTGAAATATGTTTTTTATCAGCATATTATAAAATCCATGCCTTTCCGCATACAGCGCCTCATCTTCTTTGATGGATAGCCACACGAAGCACAACGACTTTTTTGAATATGATACGATGATTTTCCACATCTTCGACATAATGTATGCGTTTTTGTATGACGCTTGCCAAAGCTAGTTGTGCCTTTTGTCTAAATTAGCAGCGTCAGATATTAAAAATAAATTTCACTTATTACCATATTAAATTTTCTTCAAAAATACAGCTTCAACAATATACACGCTTGACAACTTATAACCAAAAACATTTAAAATGCAGGTATTAACTACAGTACGCTGCATCACTATATGCATGGATTTCGTCAAAATACATTGAATTGTTAGTTAAAAATTAAATTTTTAAGAATTTTATCGTATTAAAGTTTTTAATTTTATTTAAATTTGAATAAAAATGCAAAAAATTATTTGCTTTTTACTAGAAATTTAATCAATTTTTTAACAGTCAATAATTTAACTTTCTTATAAAAATGGATGAGACGTGTATTTTCATTTTATTAATTTCTGTTTGTTTTATTTTATGAATGCAAATCAAAAACTTCAATACCTGAATAGACTAGCAATTGCTACAGAAATATAGATTTGCAGGCATTATTTTACGGCTGTGAAAAGCTACCTCGTGTTACATAGAAAATTTTTGGCATGAATTACTGCAAAAGTATGAGATTTTTTCGAATGAGATAAATTTTGTAGACATAAATGTAATTCATAAAATTTATTTTTTGCATATTAATTGATGAAATTTTAAAACTGCGTAAAGAGGAATGAAGCTGCTGATGTTCTTATGATCTCCCATCTTTATTGTGCACAGTTCAATAGACTACGGTTTTTCAGTGCAATTTAATGAAATGTTTATTTCCATCTATTTATTTATTAAAAGCTGCAAAGCTTTCCGTTGAAAAACTGTTTGCTTAAAATACGTTACTCTTACTGAAATCACAGAAATTATCAGTTGCCCTTTGATGTCAACAACTTGTGAAACTGAAATTTTTTAAAGATAATTTTGAAATGATAATGCATCATCTCATAACAGCGGACACGGTGAAAAGAGTTTTTCTGTAATCATTTCTAAGTAACACTGCGACAAGTGCTATGGAAAATGGAAAATGAAAAACCATGAGGTATTTCACTTTAATTTGTCTGTTACAACTTTTGAAAGCAATATAAGTGCCCTTCTTTATCGTAGAAATTGTTAATAATTGTGTGTCAAGGCACATCACTGTTTGCATTTTTAGATGACGACTATTCAGTAAAAAATGACGAAAAAATCTAATGAAACAATTCATTCTGCTTGCATTAACAGTGTTTAAAAAGATTTTTGCTAACCGATTTTTACGGATGAGAATTCGAAATAAAAAATCTGCTCTTTTAAAAAGAAGAAAAATGTGGAAAAGAAAAATTTGCTGTTATTTTAATTCACTTTTGATTGACTTCATAAAGATTGAAGTGAGCAAGCAGCTGTTTGTATCTTTGAAAGCAGAGCTACGCCATCTCTAATTTGGCAAACATAATACATTTATGGGATTTATATAAAATCAAACGTCTGAGAACGTTTGGTAGAATCAAAGTCATTCAGGCAAATTATTGAAAGCGATTTTGATTATTACTGGCATTTTTTAAGACTTTTGTAATGTCAGTAATGAGGCAAAAAGCACTTTTTTGGTAAAAATTAACTATAATAGCATTAATGTTGAAAGACTGATGTATGAAATGATCATTGAAGAATCTAATTTGTAATTTATTCATCACTAAATAAACTGTTTGAAAATTGGGTCTGCTTCAATTTATTATTTACAATAAAAAACATGCACTTGCTGAGAAATATTTGCACAATTATTTAACTTTATTTAAATGAACTTGTTTTTATCTGTTTTAATAATTAAACTGTTCTTTCGCTCATAGCCCTCTTTAAATGCTTACCGTGGTTTCAAGTTCAAATGATAATTTTTTAATATAATGAAACTTGAAACTAAAACTTATTTTTTAAATTAATAACAGAGCATTTACGCTGTTGATTACATGGTTTATTTTTATTAAAAAGGAAGAAAGAACCTTTGTGATGCACAATTCAGCTATTTAAGTAGACATTGAATAAGCAAACTGGGATGATTTGATTTTCACTACCTAAGCTTTGACAATTCACTTGAAAACTACTTTAAAAGTTAAAAATTTCAGTTTCAATATAAAAAGTTTTAATTCTGCAATTCAATCAGCTCTTTAGTGGCATGCTAGTTTTTCGTATCTGATTTATAATAAAATAATTATGGATTTTTCTCATCCTGTGTATTTCATATTTCTAAAAGCAAAATTGTTTTCATAAATTACACATATTCTTAACATCTTAACCTAAAATATTGTCAGTAATTATGAGGAATCTTGTTATTATATACAGTTTAAGTAAGAGCAAGAAAAATAACATTTCTACAAATGTTTTCCAAAATTTTACAAACTGCCTAATTATTTTACAGTTATAATGCTAATTCATATATAAATTTGTGTGTGTGTGTGTGTGTGTATGCATATATTTAAAAAGAAAAAGAATAATTTCATAAAATTTATAAGAAATGGAATAAATTTTAAAGTGGAGAATGTTGATTTGAAGAAAATTTTGATACAGCTGCCAGAAGAAGAAACGTCTACGTTTGCACACACGTGCCAAGCAGCCAATCAGTTGATCCGCTTGCGTATTGATCACCTCATTGGCAACAAAGATGAAGCAAATGACTAAGCAGGCGGAAAAACACGTCCAATTCATTCTCTTCCAAAATCAATAGCTCCTTTACCGACAGGCGTTTTATTTGCTGATATGCAAAGTGCATATGACGAAAATTTATCAAAAATCCGTTGCCGAGCAAATTGAAGAAAATTTTCTCAAATCTATTTTGAAAATGATGCTTTCTGCTTTCTAACTTTATCAGAATTAATTTTTACAACTCTGCTGAAATTGATTCAAAATTTCATCTCATCTCATATTATTTTTTACCATTTCAACTTTTGCATTTATTGTTCATGTGGAAATAAAACTTTCAGTGGTGGATTTATAAGAATTTAGAATGAAAAGAGTTGTACTTCTCTTTTCAATCAGTAAGTTCTCTTTTCAAAATTTTCATATTTTCTATATCATAACTTTTGCAGTTATCTATTTACAGAATTTTCTGCTATATTAAATTGCATATACATCCACATCCACACATATATATATATGTATATATAACATTCACGCATTTTCAATTATTTGATAATGAGAATAAATTTTTTTAATGAGTGATAATCCTACATAATTTTTTGAACATTTTCAACATGAAAGGCTTCCAAACAGAGTAGGTTCGTAAAGATAATCATTTTATCAAATGTTAAAATGAATAAATAAAATTGATAAACCATCACGCTTGATAAATTGCAGAGCATAAAATGTAAAATTGAAAGCATCATTGTCCATTGTGAATCAATTCTTCTGAACACTCAAGTACTCAATAATTTGATGATAAATCGTTGAAATGATTTTTTAATAACCATTTACTTCTTTATTTAAAAACGTTGAACGATAATATGAATTTAATCTTTTTTCCATATTTGCACTCAATATATCCCAAATAACCGAAAGCAAATTTTATTAAGTTATTAATGCAAGTATGAGCTTTAATATAAATTGTTGTTTTAGACTGATTTCCCTTTATTATTATTTGAAATTTGTTTTTTATGCTGGGAATATTAAAAATATTTCAAACGATGTGAAACAGTCTATAAAGTTCAATCAACACAAGTGATAGTTCTCTTTGAATAGCATATTAGACGAAAAACAAACGTCAAATTATACTTTTAGAAATTTGTTTTCTTTGTCTATAACACAACAGTAAACAATGGATGCATGTCGATAACCGGAAAATAGCTTTCAATCATGCTTTTTTGTTGTTGCTTCAAGCATTCTAAGCATCTTTTTTACTTTATGTGTTTTAAGGTAGTTTTTTAGCACGTAGGCTTGATTTTATGATCTCTTGAAAGGCTTCAATTGAAATTGAATTCCTCCTTTGATTTATAGCCACACGCTATTCTAATTCGTATCGCATTCAAGACAGCGCAAGTCGTGATTTTGATTTATAACACTGCTCTAAGTTTTTATTTTCTCATTCACGGTAATTTGTTTATTCAGAAATGCTTGTGTTTTTCATCAAATTATTAAATATTTTTTTTTAATAAACGAAAATTGATGAAACATTATTCAATTGCAACAACAAATCTTGATGTTCTTTATGTATATAATTGAAATTATTAAGGATTATTTGAAAGTTTTATTAAACAGGATAATGTGAACGAAAATTGAGCTTTAAAAGTATACAATTTTGAAATCAATTTTATGCTTTAGCAAAATATTTACTTCAGTTGATGTTTATTGCAGTTCGTTACGTTTGGAGTTCCAACAATCAGATGCAGCTATTTGAAGATTTATTATATAATTATAATAAAATATCTCGACCAGTACGAAATGCGAGTGAAATTTTAACCATTAAATTTGGTGCCTCGCTGATTCGTATCATTGACGTGGTAAAAGTTTTGAAAATTTTCAAAAAATTTAACATTCCACAAAAAAATGTTGTTCTTTTTCTCACTTTAGGATGAAAAGAATCAAATGCTTACTACAAATTTATGGCTTGATATGGTAACGCAATTTTAATTGTTTTGCACTAATTTCAATAATATAGTTTTTGCTTTTCAAAGTTGTAAATTGATTTTATTTCATCATTAATTTTATGAATGGAATTTTTGAGGAATGGCCTGATAGTAAACTTGTCTGGGATCCTGATATGTATGGAGGAATTAAAAAATTGCACATTCCAGCAGACTTACTGTGGACTCCAGATATAGTTTTATACAATAAGTGAGTATGACTTTTGTGAAGTGTACAATTTAATAATTGATAATTTACAGTGCTGCCGGTGATCCAGAAATTACCATATTCAATGACGCACTGGTATATTATGATGGCACGGTTGTGTGGAAACCTCCAGCAATTTATAAATCATTTTGCTCTGTCAGTCAGTTTATATGGATTATTCTTTTCTTTTCAAAAAAATTAATTTCATTCAGATAGACGTTACATGGTTTCCATATGATTCTCAAAACTGCTTGATGAAATTTGGTCTTTGGAGCTATTTCGGTGCGTTCGTTGATATGCGACAACTTCCAGAAGAATTAGTGAAAGAAGTAGTTACAGATGAAAAAACTGTCCATGTCTTAGAAGTAGGCATGGATTTATCTTACTTTTACAAGTATTTCTATATATATATATACATACATACATACAAATAATGAATATATATATATTTATATATATATGCATTTATTTATTTATTTTGAAATTTTGTCAGACATAATTTAATGCTGTTAATTTTTCTTCAGAAGTGCCGAATGGGATCTACTATCTTTAACTAGTGAACGACATGAACAAATTTACAGCAGCTGTTGTGGCAAAGAAAAATACGTGGATATCACGTTCTACTTTAGTCTAAGAAGAAAGACACTATTTTATACGGTCAATTTGATCATTCCATGCTTTCTGATTTCGTTCGCCACAACGCTGGTGTTTTACCTCTCCGATCACAAGATAACCTTTTCAATTTCAATTTTGGTCACACTGACTGTTTTCTTTTTGGTAATTTTTTTTCTGCTTTTTTCAAATCAATTAATTTCTTCATTTATTACGTGCTTGCTTTTATCAGGTATTAATTGAAATTATCCCGCCGACGAGTTTGGTGATTCCAATGTTTGGTCGATATTTGCTATTCACAATGGTGTTGGTCACTTTGAGCATAATCATCAGCGTCATAACGGTGAACTTGCACTTCCGCCGTGGCTCCACTCACGGCATGCCGCAGTGGATGCGTCGTGTATTCTTGCACACTTTGCCAAAGTTTGCAAATGAGATTTTTCAAATTATTTTCTAATGTTCCACTCGAAATCAACCGCGAACACTTTCAGATATTTGTGCATGAATTATCCAGGCTACAGTGGAAACGAGCAGTTGCAAAAGGAGAAGGCAAAATTATCCGGCCAATTTTGCACCACCTTTCGACCGTTGTGTTTCAACGGCAGTCCTTGCTTGCCGAGGAAAAATGAAACCAAAGCTGACCGTCGACATCGAATCTACCGTCAATTGGTTCTGCGTATTCTGAGAGATGTACGATTTATTGAAAAGCATTTCATGGAAATTGACCAAGATGACATGGTGAGCAAAGAACTTCCTCCACCCCGTTGATAATACAACATTATTCATATGATATGACATGAAATGAAAAAATAATAATTTTAATTATTCTTTTCAGATTGCTTCCGACTGGGTGTTCGTTGGTATGGTAATCGACAGGCTATTTCTTGTTATTTTTGCATTTTTCAACGTCGGAACGCTTTACATAATTTTACAAGCGCCTACTTTGTATGACCAACGTGAGCCTTTGTCGATTCCAATTGCAACACGTCCACTTGGACAAGATACTCTCAGTGTTTCTTACGAATGAAAAAATTCACCTACCACCACCACTAAACAATTATTATTTATTATTAGTGAATAATAATATTTTTTAATCATTATTGTGTGAAAAATAACGCTTGTTCGCTTTTAAAAAGAAACAAAAGCGACTTTGTAATCTCAGAACAAGAATAAACTGTATTAACATGAAAACAGAAGTAACAAAGAACAGCCCAGTTTCGAAAATAAATTTCGGTGCAAATATCTTCCACACCATCAAGTGACGTCGGTGAAGAGCGCAAGCTAGTACACAGAAGAACAACTAAAAATGGAATATCAAAAATAAATAAATACAAAATAAGTAATAAACAATATCAAAAAATTGTACCTTAGTTCCGAGAACTGTCAAAAATAATACATTGCAAGTGAATATGCGCATTGAACAGTTTCTGCCTTGAGCATCAGATGTTGTTACCTGCAAGGCGGAATGCTCATCTTGAGTGAAGACAACCATCGGCAAGAAGAAGACCACAAATACAAAACTGGCGCTTATGTTGAGCATGACGAGCAACGTTTGCAGCCAGAGATATTTGAAATTGCCCGGCACCCCAACAAATGCCGCATCCCATGGAATTGCCGCGAACGTTGGCTGATGGCCGAATGCGTAGAAAAAATGAAAACACAATTCAACCATGAAAATAATTACAGGAAGTATTGAATGTTCTGAAACTATTTAAAAAAAAAATAACAAGCGCTCGTTGAAATATGATAATAATCAAAAATGAATAATATACCTTCTTTGTTGAGACGTAATAGAATTGCTGAGATGAGCAGCAAACAAACCATTGAAAAGCTGGCACCGTCGCCGAGCAAAAGAGTGAGAATTAATGTAAAATTCCAGATAAAAGCAACCAAACTTCCGCTGAGAGCAGTTTTCAAGCCGTGAACGAAGACCAGCTTCCCTTGGTTGGTCGGACCATTGGTCAAGAACGTCTTCCAATTTTCTTTCACGTAAGCGTGCAAAGAGTGAATTGGGAAGTGGACATTCACCGACACCAGCTTGGCTCCACGGTCAACGACATTCGTATATGTGAACAACGGATCGAAAATGTAAAATATGAAAAACAACACAAAGCCGGCATAGCAGCACCGGGGGAAAAACAACGGCAGTGAATTTTCCATCATCTTCGGCACTTCTTCGGCTAGCCAAGAATAAGCCCAGCCGGCCATCAACGACCACGAGATGAGCTTGGAGCAAAATTTGCACACCAACACCAGCAGTCGACTATCACCATCCAAATGACCATTGTCTTGTAAGTAACGTTTCGGAATAATGTAGATGATCCAAACGCTGATGCAAGACACCAACATGCGGATGATTTTGTCGTTGCGATCGAGCAGACTGCCGAACGGTAACAGAAACAACGACATTGTACATTTGACCAATTCTTCACGACATCGTCTGTACCAAACACCACATCTGATGATCAGCATACCAGCTGTGACAAAAATTGTCAAATTTAAATAATCATTTTTCTTTGACCATTCAAACAGGGTGAGGATTTTTCTTGTTTTACAATTGAAACGATGCAAGCCGCACTGTTTTGCGAGATATTTTCTCACGGTGGAGATGAAGAATATGATAAAAAATGCTTGAACGATGTATCTGACGACCGCATCTTCGTTGACTATGTAACTGTTGGAGAAGACGCTGAACGCGTGCAAGAACATGAAAAACAACGAAATCAAATCCATCGTCCGGATATTGTCGACGGCGGTGAACAATTTGCCGACCAAACAATGCAAATGCATGGTCAACTCGATGCTCAGGGTGATTCCAATTACGGGTGGGATGCTTTCGTTGCGGGCTAAAACTGCCCAGAAGAACAACGCAAAGTGAAGACATTTCAAAAAGAGCAGTCGACCACTTTCGGCCCGGTTAGGGAAACGAACAATAACCAAAGAGGAGACGATCGTTTCCAATATGGTCACTATTCCAAGGGTCATCCAGCCCAAATGAAATTTCGCCCAAGATTCCAAGAAAATGGTGTTCACTTTGTGAACAATATCCAAACTCTTTTCTACGGTCAATTCGTCCGTTTCGAGATTGTTGAATATTTTTAGCAACGATGAAAAGCGTTCAGTCAAAACGGAATCATGAAAATTTCTCAAATAAGTTTCAGTATAACGAATTACCTGAAAAAAGAAGTTGAAACAAAAAAATGAGTTTAAATTTTTGTTCATCTTATTCGCCTCACTTGGTAAACGTTCACTCTAGCAGCTTGTGTTCGATCCTCTTTGTCAGGGAATAGTTCTGGTATTAAAGCACCCAAATTTGAAAATGGAATGGGAATGTCCAATAAAAGTGCCAAAGTTGGTACAAGATTCAGTTGTGCAGCAACTCGTTGAACATTCTTAAATATAATCATAAAATGAATATATAAAAATTTCTTAAAGTAAAAAATACATTCTCTTCTATACTACTACTTCTATACTTCATGCAATCCAAAAATAAATAAATAAAACGCATTTGTTCACCATGTTTGTTTGTTTTTTGTACATTTCATGCAAACGCTTCTTGTCTATTGTGTAAAGTCATTTTCGGAGAAAATCTTTATGGAAATTTAAAGTTGTTTATTTTTTTTCCTTCATCCGCTTCAAGCATTCGCACTATAATACTTGAAAACATTCTCACTAATTTCTTCTATAGCTATTTTTCAATATTCAAACAAAAATTTTTTAATTATCACGTTTCAAAAAAGTTCCTCATAATTTTATGCTACCATTATAAAAAGCATTTAAATAAACTGCTATTCATGACAAAAGAGATGTTGTAAAATTGATCATTCTTAGAATAACAAAACACTCTGACTCTTACTTCTTTCTCAAGATGCAAACGTTGTGGACTGTAAGCAAATAATGCTGCACTCAACTCTTCTTCACTATCGCCTCCGTGATCACCGTTCTGCGTCATCCCATGATCGCCAAAAACGAACAAAATCGTATCATCAGGCATCACTTTTGTGACATTTCTAAAAAAACATTAAGCTATATTGAAAAAAAATTATTTCAAATATTAAAAAATATTTTTTACCGAATAACAATATCCATTTGATGCAATTTTTTTGCCATTTCTGGATGATTTGGTCCGTATTTATGTCCACAATGGTCGACTCCCAAAAAATGAGCAATCAAAAGATCCCAACTGTTAGATCGAAGCTCATCGTACAAATGCGCTAAAATTCCATCGTCCACTGTGTGCAAATCTTTTACATCGAACGAAGGAAACGGATAAGATTTATTAAAATGATTCGGAAACAACGCCATCCACGTATCATCGCCCATAAAAGTGATCTTCCTTCCTTGATTTATCATTTGATCGATCAAATTGTCCTCTTCAATTGCAGTTCCGGCAAAATTGGTGCCAGCATCGACAAAAGTTGGCAGACTTCCGGTGGTCAAACTTTTCAAACGCTGCAAAGTTGTAGTAGGCGGATCAGCAATAAATTTAAAAAGCATACTGTTGGAAGGCTTTTTGGAAAGCAATTCGTTGACCAGGGAAAATTTGTTGTGATAAATTTTTTTCGAATGCTTCGGAGATGCTACAAAATCGTAACGCAATGCATCAACAACTAGTAAAATAGCCCGTTTGTATTTCGATTTCACCCAACATCCAGAAGGTGAGCTTGAACTCACTGGATACTGTACATCGTAACAACTGCTTTTGTGCAACAACGCATGTCGAGTTAACAGAAAGCCTCGAGAAAAAAAGAAAATACCAAAACAATATCCTAACACTACAACCAACAGCTTCAAGAAAAGCATACTATCCATGTTCCTAAACAAGCTGAAAATATTTAATCAGATAATATTAACAAAAAAAAATTATCCTTAAAATTTCAAGCTACAAGTTCAGCAACTTCAAAAAAAATCTTTACTACCTACCGCATTGCATTAAATAACGTAAATGCTGTTAAATTAATTTCTCAAACAAATATTCGCGTACAAATTTAGCGTCATTATTTATAATAACAATTACTTGTAGCATTTATGTTTACATGAAATCAAATATATTTAAAATATATTAAAAAAATATTATTTGAAATATACAACATTCAGAAAAGCAACTGAGGCTAAAATCCATTTCTTCAACCGTATTTCAAATTTAACTCATATATAAGTATACGGTATATGACAATTTTCAGAACTCACTCAAATATTAAATAATGTAAGCGCAGAAAACATCATATTAAAAACAGATGAAGAGTTCAGCTTTCAATTTTACCAATATAATAGTCAAAAATTTATTCTGTACACAGAATCAAGTACACTGATAAAAAAAATTACATTTTGTTTATCACTAATTGTAGTATATCTGAAAATCAGGTACAAAATTCACCGAGAATACGGTAAAAGAGCAATTGGTATGAGTTGGCAGTCTGAGTGGTGCGTGTGTTGGTTGCTAGTTGTGCGTTTTATTGGGCCGAAATAAACAACTGGATGAAGAACTCGTTGATGTTTTCAATGAAGGATTGGATCAATATACCAGTTAACCAGTATCAATAACTTTGGATAAAGAGGCGAAATCAAAACTCCTGCGTCAAAGACCACTTCCATTTGCGTTGAAAAGTAAAGCGGAAGCAGAGTCGCATAGGTTGGCAGAAGAAAAAACGTTCGATCCAACCAACTATTCAGAGTGTGCATCACCCATAGTACCAGTGGTAAAAGGAAATGGTAAAATTCGGCTGTGTGGCGATTACAAAGCAACGGTGAACCCATCGATAAAGTCTGATGTGTACCCTTTACCAACAGTTAACGAAGCTTTGGCAGAACTGGCAGGAGGAAAGTTCTTCTCAAAATTAGATTTAGATACAGCTTACACAAGTTCAAGTAAATGAGTCAACGTCCCAAGTGCTTACTTTAAATACACACCGTGGCTTATACAAAGTACAGAGACTTCTTTTTGGCATTGCATCAGCGCCAAGCATCTTCAGAAGATTAATGGAGTCAGTCTTGTCAAATTTGAAGGGCACAGCAGTGTAGACAGAAATACCAGTTTGCGATGGAGGCTGTGTCATTCTTAAGATTCAAGATTAATGCAAGGGGTATACACCCTACAGACGCCAAAGCTGCACCGAAAGTGAGGCAATGAGAGCACTGATGCAATGAGGCAGATGGGGAAAATGACCAGGAAACGCTTCGAAGTCAGAGATTCAAATCATCCCAAAGTAAAGGAGAAATCATTGACGGAAATGTCAGAAACCGAAAATGAAAGAAAATGGATGAAAGATAGAAAGCTGTCAGTCGGCGATACAGTTCTATGGAGAATTTATGGGACCGGACCTAGATGGATGCCTGGAACAGTAGCTCAAGTACGAGATCCTAGTGATTCTATGGTTACACGTGAAGAAGTACCATCAGAAGGTGGTGAAGCTATACTTAATATAGACAATACCGAAACTGAAAGTTTTGAAGAAGAAGAGGAATTAATTGAAGAATCAACTATACTACTAAATCGATCAAATAGAATTCGTAAGAAACCGAAGTATTTGGATGATTTTCTTGTAAAAGTGTAGGAAGTGTAGTATATATGAAAATCATGTACGAAATTCACCGGGAGGAAATACGGTAAAGGAACAATTGGTATGAGTTAGCGGCGTGAGTGGTGCGCGTGTCTTTGTTTTTGTTGTTTGTTTTATTGTGCCCAAATAAACTACTGTTGACGTTCATTATGAATGTTGTTCTCTCTGTGCTGACAAACCGTAACACTAATATTTGTTTTCAATTTAGCGGAGATGAAAGTTACTGTGGGTAAATTTTAAAAAATATTTATCTCTATAAAAGAATAATTGTGCATTTATACTTATAAGAATTATACAATTTATAAGAATACTTAATTTCGTTACAAAGTAGGTTTTGTGCTTTTTCAAACTTCTTCTATAGCTGTTACGTATCGCTATGCACCTTATAAATGTTATATTAAGAATATATAATAGTTTATGCTGCATCAATAAATAAATTATTATCAAAGGCATGTAATTAAAAAATCGTCTTTATATGATTTTTGTATTCTTTAAAGAACTTCAGAAGAAAAAATAACAACTTCCAAATACATTTTCGGTTCATGATGACTACTATCCTTATCATATTCAGATGCTATTGTTATTTTTATTATTATACTATCTTGCAAAGAATAGAATTATTGAGATAAATATGTAATTCGAACTTGCACCCAGCATATAATAAAAAGGAGAAAGGTAAAGAAAACAGGTATTAGCAGTTGCCTAAAAGTTTTCTTTTTATAGCACGTTAGTTTGAAGTGCTTGTAGTTTTCAGCTTTTGTTTGTTTACTCAGTCATGTGATATGTTTGATTGTCGTAAGTTCTTTAAAATGAAGCATTTACTCAGTTTACCAAAAAATATGCCCAAACGTTTAACTAAATAAAGTGGTTTAATCACGGCAACAGTTTCATTTGAGAAAGTTTCACTGAAAGGCGTATTTTTGAATCGCGCCACATTGAATATCAAACTAAGTAAATTTTCTGCAATTTTACCAGTATGTATGTCATAAGAGTTACAGTTAATTCTAATTTTTAAGAGGAATTTGAAAAAAAACTGAATATTAAAAAATACGTGCATTTTCATTTTGCCTTTAACTTGAAAATCTGTTTTCAGCTGATTACAGTATCCTCTCATATTTAGCTGTTGAATTCAAAATAGAATCTTCAAAATAAATTGCAAAAATTAATGATATTATTATATGAAATACTGTTTTTGAACAGTTTCATTAATAACATTAATGCAAATATAATATCTACGTATTAATTTTTCTGAGGAATGAGAAAAATAAATAAACTTTAAAAGAAATATTTTTAATTTAAATAAATAAAAATCAATTAAATTATTTAAATGAGTGCAATATTAGCATTATCATGCAATATTTTACGCTTGCTTATTTCAATTTACTTCCTGTTGCCTACTTCTCATTTTATTCTACTGTATCTTAGGTTTAACAGATGTGTGCATCTGGCATTATCCAAGTTCTGTATTATTCGAGTAAAAGATAATAATTTTTGTGTTAGCATTTGTTTTATCTCCCACTTATTGATGCCTGTATATTTCTTACTTGTTATCGGGAGTAATGACTGAACCGCAAAGTGTCGCAGAAGGAGGCTTGCAGCCAGGTAAGATTGTTGTTTAGCATGAAAGCCAAACCGTTTCTATTTGTCTATCTATTTTCACCCTGATATACGAGTTGAATTTTTTAATATTATATTTCAACATATCAACATGAATTGTGTTTGCCATATCAGTTAAAAATTGTTTACTTTTTCTGCAAATTCCTGTAACTGATATTACCAGATTGGCAGCATATATTACAAATTTTTCTGGCAGTAAAATTATACCGCTATTGCACGTGATGAACGTTTCGATCAGTTTTATATTTTTTTACACTGCACAAACATGTTGAATTGATGCAATATTGTTGAGTTTGTTGAGCGTTAGGCGAAAGCGATTTTTGCACTGCTGAATATGATTTGTGGTATTGCACTTTACAACTCCATCCAGTGTTGAAGAGCAGCATTTGTAATCGGTTTTATTTTTTAAAAAAATCTTTTTATTATCTTGAAGAAGTGATACAGTTTTAATAGCAAATAAATTTTAAGATTATTTCCAAACGGAAGTGCTTTATAAAATGTGCAGCTGTCTGGTCAATAGGGCGTGTTGAAGTTTTTATGTCTTTGTTAACCTAAACAGCTGAGCAGATGATTGCTTGTACAAGATTAAATGAGAACTTTTGATTTTTTTTTCTCTTTTCATAGCTCACAGTTGCTTTTATTATATTAATATTTCGAAATATGAAATGTAATATTGTTGTATAAATCTGTAGATTTGATGCTTGACCATAGCAAATTTTTTATTATTATTTTTGAAAAGAGTTGATGATTTTCGAGCGGTTGAAAAATTTTTTTGTTAACATGATGTTTGCAAGATTTGTTTGTCATATAGGATGTGAAGTGAAGTTTTAAGCTAACATCAAGTTACTGCGAAGAACGATTGCCCATGCTTGCAAATGATAAGCCTCTTTTGATTTCATCTCGCCTTCCTCTTTTTCATTTGATTGATCTCGCCTATGCGCGTTGATGAATTAATCAAACAGAGTAATGGTGGCTCCGGACGTTATGACCGTTGTGTTTATTGATTCCGTCCATCAAACAAGATCATAGCAAACTCCTCTTGTTTTCAGTCAAATCATTACTAGCTTCCGTTTCATGGAAAATTGCAAGCATCACATGCTGATAATTGTTTATATTTAAATTTTATAATGAATATAAAATTTAGTTGGCATTCGTTTCTAGCTGAGTATGGGAAAAAATAATTTTTTCCATTTATTCCATCTTCTGAGATCAACTTTTATATAAAAGTTATTATGATTTTGCATCTCGTTTGGGTGTTGTTGTTTTCTTTTTCGTAATATCAAAGTTTATTCCTTGGCATATTTGTTCATATTCGTTTCTAAAAGTGAACAAATAAATGCTGCTCACTGGTCAATGGGTGCGTTGGGTTCATTTGAGATTTTGAAATCTGCAAGCATTAATCTGTACAAATAAACCCATTTCATATACTTTGATTGTGTGTATTATTTGTTCTCTCTGTTCTCGTGTTAATCTGTGCTGGTTGCTTTTGTAAATTTGATTAAATTATTATTTATATATTTCAACACAAACATTTGTGTGGCAAAAAAATATAAATTTTCAAATCAAATCATAACATGCCCTATACCACTTTACAATGTATATGTATAAAGTGTGAATTTTTTCCACTTTGATTCAATGTATATATTGTTATTGAAATTAATTTTTAATTGCAAAAGTAATTTTAATTTAACTTTTTTTTTTAAATTACAAATCAGTTTAATTAAAATAATTATACTTTCCTGATCAGGTATGCAGTAAGGATAAATTGCTGTAAATAATTTTTACAATATGATGAGAAATTAATTATTAATTTTAATAAATGTGCAAGATTTCTTTTCTGTTCATTTGAAAATGACTATGCTTATTTCGTTATGATGAAAATTTGCGTGATTGTCGCGGATGCATGTGTTTTGTCGATTTGTGGAAAGTTTTCACTTGTTTCAAGAAAGCCAGGAAATTTATTATTATTATTATTATTATTGTTTAATTCATTTTTCCTCTATTTTTTTTTCATCTCGAAATTGAATTCAAAAACAAATAGATATAATCTGAAACGGATGAAGTGAATTTTCAATGTAAGATAGAATAGGCGGTACGACCCGGAAGTTTTTAGCAGCTTGTAAAAAGCTTCCCCTTTTTTATTCTCATTCAGATGTGCAAAATGGCGTGTGTTATATATTATATTCCCCCTTTGTTGTTTAGCCGATTTTGCTTTTTCGTTTCTTTCATAGCTTGCATATACAACAGTGTACAAATTTTTTTATATTAATTTTTTTTTTCAAATTTTAAATCTACCCTGACGATTATGTTAATAATATTGTAGATTGTCTGTTGAAAGGTGGGATATTTTTTATGTGATGCTTTTGATATTCTTTTTTTTATTTTGTAATAATAATTTATTTCAATGAAATACAATGTGCATACGATGTTAATATGCATGTAATATCCATGTAAAAGTATGTGCGTGTGTAACTATGATTTTGTTATAGAGTTATGTGTTGAATAATTTTGCTTTGTGATGATGGTGATTCAGGCTGAAAACTTTAGTCGTAGTTGTAGTTCAATACTCTTGTCGGTGTGTCATTGCTGTACCAGGCTGTACTATGCATGCTCAGGTTTCCAGGTCATAATAGTTTGTGTGTTACCATTTGGATGCTTTTGTGCTTGATCAGCGACAGTTTGCATGACAGCTACTGTGCTTGTTGTGAAAGCCTTTTCGTACTTGAAGCATTGAAAAGCTGTGTTTGTTGTTGTTGTTGTTGTTGTTGCAGCTTTTGCTTTGAATAATTTCAACTAACAATCCGAGCAACTCAATCTCCTCTCAGTTATTATCATGCATTCCAAGTTTATTATTTGAATAATCATTTTTTTGTTTTTGTTTTTTTCTGCAATGGTTGTTTGTGAATATGCGTATATGTATGTATGTTGTTGTTGTTGTTGCTTCTGTACTTCAGTTCCACGTGCATACGGTTGAATTTAACCTTCCAATACATATGCAGGTCTGTTTGCTAATCGTATTTCAAAGATCACGCACAGTCTGCTAGACAATATTATTTAAAATCACATTTATAAAAATGTTCGCATTTTTAATGTTCTTTTGAAAAAGATGTCTAATAGCAATAATAATGTATAATATTTGATTTTGTATTTTGTATTCTCTCATTCATTTGTTTTCAGTTGGTGTATGTGTGTATGTAAATTATGAAGCTTTAATAGCAGTTTTCTTCTTGTGATTGTGTAGTTAAAGATGAGGAAAAGATGAAGATATTATTATAAATAGTTGAATTTGAAATTTATTGTTATTAGCATTACGTTGGTAAATTGTTTGTTTTAAAAAGATGAATAAAATGAAATGAAAACTGTGTATGCAGAAATTCTATAAAAAGAAAAAGATTTTCAGTTTTTTGTTTGTTTGTTTGTTTATTTATTTGTTTTGTTTTTGGTTGATTTTCATAAATATTCGTGTGATGTTTGTTTGTTGTTTCCCTTCTTCGACCCAAGCTAACCAACTGCGCGCCAGTTGGAAGCTGGCACGGCTGCGGTTGCGCTACTAGTAGACACCACACACAATAATGCTATGTTGTGAAAAACTCGCCTCTTTCATTACCAGCTGCATCCGCAAAGCAGCGTGTCTACCATATTTTCATCGCACCTGCTCATATTTATGCATATTGTTTTTCATAATTTTAATAATTTTTTTTTTTTTTGAAATTACTATTTATTTATTTATTTAGTAAATGTAAAAGCCAGACATTCACTTTTTTTTCAGTAAAATAAAATAAAATAAAACAATTTTTTTTGATGAAGCAGTAAATTGTCCTCGATGTTTTTTTTTCTGGTTTTTTTCATATAGTTAAAAATACCTACTTTGCACAGAATGAAGAACTTCACACAAATGATCACTTTTAACATAGTGAACTATTTAGACAAACAACAACAAAAAATATGCCAAAATTTTATTTCAGCTAATTTTGAATGAACGTTCAGCAAAAGGAGAATTTGCATGAATTAGGTTTGCATTTTTTTTTCTCTTTCACTTCTCGGCATGTGATCGAACATGCCAATTGTTTGAAGATGTTTCCAATTCTTCTTGATTATCACATTTGAACGGTATTATTGTTTGTATATATTTTTTAAAATTAATTTTGATTATTATTTGTTTTTTTTTCAAAATATATGTATTTTCTTTCATTTTGTTGATAATTGATTTTTCTTTTCTTGGATATTAATTTTGACGGTGTGTTTTTTTGGGATTGGGGAAATTTTTGAATTTTCGCGTTACTGTTCAGGGAAGAGGATTTTTATTTGCATTTGAAATGTGAAATTTTTTTAATTTCTACCACACACAGAATGAATCAATAATGACTGATTATTTTTTGTTTTAGTATTTCTGTTAATTTTTTTTTATTGATCGATATTTTTGAGAAAAATTATTGCACCTCATTATCATTTATATGTTTGTTTTTTTCATTTTAATCGGATATTTAATAGTAGTTTGATCATCGTCATTTTTCAAGTTATTATTATTATTGTCCCGAACAGTTGTTAGGAGAGAAAAATAAATTTTAATATTCATTTTATCGTTTTCTTTTCTTTTTTTGTGTCGTTTTGAAAAAAATAACCGCATCTCAGTCCTTGCTGGTTGTTGCTTGTCCCTGAATATTGCATATTTTTGGAACATCTCGTGCGCGAGCAGCAACAATTTCAAGAAGGCCAATTTCACGCTGGCCGAGTTTGAGCACGTTGAAACGATGTGTGATGCTTGATCACTGACGACATACTTGTGTCACCCGGAGCCTGGCATCCTCAGCCTTTGGGCGACCGCCTCTTGTTGATCATGCTCATTGTCCATTCGCTTCTCCCGTTTCCACTGGCTTCTTTTCTATTTTCCCTGGGAAATTTTTTAATTTCATTTTTGTTTGTTTTTCATAATTAATTATCTTCACGCTGAACAGCAGCAGCAGCAACAACAGCAACAACAACTGCAACAGCACTTTTCACATTCTTCTTACAGTATATATCTATATTGATATGGATATGGATATTGTATTGCATATTTGCATATATATATATATTTATTTTTTTGTTTAATTTCAGGTGTGGATAATTTTCGAGCACTTTTAAAAGGACATATTGATATTATTGAATACCTGAATTCCGACGCAGCTACTGCTGAAAATGGCGAGCACGTGTAAGTTCAGCATTGAAAATTCTTTTTTATTTAATGTTTTATTTTTATAATAAGTAAAATAATTCATTTTTCTCTTTACTCTTTTTTAATAATTGTTTTATATAATAATTTATTTTATGATATTGTAGATTAAGTTTTTTAATTGAATTAGTCTGTTATTTTTCGATTGCTTTTGTTTGAAGTTTGCTTCCCGGAAGCTTGCTTTTTTTTTGTATAATAACAGTTATTTTTTGCATTGGCTTGTACAAGCAAATTTTGCACAGTTTTTTTACAATAAATATATTAATAATAACTAGTTTTCAATGTGAAAATTGAACGCACGAATTCAATTCTTGTTTTTGATTAAACAAACTTTAGCACTTATTATTTATTGGTAGTTGTTTGGGGGAAAAAATTGAATTCGTACAAAACTATTCACATGTTTCCTTGTATTTCATGTTGTTCACATGTTGTGTGATATTCGATAATTCTCGATTTTATCTTCGATAGCATAGGATTTTTAATTCATTTCAAATAGAATAATAATAATAATATGAAGAGAAATTGTGAATATTATTATTTCTTTTTTGAATTTAGTGTTAATGATGTATTTGGAGACAATTTTTAGGTTGTTATTATTATTTACTGATGTGTGACTTTATTTTTTTGTATGTTTTCAAAAAAAAAAGTATAATTCTGTCAATATGTGTGTTCTGTATATAACCGGGCTGTTTGTGTGTGTGTCTGTCTATCTGTCTGTCTGTGTCCGGTGATGCGTGCTTATATATATATATATGATCGTCGTTACTTTTTCCTACTGTAGTTTCAATTTTTTTTTCACCACTCAGAAAAAAAGAATGTCTGTTGCACAGTTTTCAAGGCTGTTTCATTTTTGAATTTTCTGGATAGGGTCAAGGTTGACGTTGTCATTTTTCATTGAACTGCTTTTCACAATTTTGGCTTTTTTGTTTTTTCATTTCTCTTTTTGCTGTTTTGTTTCCTTACTGTCTCTCTCTCTCTGTGTCGCTCGCTCGCTTTTTCCCTCTGTTGTACTGTGGCTAGGCATACTCTGACTTGATTGACCGCCTCACTGCTATTATTAATGTAATACTTTTATTACAGTAATCTTTTTTGATTCAAGTTTTTTTACTTTGATATTTTTATTATTAATTATTTAATTTTTTTAAACATATATTCTTGTTATTTTTTTCTTTTTTAAATCTACATTTCATATATTTATTTGTCAATTTAGAACTGGAGTCAATAGTAAACCTGAAGTTAAAATGGAAACTGACGTGATTATGGTTTACGGCCAGCAAAATCCCAACCAAAATATGGTGGGACTGATACAGCCGCCGAACGTTGCCGCGCACCATCACCACCAATTGAAGAGGAACATTTCCTACCGTCCCAATAATACGTAATATATACTGTTGTTTGGTTTTATTATTTTGCTCACGTTTATTTCATTTTACTCTTCTTTTTTTTAGAAGGTTGCCGGAAAGTCCGCCGGAAACTGATTCAGGCGCTGGATCTGCCGGAAGTCCATCCGGCTCTGATGGATCTCCCTACTCGCCGGGCTATCAAAATTACAACGGTAAATTGATTCATAATTTTTTTTATCTTCAGTAATTTTAATCATCTGCTTTTCTTATTCTTTGAAGGTTCAGTGATTATTCAACCTCCAATGATGAATGCTGTTCAAGGACAAGAAGTTATACAACCTGGTGTAATTTTGGACGTGCACAATTTGGACATGCCACACCAAATCCCCAATGATTACATGGCTCAACATGTACCACCGGATAGGGTAATTTGTTTTTTTTTTGAACAATTTGAAATTATTAATTATTTAAAATTTTTGTTTTCAGGTTGGCATGAATGATCTTGTCAATGGCCAGTTGAACACTGCTAACTTTTATCCGAATCCAAACGCTCCGTCTGTTGTTCATTCTCCTTCGATGGCCCCTAATTTTCCCTCATATTCAATACCACCTCCTCGTAGTAATGGACATCATCCGGGCTTCGTAGGGTACTTGTTGTTACTGTTGTTGTTTGATGTGTTGTTTTGGTTGTTTGTTTGATTTAATTGTATTATATATATATGATTCAGCTTTTGCAGAGACAACGGTATTCAGCGAAAACGGTCGCGGCAAGATATTCATTTGTCAAAGGCAGAACCTTTGCGTAAGTTTTGCAACTTTGATGATTAATATTTATTTGTTATTTTAATTTTATTTTTAAAAAATTGTTCAGCATCACCGTTGCCTTGTGTTCCGGAAGATGGTGGATATTTCGATGACACGGTGTCACATCAAGCAATTCGTTTTAGTGAATTTCAAAAGGAACACTGGCATAATTTGTGCGATGCCAGCGGTCGAGAATTGTAATTTGTTTTAATTAATTTTTTTTTTTAAATAAAAGTCACATAACACGGAATAAATAAATTTTTAGATCGCATATTGGATTGCATGTCGTTGCTGACAAAGGATTCAATTACAGTCAATTTGATTGTACTTTTGTCAATCAGAAGAAGAATCATTTTCAAGTACGTCATTTTTGAATATAATGGCCATATTTCTTTCTTGTTTTTTGAATAACTTTTTTTATTCAGATCTCTGTACATATTGAAGTTCGAGATCGTCAAGCACCAAAATTTGTTCAAGTTTTAACCGACAATGTGGTCACTTTGAAGCAAATCAAAGAATTTCAGTTAGATTTCTACGGTGTTAAGGTTATTATTATTATTATTATTATTATTATTATTAAATAGCGCTTGATTATAAATAATTGTAATTTATTTGATATTTTTTTCTGAAATTTCAGAGCGAAATGCCCAGTAGTGTAGTACAAATCAAGCAATCTCAAACTGATCGAAAACCTGTAGCTTACGAGCCGGTCAAGTAAAACAAAAAATAGAATTTAATAAAAATTAAAGGAAAAAATTGCATTAAAAATTTCACATTTCAGACTTGATCTTCCTCCAAACCGAGTAACCAAAGTGACCGTGGCCAGACTGCATTTCAGTGAAACAACTATGAATAATCAGAGAAAAAATGGTCGACCGAACCCGGATCAAAAATATTTCTATCTGGTGGTGGCATTGAGTGCGGTCACTCCGAACGGTGAAAAATATACCATTTTGGCGTACAATTCTGAGAAAGTGATTGTTCGAGTAAGTATATATTGGAATTTCTTTTAAATTTTTACTATATTTGATTGTTTGTTTGTCTTCAGGCTTCCAATCCTGGTCAATTTGATAATGGTGAGACAGAAACTCATTGGCAAAAAGGTCAAGTGAATAATTCAATATTTCACCCGGTAATTTCTCAATTATATATAGTTAATCTCTTTTTTTTTCAAAAAATATTTTTACTTTTACAGGGTCCTGTTGGAGTTGGAACTGATCGACCGACTGCAGCGTTGACAGTTTCCGGCGATATATCTTGCACTGGCAATTTGTATCACCCTTCGGATGCGAGGTTGAAGCAGAATATAAAAGAGGTGAATTTATTTAAAAAAAAAGTTTTTTTATTTGGTTTAATTTAAAATTCAATTTTTCAGGTAAACTGTGCTGAAGCGTTGTCTAGATTGTCGCAGATTCGAATTGTACAATATGAAATTCGTCCTGAAGTATCGCAACAGTGGCAGCTTCCGGCTGAAGATTGCCAGCGGGTTGGTGTGATTGCGCAAGAAGTGAACGACGTTCTGCCGGATGCTGTGAAAAACAACGGAGAATTTTTAACAGTAGACGATGTATGTTGTTGTTGTTGTTGTTGTATATTAATTATTTAATGTATATTTTGAATTATTATATATATTTTTTTTATGATGATAATTCTATTATTTTTCCCCTTTTTTTGCAGAGTAGGATATTTTATGAAAGTGCTGCAGCTGTGAAAGAACTTTGCCGATTGACGGGAAATTTGGAATACAAAATTGACGAGGTTGAGAAAATTAGCAAAAAATTATCCAAATTGAACAAGTTGAAACGATTCGATTCAATGCGTTCTTCGTTGAGTACCTTTGGTGAAGGGTAGGAGGAAGATTTTTTTATTTTGATTCATTTATGCAGAAAAATCTGCATTCAGAATACATATATGTATGTGGAAAATTGTATGTGTTTTAGTTCCGTTTTGTCGTGCAGTTTAAGCTCAGTAATGACCGCTCCTTCTGGTTCACAAGCAGAATCTGGTGGCGTTGGTGGTAAACTTGGAAATCGCTACAACGATGCTAAATCGAAATATTCTTCCAATCGTGATCGCAAGAATTATTTGTAATTGTTAATTTGCATAAATACAAAAAAAAACAGAAGATACAGAGGTAGTTTTTTTTTTTAATTATCCCATTTCATTTTCAGTTACAACAAGCATCGATGTGGCGGCAGTGGTGTTGGTGGTGGTGGTGGTCGTGTGACTGTTGATCGTGGTCTGTGCAGCAATAAAGTGATCCAAGCGACCATTGTTGTACTCGTACTGGTGATGACATTTTGCTTGATTTCAATGGCGACGCTTTACGTGCTCGACTGGCACAAACGACATTCAATGAGAAATCATGATATTTTGTCCGTTTCATTGCCGAATCGGTTGAAAACTGAAATCGAATTAGCCACTGAAGCCGATGCTCTACCCAATCTGGGATTGAGTAATATCTTCTTTTTTCTTGCACATATTTATCATCATCAATTATTTATTTCATTATTAATTTTATTCATCTTCCATTCAGTGTCCATGCAAGTGACTTCGGCACCGGATATGCAATACAAGCCGGACATGTCGTCCGCGGTGGTGCCGCTCAGTGTTCCGTGCAATAAGCTTCCCTGTGAACAGTTTTGTTGTTCGAATTTGCATTCGTCATACATTTCTGATCATTTTGAAAATATGCACGGATCTGAATTGCCAGTAATTGTATTGATGAAGCAAAAAGAATTTCTGCCGGTCGGTGCGTGTAAGTGTAATTTTTTTGATTTATATTTTATTATTATTTTATTTAACTTTTTTTGGTTTAGATTTTCAACAAAATCCACTGCAAACCAACAATCAAATTGTATTGGAATCGACCACGGCATCTTCGACGAAAAAACAAAATGACCAGCTTTCAACTGAAGCAACCAGGCGTTATTGGTCAACGGACAGTTACAGAAGACGTGGCTGTGAGTATCACGACGAATTTTGAAATATTTTTTTTTAATTAAATTAATATATGTTTTGTTGATTGGTGTTCTGCTTGTTCGTTTAAGTTTTGCCTCTGTATTTGCCGACGTTCAAAATACTCAATCTGAACGTGACCATTGATTCACGTTACTGTTTTGGTCACATGTGCGAAGATCCCAGGAGGGGAAACTTCACCTACGTCATACCAGTTTCCAAGTACATGCCTCACATTTCGTTGGAAGTTCAATTTGAGTAAGTTGTTATTATTAATTTTTTTTTAAATATATTATAAATGAAAAAGATGCTGTATTTTTGAACAATTGCTTCTCTGTAATATAGCGTCAGCGACAAAGAACAAATGCAATATTGTTCTGCGGAGACGGGCGAATTTTGCAGTGGCATTGATGATGCTCATTTTGGAGACAACAAAAGCATCAATGTGCCTGACATTGAGCTCAGCTTTGCAACTGCAGTACAACAAGTGAGAAGAGGAAATTTTAATAGCATATCAGTATTATTTTTATTAATTTTGTTTATTTCACAGAGACAGCATGACACTTGGGAACTTCCTGTTGGTGCGTACGTCTTGAGTGCATATAAATTCAGAATTGGTCCGTCCACTACAGTAAGTTTTTTCTCGGTGTATTTGTTCATTGAATTCATTTTTATTTATTTTTTTAAATAGTTATGTCTCCTGCCCGAAGATGAAGCTGGTTCGTCTTTTGTCGAATACAGACTTATTTTCTACCGCATATGCTCAGACTGAGCTTACTTTGTTGTTGTTGTTGTGAAATTTATTCATTATCAGTTAGTACAAAAATGCCTACTAGCATTCATTCATTCTTTAAATTTAAAAAAAAAGCTGCAGTGAATATGATAATTAATTATCAACACTCTTTTGAAATGCTGGTAATTTTTATCATCGAAGTTGCTTCTTCTTCTTTTCACTCACTTCAGCTTCCGTCCCATCCATGTGTGAAATATTTGGCACATTTCTTTCATATTCATTCTGTGAAATATTACTGTTTTCTCCTTTTTGTCTCATTTTCTATTTTACAATGTAAATTGAAACAATATGGCAATGCCGTGGGTACTTCCATTCAGGATGTTTCATAATGTTTTTTTTTCTTTTTATAATGTAATTCTTTTTATTTTTGAATGTTAACCCTCCTTGTAAAATACACCCACTCCTCAAGATGAAATGACGAACTACTTTATTTATTTTCAGCAGTAGTACTTATTGCTATTATTTTTAAAGAATGATATGTTTATTTGTTTGTTTGTTTTTTTACACTGCTTTTCAACATGCTTTGTAGTTTATGATGTTTCTCTACCTATCGCTTTATTGTTTTTATTTTTTCTCTCCTGTTGCCAATCGCAGTTTCGTTATGATTTTTGTGCATAACGGCATTAGTTTAAAATTTTATGCAAATTTAATTGAAAAATTTGTACTGTTGTTTTTTCTATTGAATAAAATGTTTCTTTTTCAAATTAAACGAAGAATTTATCACACTGTGTGAAGAAGAATGTGTGTAAAATTTTAGAGATTACATACATTTTGGAAGCAATATGAAATATGATTCATTGAACACAAATACCATTGATAATATGATACTGAACAAAAATGAGAAGATTAACGCAAGCAAACATTTGTGACTGCAACTGTATCATTTGTAAACTAAACTAACTATCTGTAATTCAACGATACCTCTCAGTTGAACAAATAGCATTAAAAAAACATTACAAGTACTAATTCGATAACAGAGAACAACAACTAGATGGACGGACAGCATTTTGCTTAAATTAGCGTATATACACTGCTGTTGTTTTGACTTGCCGAAGTTGCTGTGGTCGCAATGCAACTGTTTTCAGGCAATAACAAACAATTTTTATTACATTCAACATCATGTTGCATTGAATTTTGCAATTGATTTTCTTACATAAAATATTATTTATTTGCTTTAAATAATATTATTCTTCAGTTATTATACACTGCTTCATTATGGAATTAGTCGAATATTTATAAAACTTTATTTTATTTATTTTTACTGTAGGACGTGTCCAGAGCTACAGTAAGATTTATGACTTTCAGTGAGACATGTTTAGAGCATGTTTTCTTTCTTTTTTCAAAATGATTATGTTCTGAGAATCTGAATTTTTAAATTTTCTTTAAATATTGCATATTACAATGCTGCATTAAATAATAACGGTCTTTATTGTTGTCTTTAGCATTTGAAAAGACTTTATATTAAATACGGATACGAATATAAGTTAAAAAATATATTTTATTTTTTTACTATTATTATGCTTAGGTAAGATATTTTTGAAAGATGTGTCTTTAATTTTACATTAATGCATTTCGAGGTTGGTTAAGCGGTTGCCCTGGAGTGTAAAGTCACTTTTTCTTCATTCGTCTGTAAATTGTGTGGCTGTTGATCGCTGCGATCACTGCCTTGGAAGCATAAGTATTGAAGATGCTCACAACTGGAAGTTAATTCAAGATGATGGTTTGTTTTCTTTTTTTTAATATTCTTTTTTAATTACAAATTTACAATTGTTTTAGTCGCTCTTCATAGAGCGTTTAGTGTTTTTCTGTTTCGTTCTGATGGACGCATGTTAATTCAAAAAAGAGCTTCTTCTAAAACAACTTTTCCGGGTAGTTGTTGTGCATCTGAGAGATTTAATTGATGTAACGAATTTTTCGTTCGAGTTCAGGTTATTGGAGTAATGCATGTTGCAGTCATCCTAGATTTATGCCTGATGAAACGAACAGTGATCCACCGTTTTCTGGAATCCAATGCGCTGCGCAGCGCAGAATGAGCGAAGAATATAAAATTCCATTGGTGAATTGTAAATTTTTGTTTTCATGTTCAGTAGTGAATGACGGTTGTTGATTGGAGAATTTGATATTTTAGAACAATTTTGTAAAATATTAAATCAAACACTGTGTAGTTGACATTTTGAATCATTATTTTCAGATACCCTTGGAATCATTCCAGTTCATCGATCGTTTTATTTACAAAGCACAGTTTAATGAAAGTTTGGGTGAACACGAATTAGATTATGTGTTTTTCGTTCGATCAGATTTGCTCATCGAACCGAATTTTAATGAAGTAGAGCTTATTCAGTACGTCAAAGAAGATCAGTTGAAGGAATTGCTAGGTATGCATGCGCAGCGGTTGAAATTTGATCAAAGCTGCATTTCTGATTTCAGAATTGAGTGATCGAAAGCCTGAAATTATACAATTTGCACCGTGGTTTCGTCTAATTGCAAAGAATTTTTTGTTTTTTTGGTGGAAACATTTGGGTGATTTACAGTCTATTCAAAATTTTGAAACCATTCACATACTTGAATGAGCTTTATATATTTTATTAAATTTTGACTGATTTTATTTAGTGTTCTTTTTTATTTACTATGGTTATATTCCATATCTATATCATTGAAAGTTGTTTGTTTTTATTTTGAATATAATTGAAATGTTTTCTATTTTGAAAGATATATTTTTTAAAATGCCAACTCGATTGAAGAAGACTAGAAAATTGCGTGGTCATGTTAGCCACGGACATGGACGAGTTGGAAAGCATCGCAAACATCCCGGCGGTAGAGGTAATGCTGGTGGTATGCATCACCATCGGATCAATTTCAACAAATACCACCCTGGTTATTTTGGAAAGGTTTTTCACACGACTGTAGTTAAGTTTTGTGTAAATATTTTTAATATTGTATTCTGTTTTAGGTTGGAATGAGAAATTTTCACGTCCGCAAAAGTCAGTACTGGTGTCCTACGATTAATGTTGAAAAAATATGGTCGTTGATTCCGGAACATGTGCAACGACAGTACAGTACAACTAAATCAAAGGCTCCTGTTATAGATGTTGTACAATCGGTAAGTGTGGCAAAATGTCATGTCATATTAACTTTATATATTATTTTATGCATTGTATTTGAGGGATATCACAAAGTGCTTGGCAAAGGAAAACTTCCAAAGCAACCTGTAATTGTTAAAGCAAAATTTTTCAGCAAACGAGCAGAGGAGAAGATTAAAAAAGTTGGTGGAGCTTGTTTGCTTGTTGCCTAGTGATGAAATTCAATGAAATAGAACTGAATTGAATAAATTTACTTTATTTGATTGATACTTGTTCAATATCGGTATACAAATTTGTGTTTCCTTGCATCACGAAGTTCTACGTCTAATTTTTCCCGCTTATCAGTCAACTGTTTCTCTTTCCAAAGCTTCTGAAAAGAGCGCGCATCGTCGTCGATGTACGGTTCTTCAAATTCTTCTTCGCCATCTTTAGGGGGACTTGCATGCTCAGTGAGATATTTCTTAACTCGAAATCCAAGAAAATTTGTAACCCATTTCCACGGTCGTTCCGCAGGCTTACCAACGGTAAGTTGCATGTATGCGTCATTTCTTTCGTGAACCACATCTTGCAAATTTTCCATACTGATCTCCACTTTGTGCAAACGTTCAGGAGATGGAAAATATTCCACATCGTCTTTTGCGGCTCGTTCCATAGTCAACAGCATGTTCCTTTCTTTCAGCAAGATGAACCACAGTTTATGCAAATCAACATTGCTTTTCATTCGTAATTCTTCTTTCCTCCACGGGCGACCGGTCGTGACGGAAGATTTACCCCAGTTGTTCGGAGTGTCAAAAAATTCCATTATATCACGGCATTTCACAGATACGTGAAAGCACCTTGTGGAACATTTTCGTAACATTCGATGAGCTGATCAAACTGAAATTGATTTTGGTATAAAATTTGCAATGAAAAATACAACTATCGCACGATGAAATATGATGCTTTTACGAAAAGTTTCATCAATTAATGTTGATGTTGGAAATTACGAAAGCTGTTCAACAATATTATGGCATACAAAATGAAAAACAGCTTGTAAACAACAAACAGTAGAGCATCATTTGTAATATTATGTAATTGAACACTTTCGTAAATTCTTTGTTAATAGTGCAAAGTCCATCAAAATGAAGATGATAAAATCAGATGTTACAGTTAGAATTATTATTAACAAAACTGAAATCAGTGTAAATAAATAAGGAAAAATAAAACATAATGCATTTAAATAAAACAAAATTAAATTGACAGGTTGCGATAATTTGTTGAGGATACTGTATTTTTCTTATAGAATGCAAGTTTTATTTTAGTATATTATTTGTCAAAAGTTGATTACCAAATCAGTTATGGTTGGTTAGTTAGTATTCACTCTTTTGCTACATGTTTATTTAGTATTTACTGTTTTGTCGTGTAATTTGCTTCAAGCAGAGCATCGATGATAATCAAATGAAAGTACTTGAGAAGTTATTTTTCAAATTGATTTAAAATGGTTTTCTGAACAAAAGTAAAACAGTTATAGTTTTTGTTTGATGTTGTTGAAGACAGAAAAAGAAAAGAATAGAACATCAAATTAGTATGCATGATTTACCACATCTTTGCACGGTGGGTTATTTTATCAGCAAATAAATTTATGCAAAGTTTCCTTTCAGCTTCCAGCTTGAACAGGCCTTATAACAAATATTTTGTTGTATGTTACTTTTCAGTTAAGTGTATTTTTATACAAAAATATGGAATATAAAACAAATATTAACTACATATGACAAATTATTAATTGATTTTCTTAAATGAATTATTGAACATCTTTGAAAAGTACTACTTGCATATAATAATGTATTTTGATTATATATATATTTCAAAAAAATAATGTAAAAGTAGAAATAAATTTAAATAAAATTAAGAAAAATTTGTGCATCTCTTTTTAGTATTTTGATGCAATTTTCCTTTGTAAATGTTTGTTAAACTTTCTTCAGATTAATATCTGATGTCAAATTGTGTTAGCAAGTGAATAGCAAAATCTAAATAAAACTATGCAAATATGTGTAATAATAAAATGAGAGATTTATTTTTATGAAATTGCATGTGGACAGAATGACAGAAAAGCAGTTGTTTGTTCAATTATTTAGGTATAGGAAGGAATTTTTATTCCAATATCCGTGATTTACTCCAACTTTTACAGCTGACACGGAATTACACACTTGACTCTTGGAGGAAACGATGACATTTTGATACGAAATCAACACCTGTTGGTAATTTTGACAGAATATTGAAATTTAACGCAAACAAGTAATCCCTTCTGAATTACGTTAAGAATATTAAGTGGAAAGAAAATCTGCTTTGACTTTTTCTTTCTCCATCACACTATACATTATATATATATATAACGCTATCATATTTATCAAGTATCTCAAAATTTATCGTAACAGCAAAATTTTAGAATTTATTTTACATGTTTGAAAGTTATACCGTAAAAAAAGGACAAAAACATTCATGCAATGCTTTCTTAATGAATGACGAATATCTAAGATAAATAAAGCATTTGTCCTTGTAGGAAAATGAACATAATTAATTTATGAGAAATTTATTAATTGCATTCGTAATTAATAAAGATATAATGCTTATATATTGCAACTTTATTTCAACAATTTGATGTAACTTTGACAAAATCAAATGTTTGCAATTTTTTACATGCTTACATTTTCATTTGAAAGCATTTCATATGCAAAGCTAATTTCACTGAAGTCGCCAATTTTAAAAAAATTCTTTAAATGTACATGGTGCTATTATTAAATGCAATTATTATAAATTAAAAAAACTACTCAATAAATATTTTAAGCGTAAAATTAACAAAAGAACTAACAAAGTGCAGCATTGATTATTCTTGTAGACTGATAAACTGATGTATCATTGCGTTTAATAAAGTAAATATTCTTATGAGCAGAACTGAAGACACATTGTTTGAGATGAAATAAAATGCATAGAGATTAATAAATAAAAATGAAATATCAGTATTTACAAAATTGAAATAAATAGCTGCCAAAATGAATTTTGAGTAATAAAATTAAATGTTTTAATGTTGCTCATTCTAGTTTAAGGTTGTTAAAAATTTCAAATCATTAATAACAAATAGCAAGCAATACTGCGTGAAATAAATCAATTGATGATTTTGAAACTGTTTTAGCAGTTGCTCTAGAAATCAGTTTTGTTCGTTTAAAAAAGAAAAAAAAATCTATAAAATCGAATTTATGACCATTGAAAAATTATAAATATAATAAGACGGACAAGTTGATTGTAAAATAATCTCTAGAACAAAGCTTGTTTATAAGATGTAATATACATTGATATGGTGTATTGAGAACGGTATTGTTGGTCATCAATTACAATTCAAATTAAAAGGCGTAAAACGTTTTATTGCGCAATCATAATAAAATTGCAATTAAAGTCAATTTTCAATTGAAACAGTTGCATATAAATGTGTTCTGACACCAGATTAAAAAGTAAGGGGCAAGAAATCAGCTATAGAGTAATTTTTTAAAAGGAAAAAAAAAGATAATAAGATGAGAAGATAAAAACACACAAGAAAATTAGAGGAAATTATTTCTTCTAATTAGATGGAAAAATATCGACGTCTGTCTATGACAGGCAGTGTATATGGAATGGAGAAAAGCAAAATAGTAGCTAGTAAATTCATTTCTTCCTGTTGATGTTGTTGTTGTTGTTGTTGTACATGTAATAATTAGCATCAGAATAGAAACTCACTATATGTTTAAAGTGAACATCAAGCAGCAGCATCAGCAGCATCAGCAAGCTGAAGAAGAATATTATTTATTTTGTGGCACAATCGCCGGCGAATTGTGAAGCATTGATTGAAGAAAGTGCTCGTCCAGTTTGCTAATTCACTTTGTCAATTGTGAAATCACTTTCCTTGGCGGCAAAGTTGACCAAAAGCTCTGCAAGCGGTCATCGTCGTCTACTCTAAAATGCCAACAATAATCGATGCAGCAAAATTATTGACAATGGAGCCGAGTTGGGACAAAACTAGCCAAACCTCCAAGATCGATTGAAATTAGCTTCATGGACATGTGCCAAACGTAGAACAGACACAAGAGAAGCTCAGTGCACCAACAACACAGAAATGATAATATTATTTTAAAACTGAGCACAAAATAAATAAATAAATAAATAAATAAATAAATCGTATGGTAAAGTAAAAGAAGAAAATTATTCACATAAATAATGACGATGATGATGATGATGATGATGAGACATGTGCATTGTTAAAGTTGAATAATCATAAACAATAAACATAGATTGGCACCAAGCAGGGGAGTGATGTGCAGTGTGGCAGCGTGATTCGGTTTGTGATTCAATTCCATCTCTTCTCCGTGAATAAAAGCAACACCTTCGTCATTTCCCCTGTCCACGGAAGGCAGTTCATCCAAATAGCTCGGCAGTGATGTGGACGTAGGCACGGCACATGTGACGTCGCAAAATTCAAATTTGTTCGGATACATGTAAATGAAACTGTCAATCAAGGACCTGCACATCAATAAGCCTCCAGCCGGTGGGCATTCATCCTCACCGATGCGATACATCAGCTGGGCACGTTCTTTCAACAATTCGCACTGCTTGAAGGGATCTTCAGTGTTGTTCTGGGCCATTTTCTCCAGTTGTTGTTCGACGAATGTCGACGCTTCGATCGCTTGATCACCAATATGCTGCTTCAACAAACAGTTGCGGTGACTGTTCACAATCACCTGGCCTTCTTCACTGCAGGAAAAATCAGCCAGGAAATAGCTTTTCAAAAATGAGCCGGCTCCTTTCTGATGAGCCAACAAATCCGATACCAAGCTGCTAGCTTCGAGAATTTCCATCCTCGAACAGCCTTCGTAGAAAACACAATTGCCCAGCGACCTGTGATTTTGACAAGCCTCCCCGCCCACCATGGCAATGTTGTCCTTGATGTTCCACAACGACCACGCCCAGTCGTCCAACGCTGAGACAAAGCACCGGATCAGACCGATGAAATCGCACGGGCCGTGAGAATTTAACAGACGAATCTCATAAGAACGTTGCGATAACGGCACGGCTGCAGAGTTAATAACACTGCAACTCATCAGTGCCAGAAGTAGACGAAAAATTTGTACTAAACAACGCATATTCATCTTTTCTTGTAAATAATTTAATCTAAAATTAAAAAAAAATTAAAATAATATTGAAAAAATATCCAAAATTTATAAACATCTAGCACAATATACATGCATACACGCTTAATATATATACATATACATACAAACAAGTTTGGGATGCAGCAATTGCTGCTGCTGCTGCTGTTGTTGTTGTTGTTGTTGTTGTTGTGGTTAGTAGCGGTGTGTGAGTTGTTGGAAGAATCAATAGCGTGCGGTCAAGAGTGACTGGAGCCGTTGTTCACGCATGTTCACAACGTCTGGTGGAAACAACACGCGGCCTTGGTTCCATGTATTTTTCACTGCGACAACTCTGGCCCGCTACTCTCTGCCCGCCATTCAGGCTTTGTTCAATCAATCGATTCAATTTCGCTGATCCAATCATCATCCCGGCCCGATGGCGCTAGATTAGCCGGCTTCTTTCGCTTTCCACAGCTAACTCTCAACGGACAGCCTGCCTTCTCCAAGCAAACGGCCAACAAAATCAATGCCCATATGCGACGCACTAGGGTGAGAAAAATTTGCCCCTAAGATATTTAATTTGATCAAAAAACATCGATTGCATTTGTTATCATTTATGAAACAAAAAACAAAATTGCTCTTTTCTCTTCTATTCATCTGTTTTATTGTTCAGAATTGATTTTTATTAAAAATTTCACAGCAAACTGTTTAATCATTTGACTTTTCAACGTGGAACAATTAATTTTTCCCTTTTCCAACTGATCCAATGACAATTTCTTGTAAATGTTTTCAAAAATAAAAAGAAAAGCATCGCGTGAACATGAATAAATAAATAAATTATGAAAATTAATAAATACCAACGAATGTGTGCAAATAAATCACCGCATGGAATATTTTATTACAAGTTGCTAGTGAAAAAAAAAATCAATCCGCTTAGCCGTTGCGAAGCAGGTGCGTTAGCTTTGGTCAGCTTGAAATGGATGCTGCGCAGTAGGCAACCATTCAAAGAAGCTAATGAGCGATTCATTCATGCAATTGATTAATCAGTTGACCTGAGCGACAAATCATCACTTGAAAAACATCTCTTTCATTTTATTAATAATTCTCTGACTTAACAAATTACGCAAAAATTGGCATTCATTTTTTTCCCACATCCTCTCTTTATACACACATGTGCATGTGTTAATGTACAGAGACAAAAATAACATTCACTGAAGCGTATAAAATTGTGTTTTCTCGTTTAATAATTTATCTAACTAATTTGCATTTTAAATGCATTTATACGTTGCTTTAAATTAAAGTTCATTTGTATATAGATACAGCATTTTACTTGGTTATTTGTTCAGTTGAAATGTAAAACAGGATCAGCAACAACACATGCATCTGTTTTAGCCATATGAGCTTAATGATAGTTTCTCTGGAACACCTGTTTCAGTTCTGCTTTATGCTTCATATGTATTTTTTCACATTGTGAAATATGATATCGGTCAGTGAGAAATCGATCGTCTCCTTTCACCTGCCCAACGGTGTAAATGCACACCAAAGCCGGCTTGATCATTTAGCCTGGATCTTTCACTTCGTCATTATTGAACATTTTCTATTTTTTGCATTTTACAATTATTAGAAATGAATCACGATTTATTTCTATTTTGAATATTTTCTTTTCATTTCAAAATTTCAATACAATCTTTAAATTTATTCTCTTTTGGCGTGCAAGGTAAATTAATCGGCTTTCATAAAAACTAACGATTTTGCAAAAATATCATACAAATGTACAAGTCAAACTAATCACTTTAAGAGTAACATGAATGACAGGCGCTTATTTAATATTACATTTATTAAATAATAATCACAAAACCACTTATTATAAAAAGTGAATGTTAAAAATATAAAAATGATTTCTGAAATTAAAGTATTCTATTAAAAAAGCACTGCTTTAAAAATTCATATTTCAATTGAAAAATGTGAATGTAAAATGGCTATTTCCAAAACCAAATGAAGCACAGGTGAAAATTGTTCACAAACAATTTTAGATTAAAGCTTTTTGCAGTTTCAAAATATGAAAAGTTCCTTAATAATTTGTCTATTTGAAACTGTTATGATAATTCGTTTTTAAAATGAAACTAAAAGTAAAATCAAAGTTTGATAACATTGTGCATAAAAAAAGCGAACTTAAAAATGTACAATGATGTTAAACTATCAAAATAAATTTGCGTTTTCATTCAATAAATACATTAAAAATTTGATCTATCTATTAACCATTTTATCAATTTTAATTACAATATGTATGTGGTGCCTGCTTTTAATTTATTACTGTATATATCTTGAATTTTTCTTGAAACATAGCAGAATACTTTTTTTGGTTTGCATATTCAGTTATATTTTATTTTTCAAAATTTTAATTTTGGTTTTAATGAAATAAAAGTAAAAAGAAACATGTTCTTGTTTTTTAAGCAGCTTTAATGTTAGTGTAGTTATTTGATTAATGAAAAAGTTATTAAACAATCAAATTATCTTCATTTGTATTATGTGTTGTTTAAAATCTATTTGTAGAATGGAACAGGATGCGTTGTTAACAGATTTTACACATTCGCTCATAAATATTTTTGTTTTTTACCCAAAATATGCCTTAAAAATACATACTTTTAAACAACATGCATGTTAATTTCCATTTGCGAATGTGATCAATATTATTTTATAAACTATTTTTATAATTCATTTATTTATACATTTATTACTAGTTTATGTATGTTTAAATGAATGATTTATGTACTGTTTCAAGCATGGTTTCGAATTTTGAAGTGACAGTGTTAAAATTGCTTCATGATCAAAAGACAAATGAACTGAAATCTTTTTTGTTGGAAAAACTGAAAGAATTGAACAAGAAAGTGCGTTGTTCAAGCGTTTTTTGTCAGTTTAAAAAATTTATCAAAATATTACCTAGGATGAAATTTGGAGAACTTTAATAGTTAGCTGGTTGATGCAAATCCACTTGTCAGAATTGCGTCGTTTGAATTTATCTTTCACATGGTATAGAATTTCTGGCGACGAAGAGAATTCAAATTCAGCTGTAGAAAGGCAAATCCTTTGTGCGTTGGATGAAGTGAAAGTATGAAATTATTTATTGGATAATAATTAATTGATCATTTATTGTTATCTTAAGGATGTTATCCTAGCTCATCCAAGAGTATTCATTGAAATGATGAGTAGTTATGGTGAAGTGGAAAATTTAATGGGCTGTTTACAACTTTTGAAAAGTAATTCTCTCTCGAATTGGTCTAGGAATTGAGAATTTCAAAAACTACGCGTTGTGCAACATTTTATAATTTTTTTAAAACATATAATTGTTTTTATTGATATTGATTTTATAATATATTTATTATTAATTATTGTGTAGATTATGTTGAATTAGTTCCTTTGCAAATTCAGCATAAACGTTACGAAGAAGCGTTGGACTCGATGATCAACGCAGCACCGGTAAGATTACTTTGGTTACGTTGTGCATAGAGTTAGTTTGATTGATGAAACTCTGGCATGAAGCTTTTTTTTTGTAAATTAAAATTTTCACGTATTTCAAATTTATTGATAATATTATATGCACAGTAATAGTAAAATATATTTATTATTGTAGAAAAATCCGGATGTATATTTGTCATATTTTATTTATTTGATTGATTCCATTGCTTATTTGCCTTCATCAAAATTGGAATTGCTTTTTGGTTCGTTGGGTTCCGTCGACTTACTGCCAGCGTTGTATCGTCTCCAACTACATGAAAAAGATGTAATAGAATAAAGAACAAATATTTGTCGAGTATAATTTTTTTCAGCTCTTATTTGCATTATAAAGATATTGCGAATTATTGGTTACGTGGCGTCGAAAGAGAATCGCATGGTTGTAAAAAATAAATTTGCCCAAAATTATATTTTTTCTGCCTTTGCTCGATTTGCCGGTAAAAGTGAGGCTGATTTAAAGCCCTTTTTGGAGGTTAAGATAATTTTGTGTGATTAATATTTTTTTTGTCTTGATTTTCATTTTATGTTTAGATTTTTCACAATCCTTGCTTCGATATTGACCAAGCGTTGATGCTTGTTGGTGACTTTGCCGGTCCGCATATGGTTGACGCTATGAAAGAATGGCAAATTTATTACGATAAATCTAAAAGTCAAGTAAAAAAGAAAAAAGATTTACTTATTTTATTATACTTCATCAATTCAATAGAACACACTTATTATATATTTGTTTCAAAACTGTTTTATTAGAGATTGGGTAATTTCAGTTTAATTTGATGAGGTTATTTAAAATATGAATATTAAATGAGGAAAGGGAAATAATGAAATGTTAATTTGTTTTTGAAGTGCATGAATGAGAGAGAGAAAGCAAGTGTATTGGAGAAAATTGCAAATGTCATTGTTAATGGGATAATTTAAATTTATTCATGTTTACAATGAGAAATCTGTGCAAATACTGATCAATTTCTTTTAATATTTTTTATTTTAGGAACTTTTTCCTGCCTTTGAAAATGAACCAACTTTATTTGATCGTGATGGTCAAGGATTGACTCTTTTCCGACAACAGTTAGGTAAGTTTTTTTGTTTTTTTTTAAATATATCTGTATGCAATATTTGTGGAATAAATATATATGTATATGTACTTTTTATTGAAGAAATATCCGGTTATATTCCGCAATCTCAAAATGCAGCTTCTGCGTCATCATTGTTCAGCGATACTGAAGAAGGCACCGCAACGAACTTGCAGGAACTTGTATCTGAGTTTCCAGAAT
Organism: Trichinella papuae; assembly: GCA_001447755.1. Taxonomy (NCBI): domain Eukaryota; kingdom Metazoa; phylum Nematoda; class Enoplea; order Trichinellida; family Trichinellidae; genus Trichinella; species Trichinella papuae. The sequence continues at coordinate 261,857 of JYDO01000017.1, read as the reverse complement.
CTACTATTTCTGAAGATGCTAAAGTTTAAATTGTTGTTTTCTTATGCAATTTGTTAATTATAAATTTTGGATGATTTTTTAGGACAAATTGTTGAATTATCTTACAAGAGTTGCACGTAAAGTTGATGATATTCAGAGAACCCAAGAAGAAATTCAAGAAGTTTCTTTTGCTATTAAACAGCAGTTGGAAGTGCAAAGCAAAGGGTTTGTTTTCTTTTAATTTTCATTACTTTTTCCATAAAAGTTATTACTAATAATACTACTATTAATAATAATAATAATAATGATATCATTTTTTGTTCTTCAGTTATAACATTGTAAAACCAAGCACAATGTGTTCTTCTTGTGGTTCAAGATCTTCTCAATCAGATCAGCTGCTGATCTTTCCATGTCTGCATGAATTTCATTCTACTTGCTTTGAAAAAGAAGTTTTGTGATATTCAAAAAATAGCTATTAATATTATTTATAACATATGAATTTAGATTAATTATTTGCGGTCATGTATGGCCAGAAAAAATAAGAGTAATTTTTTTTTTAAATTACTATATATATATATGCTTGTACGTGTGATTTTTGTTTTATTTTCAAAGGATCCTCAGTATGCGTTGAAAATGTAAGTGAAAATATTAATTATGAATCAGAAAGTTGTCCATTTTGTGGCGATTATATTGCAAAGTAAGCAAATCATTTGAATGCTCATTTTTTGAAAGTATTCTGATGAATCTTGTTTTTCAAAACCATTTCTAGTGTTGTTGATGTGCCTTTTCTTTCTTCATTGCCTGATTCAGTGCAGCACGCCAAATGGAAACATTGAAATCATGAATCAATCCGTGTTTTTGTTCGTAAAATTATATATTGTTCATTTTTTCAAGCACAAATATGCAACAATTGAAATATTATTAAATATATTTTTTTGTTGATTTAAAATTATTTTCATTCGAAGTGAGAAGCAATAATTTGCAATTTGTCATCAAGTATTATTATCATTATTGTACATTACATAGCATCAATATAAAAAGATATTTTTTGAAAGTATTTTAATTTTTTAAATAAATAACTCCATATTAATAATGATTGTATTAATATATATTATCTATGAAGATCAGTTTTTAATGTGCAATTTAAAAAGAAAAGATGTAATCTACACAGTGAAAATTGTTATGTATATATATACATATATGGAAATTTTATTTTTAGCAACACTTAAGTTTTACAAAATCTGAATGCTTTGCTTAATCTGAATGGGAAAATGAGGCAAAATAAGTGAAAGCGTTGCTTCGGTAACGGAGCTATTTACTGATGTATATTTACGAGGCTGGCTTTTATTTCAACGTCAACTAAGTGATTTATTTGGAAAACGATAAGAAATGCAATTGCTTCATTTGAGAAATTATAGCCTCTCTTAGCGCATTCAAAATAGTCAATACTGTTCAACTACTACACCAACCAACTGTCGTCATTGCACTGTAGTTTGAATCTATCATAGAAGGAAAAAATCCAATTTAGTTTACCTTTATCAGCTTCACTTACATTCAAATACCTGTAATTTCATGTAAGGCGATTTGTATTTTTACTTTTTTTCTAAATTTAAATTTCATTTTTTCCATTTTATTTGCATATTGCTATATATCCAAGTGTAATTATGCTAACTGATGTTAAAGAAATTTGTGCTTTAACCAAATAAACTTTATAAATTGCATTCCAATGTTTTACTTGTATTGTAATTGTATTGTTTTATAAACAATTTTATTTAAAAATAAGCATTAAGCTGTTTTCTTAAAAATATATCATAATATTATTGAGCAATTCTACAATAAACAGTTGAATTGAATATTCTGTAAAATTATTAGCTGCTTTATTTTCAGTCTGTGAATTTTAACAATATAAAGCATAATTTAACAATTCGTCAGTTTTGATTTAATTTTATTTATATTATTTCAAAAAAAATAAATATAATGAATCATTTATTTCTTGTAGTTGTAATTAATGAAATTTAATGTATGTTATTTGTGCTGTACTATATGTTCAGTTTATGCAATTCTATTTGACCAATTAAGTAATAAAGAAACGAATATTTTAAAATACTGATTTATTTATTTAACATTTCTGGCATTATAATATGCAACATTACTCCTTTCCAAAATCAATTGCATTCTTTACCATGAAATATGTTTGTAATTTGTACTTTTTCAGTACTTGTATTAGCAGTTTTGTATTAGATTAGATGAAATTATTTTCATGAAATATTTACATCACCTCGATGTGAAATTTTTTAACCAAAAAATAGTTAATTACATTTACTATTTCTTAAAATAATTTTTTTGGCAGTTTGATTTAATTAGCTTTAATTTAAAAGATTGATATTTCATTATAATGCATTTTTTATGCATGTTCTACATTTACGATGGCAGGAAAAAATGATGAGATGTTCATTTTGGTCAGTATTTAATTGAATACTTGCTACAAGCATGATAAATAGTGCTAATCTTTTTTTTAATGCTTTTCACTGACAATTTTTTACTAACAGATTTTCTTTTGCAATATCGAATGAATTATGCATTGCAAAATTGTTGAAATTGATCAAATCAAATTTGCTTAATGGACTGAATATTTCAATGTTGAGATGACGAAATATTTTTCACAGTAAGTGAAGTAAAAGAAAACAAAACAAATCAAACACGACAAATGTTAATGCTTATGGAGTATAAGAGGTAAAATTATGAGCACGCTTTGAAAAACATGAATGAATTTTTTTTGCCTAAATTAATGCATTCATTTCAACAACTGATTTATAGGATTTTTTAAAAATCTTTTTTATCAATGAAATTATTATAGAAAGAAAATGTTTCAAATTAAAATTCAAGATTTGTAGTTATTTAAACAATTAAAGAAGTCAATGATAAATAAGCTTGTATATGAATATTAAATATATATAATGTAATTACATTAAAACATTTTTTAATATTATGCATGAGTACATTGTGAAATAATAATAAAATAATTTCAATGCTTTAAAGTCATAATGAAAGCACTGAAATTTGTTGCAAAACTGTTTGAAGAACGTTCAAAATTCTTTAAAATGCATATTCATCTTTTGAAATCTAATATGTTTGCCAAATATAATCACATTTACACGCATAAGTGAAATTTCAAAACTTTCGTAATATTTTATCACTTTTTTATTTTTGCAATCTAAAATCTATTAAAAATTTACTTTATTATTAATTATTAAATGATGTGAATTTTATTTTGTTTTTCATATTTTTCAATTCATCAATCATTAAGAACATGTCTCAAATTATGATCTGTATTAATTATATATTTTTATTTTAAATGCTTGAAAAAAAATAACGCGTTGTTTTGTATTGTTATGCAAATTTTATCAGTATAATATTTATAATTAAATTTCAAAATTGAAATGATATTGAGCTGTTGATTTCATTAAACAAAATGCCCCCTTTTAAATTGATCACGTTGTTAATGTTTTTTATAATTTCCTTTTGCATCTACATTTACTAGATAAAGATGAAGCGAAAATTGACGTAATGTACCCTTTTTAACTGCTTTTCACTTTAGTGCATACTTTTGCTTACTAATAAAAAAAATATAAATGTAACAGCTTTAAAACCTTGATGTTGTATTTTGATAATTTATTAAGCATTTTAACATTATTCACTTACTTGCAAATGCAACATTTCAATGATCAGTTTGCAATTTTGTATCTTTCTCAGTGTTGATGCATTTCAGGCAAAATTGTCTTTTTTCGATTTTAGAAAAGCATTGTTAAGTTTTCTCATGAGAAGTTTGTCAAATTATACTTTTTCATATTTCAGATATTTTTCACTATTTTGAGCATATATAAGCATATAATTTTTTTTTTCTTTCTTTTATAGTATATCTTGTAAAAAGATGACATTTTCCAATGAGGGCGTAAGTGAAGAATTTTCAAAAATTGACAGAAAGCAGAATCTGCGTCAAAGGAAGTATTGATGATATGTAGTTATAATAAAATTTTTCTTCATTTTGAAAATTTTATTTGAAAACATTTTGCGGAAAGGAATGTCTATTTTGGTTCAAAATACTCCCCCGTTATTCAATTCGGTAATCACTTTTCAGAAGAGAATATTTTCACTTCTTTTCTGCTTTGTGTGAGATGGTTTGAAAATGCGTAATAATGCTGAATGTGCGAAAATTAAGCCGTGTTCAAACTAATAAAAAACTTATTATCATTTCCTTAATGTGGCTGTAGTAAATTCAATTTTTATACATCAGCTCAAGCAAAGGACAAAGAAAGCATTTCTACAAGATCCAGTGAAATAAATGTCTACAATTAAATAAGCGGCCCGCCCGGATGTATCCCACTTGTCAATCACTCAAACTCTATAACGTGCTAATCGTTTTCTTTATTAAATTATAAAAAGTATATTTTATGGATGAGTGCAGACGATGAATTTGTTCACGCTTTTTTTCGTACTGAAAAGTTGACACGAAAACCATCTCCTCTTTCTTCTTAGTTGCTTTTCTTCTTCCAACTGCTTATTCTCTATAGCACTTCAACCAATTACATTGCATCATATTTTGGTATGATGTTTTATATCAGCTTGTAATATTAGAACATTTTTCTAAAATCTATCATCATAAGAAATTCATTTATAGATTATTGTATTGTTCTTTTAGCATTCCTTTGTAAATTTGCAAAAAAATTTGCTTTATCTGTTGAGAAAGAATATTTTATATGTTGCATTTAGCAGTTTATTTTTTACCAACATTTTGCAGATTTTAGTAAGTAATTTAAATAATTTTTTTAAGAAAAATATCAAGTAATTCTGCAATGTTAATAATTTAAATGTAATTTGTTTTATAATTTCACTTTTGCAAGCAAATTATTATATTTTATTAAAGGAATTTGTAGAATCTTTAGAAACACTTCAGAAAAGTCACATAACAATTTTAACGAATTTCAATTTCAATTTCCTTAGAGTATCTCTGGTTTTTGCTTTTGTTTCTTTCAGTTTAGCAATTTATTGCAAATATTCAAAGAAAACACTTGTTCAAGTAAATATGTTTGTTCAAAGTAAATAATTAGAATGATGAAATACTTCGTCTTTAAAATTTGTAATTTTACAAAGGAGTATACATTAGCGTTCATTGAATTGTATGGCTTTTGATTTTGTAATTTTATTAATTTACTTATTAAGCGAAGTTTAATTAGCCACAATCTGCTTTGAATTAAAGCAAACCCCAGGGTCAGTTCAGCGTTGAATTTAGCGTCATGGGGAGGAATATCCGTGAAGTTCGATTTTAGATCAGAAAGTCAGGGAAGAAAATCTTTGCCAAAGTTGTTATTGACAGATAAAGTCCACAAGAGTAGTATTTCACCGGCAGGTGTAGGCGTAATTTAGTAATTATTATAGCCAGTGAATAATTTACATTTCCAGAAAGGTGATGTACACTTTAAGAACCAACTTTAATTTTTTTGTTTTAATTTAAAAAATAAAATTGCATTGAACACCATGATTGTTTTATTTCTTTTTTTGTACAGCTGAATTAATTGTTCAATAGGTGAACCAATGCCCAAGATAATTTTAATGCCATCCAAGCGTAATATGTAATTTGTAATTTCATGATGCGGATAATTTCTTCAAAGCCTACACCAAGAAAAAGAATAAAATTTTGAACTTTAAAATTTGATGATATTTAGTTTTGAATTTGTTTTATGTAAGCAGAGGCAGTTGTCATTTAATATTTCATATAATATGAAAAGCATTATTGTCGACAAACGTTACATTCTCATCTTAGTTAAATTATTTTCACTAATGCATATTCGTAGTGCTTTTTTTCTTCATCCATATTGTGGAACAATATATCTTCTGGTACATTAGTTACTCTCAAAAACGGCACTTCAAATTCAGTAAAACAGGCGACGAAGAATAATGCATATTGAACACCATATTGAATAATGGTTCAGTTTCCTCCGCAAACTTTACAGCTCAGGCTTAGATTTAATGCCTTCTATATACACATATATATAATTTGAATGGATAATAATAATAACAAGATGAATAATATTTCTTTGATTTCTGAAGAAAGTAGCCTTTTATAATAACAATCGATTTTTTCTTTAAACTGTCATTTACGTAATTGCTTAAATTATTAGTTACAAAGCGTTCAGATAGCCCATCACGTTCCTTACAAATTACAAATAACAGTTATATAATATTAGCGTTCATAGATTATTTATTAACCTGAAAGTTCTCTGACTTGGAATGACGTAAGAGTAGTTAGTCATTTATCTGGTTTAACATTCAGTGAATATTGTCATGTAAATTTGATTTTTAATGAAAAAAATAGTGCAGGATAATTATAATTATAAATTATGTGATAAATTTTAAGCACTAAAAAAACATTTGTGAGCAAATTTTAAATAATAATTAAAAGAATGAATTGCAATAAAATAGAGAATAAAAATTATTGCAGTTTTAACTATAAATCAAGCCTTGTTCAACATTAATTTTATATTTCTTTATTTAGTAGTGCTTTATGTTCTGAGATCTTATTTTAATTTTTACATTTGATAACATTTATAAACTCTACACTTTGAACTGGAAATATGAAAATGTTTTTGGACTTATAACTAAAGAAAATTTTACGAAGAAGAATTGCAATAATTTGCAGTGCCATGTTTGAGAAATGTGAAAACTACTTGCTCTATTCCTGCATTCATATATTTTAAAGTTGGATTTATAAAGAATAATATTTCATATACTGATGTGTAATATTATTTTAAAATAATTATATTTGAATTTAGATTTAATTGAAAAAGTAAATCTGCACTATGCATATGTACAACTGTTTTGCTATCCAACTTTGCATTGCTTTGCTGATCAGTTTCTCACTGGGTCAATATATGGAAAATACAGAAGCTGCGTCACTTTATGAGGCTTGTGTAATGCTTTATGGCTCGGATTCTGAACTTTGTCAAAATGTCAGTCCAGTAATCCAACGAAGTCCATCATTTATTAAGAAAGCAACAGATAAAGGTGAAATTAACAAATCCAGTTTCACTAATTTAATATAATTCTTTGATGATTAAAAAACGTTCATACGATAATAAACTGATAAATCATACGATGAAATTGAAAGTCAAATAATTAAGTATTTTAGTGGATTTTTTTTTAATTTTAATTATAAAAGTAAATGTGTTTTTAGGTGGTAAAGCGTTGTTTGTAAGATTTGGTAGAAATATCAACTTGGATGGTAAGTATAAACTGACATGTGATAATTTTATCAAAAGTTGATTGCATTTATTTTAGAGGAGAAGATAAAGCGAAAAAATGAATTTGTACGTTTTGGTTAACATCGTAGTGTGATTTATCTTTTCAAAGTTGCAATAAATTTCTAAGCCGTGTTTGTTTCTTTATACAAATTTGTTTAGCATTGCCTTTTTGGAAATGAACATTTCTTAATTTCAAAAAATTTCAATGATGTTGTTTATAACTTTCACTTTATATTAATTTTAGTTTTAATAAATTTAGCATTAAACTAATAAATTTTGCGTTTAAATTATTTGCATATGGTAAAATGATTTAATTAAATATTTTAAACAAAGTCACATACAAAACAATCAGACAATAAAATTGAAAAAATTTTAAAAGCTTTTTCAACTTTATCTTGTTAAATAATTTTTAACTATAGTCTTTTTTGTTATTTCAAAAAAGAAATTTAATTTCTATTAATAAATTGTCATAATAAAAAAATTGCTAATGGAAGAATAGTAAGATGACCGTAAATAATTAAAGTAATTTATTGTACACATTTTATAATGTATATATTGCACAAAACGTAAATGAATGAGAAGATATTTTTTATGCAAATACATCAAGAAATTATAAATATAATTATAAATAATTTTCTTTTCCTGTTATCAGAAATAATAATACTTTTGAAACAACACACATAAATGTACACAATAAACATAATTAGCGGTTTAAAATTGGTCTTTTAAATGTGAAAAGTTTATTTTCAAAATGAAAAATTACTTGTTTTCAAATGAACAATTGTATATTACAATTGAAATTAAAATAACCCAACCTTGAACTGCTTTATTTTGGCAGGTAAAATTTTTAAAATGTATCAACAAAATAAGCTTTTATTTTATCAAATTGAAATATTAAAGTAATTTTATTAAAAATAATAAATGAAATTTTAAAATTGAACAAACAGCTAGCAGCAAGTAACATACTAGCAATTTAAATGAAAAGCCTTTTTTACAATAAGTGCTATTGTTAAAAAGAACATTAAAAATATATTATAGTATTCGATGAAAAATGTAATTTAACAATTGATAGATATTTTTTGAAATATATATATATATATATTTCAGAATTAAGAAAGAAAAGTGAGAGGGTTGAATTTTTCTCTCAGTATTGCATCCTGTTCTTGTGAGGGGTTATGTGATGGTATTTTTCTCCGTCTTAATGTGGTTTTTTTTTCATTTTTAATTTTCTGCTTATTCAGTTTGTGTGTGATGTAGCGAACCGTCACCGGTGGGTTCACGAAATTGCACTGAAAGCAGTGTATTGAATGAATTTTAGTTCAGTTCAACGACCAAAGACGTGACCCGTATTGTTGTACCTTCAGTTATCTATTCAATAAAATGGTCAATGAACTGACAAAACTGAGATTTGAAGCTGCGCATCGTCGGCGCCAATTCAACGCACTCTGATCTGAAAGTCAGAAACGCTTACTTTGCTGTTTGTTGTTGTTGTTATTGTTGTTGCTGCTAGTGTTGCTGCTGCTGCTGCTGCTGCTGATCATCCCATGGTATTTACAATGCTTTATCGACTGTTGATTTGTATTTTAATGTTTCGCATTTCATTGGCGAACAATCACGAGGAACTTTTGATGACTCGAATTCGATCAAAGCCGGTAGTTTTGCAATATCAGAGTGAGGTGGATTTCAGAAAGCCCAACCCGTCACAAGCCCCCGCCCCTTCACCTCTGGTACCTGTGGAGTCGATACTTCGACAGGCGCCCATTGATTCTTTCGACAGTCAACCATTTTCTGGACAAATGGCCAAAAATGAAGATTCTTCAGCATCAATTCTACAACTGCCCAAAGAGCAACAGCAGTCTGTGAAAATTGAACCCCAACAATTTCCAGCCCTGAGCACAGTGGACACTAGACGAGATCCAAAAATTGCCACCGCTCCAGGATTGAGCAGTGTGCTCAGAGAATCGCAAAATTTATTTCACACCGATGGTATGAACGCCTTCAAATTAACCGGTCAAGAATTGGCTGCCAAAGGGATGCCAATTTTGTCTGATTTCCAAAATGCTTTTCCAAAAGATCTGCAATCGCTCAAACAATTCGGCAGTGGAGTTTCTCAAGCGCTTACCAATCAGCCTGCTTCAGGTAAATCATCGATCGACGTTGTCGGTTTGACCAGAGATGTGCTCAATCCAATGTTGAAAAACATACCTCTTTTGAAAGAGGACAAAACTTCCCCAGCAGCTGGAGTCAACTCTAATCCGTTGTCACAAAAAGGCTTGTTGGAAATTCTCAAAGGTTTGGGGAAAAAAATCACCAGTGTCAGTGAGTGAAAATTAATTATTAATTATTTTGTTTTCTTTTTTTAAAAAAAATTAATAATTAACTATTTCAGCTGGACTTGATCAAGCTGCACTTCCTACTGGTGTCGCTCCCCGTGGACCTCCAGTGGCTGGACTTCCCTCTCTTCCAAGTATTTTCCCTGGAATAACCTCTCCAAATCAGAAAGTCGATGTGATGGGATTAATTTGTAAGAAATTATATAAAATATTACAAATAAATTCAAACTTAATTTTATCATATTATAAAACTTATTTTTTCAGCTGCTATTGGAAAAAAAATTATGCAGAAAACTAACGTAACATCACTAATAAAACCTGACGCTTTGCAAAATATGGCAGACAATATAACTGACGCATTGATTCCAGAAATGCCCAACTTAAATTTAGCTCAATTTATGGGACGTTGGTTTGAGGTTTGTTGAAATAAAATACACAAATATTGAACTTCTTTAAAGAGGTATCACTTTTATAGGGGATCAACAGTCCAAGAGCAACAGAAGATCGCTGTATAGTTCATCATTGTAAGTAAAAAAAAATAAAAGCCTGATTAAAATGAAATCTAAAATAATTTCTTTTTAAAATAATTTCTTTCCTTAAACTACTTCAGTTGCGTTTTTTTTCATTTTAAGAAATGGCGTACTAATTATTGAATTATTAAATATTATGTGTTTTTGAATATTTACGATATAAAAAGATAATTGTCATTGTTATAGTTGGTGGTTTGACAGAAAATGGCAAAACTGCTACTTTTACTGCATTGAAAATTTATCGAGAAGGTTCCGATTTTGGTCAAGTTCGATATTCAATTGGTTATGCATTTCGCGGAGGTCGTCAACCAGGCATGCTTCAAATGCACACCAGTGAATCATCTGACCCCCTTCCTTGTAAGTTGATTAAATATAAAAAAGCAAAAAATAAACAATGCAAATATTAATTCATATTTAAAAACCTACTAATGTATTGGTATTTATTAATAAATTAAACAAATTTAAAGTGTCTATCTGCTTCAAGCATGCAGATTATTAATATGTTTAATGTGACATAAAAAAACAAATTAAACGGTTGTATTTGATTCACTTTTCACGGTTCTTTTATTATCTTAGTTTGGGTATATAAAGTTGGTCCGGTCAGTGAAGATTCTCTTGGAAATCGTGGATATGATTATGCAATTGTTTCCAATTGGATCCGCTATCCTATTGCCGTGCTTGTGCGTGATCCGGATGTTTTCAAAGAAAAATATGAAGATGAAGTCTTAAAGTGGTTAGAAGAAAAGAACTTCATCAATGGGCTTGTTCGTGCTTTTAATCTCGTTCAACCAGTGAATTATGACAACTGCCAATACAGTGAAAGCGCATTTAAAATATTTGGTTAATCTTTTCATCACCACCCCCGTACAATTTGTAAAATAATAAACATGTACTATACAATAATGCAGAATTGTTTTTTTTTTAATAAAAACAATAAATAAAAGTATAAATTTCAAATTTTGCATAAAAAGTTGTAAGCATTATTACTATTTTTAAATATTAAAAACCGCATATGATGTGGATTAAAAAAATTGTTGATTAAAAAGTTAGATAAATTATTGTTTAAATATGGATTTATTCAAGTTATAAAATAAGTTTACACCTCGCTATTTACAGCATAAGTAAACAAGAACGTTTTCTTAATAATATAAATAATTCACCATTTTCATTTTGCATTACCGTACTGTAAATTGTGAATATGCATCATGTTTTTGACATATGAATACAAGTGAATTCATAATGAAAAATAATTTCAAAATATTTATTATTATTGTTATTCATATTCAATAATTACAAAGAATCCTCTTTAAAAATCAACTGAAATACTTATTCAATTTTTTCATAAATAACAATTGCATGATCAAGAAGACCGTGAGATGGATGCGTTGCAGTGCGCATGCGTTGTCTTTGTTCAAGTTGTTTCGGTTTTTTCAAAGTAAATGTACGCTCAAGCTGTAAAAATATTAATAAAATATTTAAAGTACTTCTTATTTTTTTTAAATAAAATAAACCTCTTTCACTGGCAAATCTCTGGAAAACGAAACTCGTCCAATTTCTTTTAATACCAAATTTAGCTGCTTATCAGTAAAATATCCTTCTTCATATGTACTGAAGCCTGAAATGAAACAAAAGTTAATTTCTTTTTTAAATGCTAAATACATAATATTTAATGCAATTTAAATTAGAATTTAGAAAAGAATTGTAGTTATAAATAATTTGTATTTGTATATATCATCCGATAATATTTTGGAGTTAAAATAAAATAATAGAATACCTTTTTCAAATTATAAATTACTTGTGTTCTCATACTTAAATATGCTAAAATAGAAATTATAATCAATACAGACTATCCAATATGAATATTGATCAGTGTTAGATTTGGATTGGTTGTGGTAAATTTCAAAATGTTAAATTTACGATATGATACACAGTTGTAGAAAGCAACAAAATTGAAATGAAAAGCTTGATGAAATTTTTAAAAAATAACAATGAACAAAGTAAACTATTGAATAAAAAATAATACCATTATTTCCTGTTGTCATAAGAACAGCTTTTCCTGTAGGATCTACAGTCAGAAATCCCCATTCATCGTGCAAGTGATCCCTTGTGGTATGTGACCAAGCTCTGGCACTGAAAAGCATCACAACCGATTTCATTTTACAAAGAAAAGCAAATTTATTTTCATATCGTTGCATTAATTTAAAATGTGATTGTTAATAATTTTCATAAAAAAAAGTCAAAATTTTAAAATCAAATGAGATAAGATTATCATTTTGAGATTATATGTCAGAAAATTATGTCCAACTGTTTACAGTTGAAATAATAATACATAATATTGGAAGTAATAATTGAATATGATAACGAAAGATTGAAGCTTACGAAAAATTAAAGAATCGAATTCCAGACGCCTTCGAAACCGGCGCATCTTGAATTACTAATTCTTCTCCAAAAGTCATTGTTGGAATTGTCGGCCAGAAAACTTTTCCTGAATATTCAGCCCTCCATATCCCTTTAATCCAATTTAATTTTTCAAGAGGATCCTTTTTGGCTGCTGAGACGAAATGGATTATTAAAAAATTGATCAACAAAAATAATTCTGCAAAATTGAACATTTTCATTTTTAAATTTCTGATCAAAAATTAACAGAACACACTGAACGCTGTACGAAAACAAGAAGAAAAGATGAAAATGATTTTGGTGAAATCGTACAACAATCAAATTTCTCATTTGGGTCAGTGGGCTACTTTTGGCTGTAAAATGGAAAAGAAATTTTCAACAGTTCATCTAAAAATTTTTATTACAACTTGAATTTTTCATTATTCTTATTATTATAATTTTTATTTCTTCAAAAATTCAATTATTAATTTATAATTTATATGACAAGAATAAAATTTTTTTTTTTTTTGGTAATTTATATTCAAATATTAACATACAACATGTAGTAGAAGAAAGAATGAGAACATTTTAAACTAAAAAATTTATGTAAAAATTCACATATTATCTATTGCAAAGTGTAGTTTAAATTTAAATATTGCAATAGTAGCACAATTGCTTTGTCATAAAAAAGTATTAAAAACAGTAGTCTGTTTCATTTCAAAAGAGATTTATATATTTTTGTTAATTAACAGAACTGCGGTTAATTTAATTTATTTCCAAATTAGCAATCGACATAATCTTTTCAAATAATAAAAAATATATATAACACAGAACAGTGATGAAATACAGTGATACACTTAAGCAGAATTATGACATGAATAGTAGTAACTATTCTACTTTCTTTTCTGTGATAATAATATTTGGTAGAGAATTTCAAACGAATGATGCTCATTTATTATATTTGTTCGAATTGCCGTCAGGCATTTTCTGGTGCTCCAATGGCACAGATCCAGTGAACCAGATGTTTCAATATGATGTATTATTCTTCTTGATAAAAATTTCTCTTTAACAATTTGCATGTTGCAAGTTGGAAAAGAAAATATGATTTTGCATTTTTAATGTATCAATTTGAAATAATAATGAAATTGCTTGCAGTCTCAAATTCAAATTCTGAGAAATATCTACTATTGGTATCAATTAATTATATGAACAAATAAGATGGTGTCAAAAATTTACACTGGTCCGAGATAATGGAAAGTTATTAATTAACATGAGCAACGTCAAAGCACACTTGGATAAGATATGCTACATTTGTGATCAAAGTGGTGTGAAGCAATGATAAATTTAAATTTTTTTTCAACATTTCCAAATTCGAAACACCACGTCATCCGGTGTCAACAATGAATAGAATGTGCATTGTGAAAATGTAAAGAAAAATGCTGACAAGAGAAAACAGAAAAGGGTTAGTTTGAAAAAAAAAATTTTTTTTCCCCCTTTGCAATCATTTCTCATGCGCGTCAACATGCAACAATTATCTCATATTTGCATCACTTGCTCTGAATAGCATTGAACAAGTTTTGCACTTGTAGCTTTTTTTTTTCGAAATTCATTTTCAAAATGAATAATTCATATAAAAAATCAATTTAAAACAAGCACAGAGGAACAATTTTTGTTTAATATTAAACATGCAAACTGTATCAATATTCGATTATGATCAAACTTTATTAGCAAAGTTTCATTCCACGTACGTTACCTTTTATTTGATTTCAAAGCAGAAAGCCTACGTGTGAAAAATATACAATTGCAGACGTCATACCCTTTTTTCAACATTCACAGTTTGTTTGTTAGCACTTTGACAAATAAATTGTAACTTTAGCAGTTCAAAAGTTCAGCTAGTCCGATTTCTAAAACTCAGAATAAAATTTCTATCATATATTTCACAAATAATTTTTAATTAACCAACATGCTAACAGTGAGAAAAAAACTCCCGTCCAGCGTGAATGAAATTAAAATTTACTATTTTGCTATGAAATTTTGAAAGCATATAGCATTTTAAAACGAGACTAACATTAGCAACAACTAAAAATAAAGATTGACTTTGTGCGTGTAATATTGTTACATTGGATTATAAAAACCGAATAAAAATGTGCCCCTTTAGAACACAAATAAAAGTTGCCATAAATCAAAATGTTACATTATATAACTGACAAAGCGTAAAACACAGAAAAACATAAATAAACAATAAATATTTTGAAAAATGAAAAAAAAACAAGAAAGGCAAGCAAAACTTTAAATTTAACCCTAACATTGATCAACAAATAAAAATTAAAAGCCATGCAATAGCATATTAAAAATAAATAAATTTTCATTTTCATAGCATATTTTCAAATTTTATAATGCATTAAAATATTTATGGTGAAATATATAACTTCGAGCATAAGGTTCTTTCGAATTGTTTTCTTTGTTACGATTTTTATTGTCACAGTTATTCTACTCAACTTATTCATAAAATTCACGTAGAAGATACTACTGTAAAATTGTCTAAATTCTTCTACAATTTTCATCTGACAACTGCAAATGTAAATATAAGGGCAAGAATTCTTTATTATTAAATTTAAAAAACCTTGATTTTCTAGTATACTGTACTATGTGTGCTGTTATTTTAGTATCGCCAAAACAGATCCTCTAATGAATCACATTGCATTTTATGATTATCACTAATCATAAACACATTCATAATTGTTAAGACATTTTTATTTCAAAACTTGTATAAAATGCTATCAGATTTTGGATACTTACTGTAACTTGAGGCTGTACTGTATTACTATCTGCTGTGATTCATATTGATAGTTGAACGAATATTTATTAACAGCAGTAAGAAGTTATTTAATGATTAATTATCTTTTAACAATAGATTGAATTCAATTATTTATCATATAATAATTTATTTTGTTTTTCCGGCTTTGGAAGCCTTGTCTTGTACGGAATCCCATTTCAAAATTATGAAATAAAATGTGAAAGTGTTGAATTATAACACATAATTGACTGTTCTGAATCACACGTTACTTATTAACTTATATTCCACTTTATAAAGCTGATATTATATGCTTATTTAGAGCTATTACAGTAATCTTTCATCGCGGTTTTCTAAATAACCTTTTAATCAATTTTTCCATTCTGTATACTTTATCAGAGCTGTGTTAAAACTTGATTGTTGATTGTCTCTCATTGTTGTAGTCATATTGAAGATGTCATCTTATCATGGACGTTCAGATGCGCGTATTTATGTGGGAAATCTGCCACCAGACATCCGAAGTCGCGACATTGAATCTTGCTTTGAACGTTTTGGCAAAGTAGTGGCCGTCGACTTAAAAAACAGAAAAGGGCCACCGTTTGCATTTGTAGAATTTGAAGACGCTCGGTTAGCATACTGATATCTTTTTAGTATTTAATTGTTTAATCCTAAAAAGCTCTAATGTTGATTAAATATTAAGAAAAATAAATGCTTTTGTTATGTATAATTTTTTTTGTTTGTAAATGCCCAGTTGATTTTATCAGTAAAGTTTATTTACGTTTCTACAGTAACTATGACTAACTAGCAATTCGTTTACTTGATAACTGAATGATAGTGGTTTTAGTGCAAGACAATGATAAAATAGTTAAGAGTAAAATGTTAAATAGGATTGATTGATTTGAAAAAGTTTATTTTGAAAATGATGGAAATTAATGTTTTGCAGTTGGCCAGAGCAGAGATGGTTGACATTTGAAATTTTGCATTTAAATTATGACTTCAGTTAGGCTGCTTGCTATAAATTAAACTTTAGGGATGCCGAAGACGCTGTTCGCTTCAAAGACGGCTATGAGTTGGATGGTTACAAACTGCGCGTGGAATTTCCACGTGGCTCTGGGGTTCATCCAGGTTACAATCAACGAAATCGAATGTTGGCAGGTCGCAATGGCTGCCGAACTAATGCATCTAGGCACACTGGGTTTAGATGCTATATTTCCGGTAAAATGAAAAAAGTAAACAATTTTCCAACTTAATATTTTACGTTTCAGGACTGCCAGCATCTGGTTCTTGGCAAGACCTGAAGGATCATATGCGGGAAGCGGGAGATGTCTGTTTCTCCGATGTTTACAAAAACGGAAATGGAGTCGTTGAATATATGAGAGCGGAAGATTTGGAATATGCCTTGGCGAATTTGAATGAATCACGCTTTCGTTCTCATGAGGTTTACAGTTTTTTGTGATTATTTTAATGTTTCAGGTTTTAATACATTAAGTTTATATTTGTATGAAGATAGAATTGTTAATAATAATAATATTATCATTATAGTAATTAAGTGTAAAATTATGATATTATAGGGGAGTTGTAACAAAGTTTTACAGTAAACTTAATGAAACAATGAATGAAATAGTGAGTATTAAATTATTTTTAGTTGCAAAAAAAAAGAATAAAATCCGATTAAATTGATTTTTCTTTTTGCGTATACTGTAAATGTAAATATGAAAGATGAAATGCAAGAACTAGTTTATTTAATCAGCAAAATATATTAGAAATATTCTGAGTTAATAGAAACGTAAAGCAACATTTTTATTGTAATTTTAATTTATTTACGTTTTACTTTAAAAATAGGTTTTTTTTGTATATATTTATAAACCAGTTTTTTGTATATAAATACACGTGTGTGTGTGTGTGTGTTTAATGTTTGTTTTTGTATAAATAAAATGATACAGTTTAGTAACTTTTAGTTGCTTGAATAAATGTTTATTTTATTTTATAGATTATGTTGATGCAACTTTTGGAAATTAGTAGCCTCTGACGGTTGAAATTGTTTGTTTATAAAAGTGTTAAGTGATCATATCAATTGCATTGGCAATTGGATTTTGCATAATTGCATTATTAATATTTTTTTTTAACATAAGTGTGGAATAATAATAAATTTCAAGATATTTTAGTTGTTAAAAATAAATAAATAAATAATTTTTTTTCAAATTTAGGGTGAAGTTTCGTACATTCACGTCAGTGCAGTGGATACAAGTGAAGAAAATAGTCGAAGTCGCAGTCGTAGTCGTTCTCGTAGCCCATCGCCATCAGATCGGGCATCTCCATTGCGCCGCCGTGCAGGAAATAATAATTCAAATCCAACAACTTCCATTGATAATGAAAATGGAAGAGGTGTGGTTTCTTGCAGTCGCTCGCGTTCGCCCTGAATGAGCAACAGCACAATAAAAGCACACAAAAAGACGGACTACATATACACACACCCATCAAGCGGCACTGTGAATTTGAAGCAATGAGCCGAATGTAATTTTTCATCGCTGCTATTACTACAGCTCGTCATCTTTTATCTCTTTCTCTCTCTCTCTCTCTTTATTCTGCTTAGCTTTTTTTAGTCTTTTTGTTTATTTATTTTTTTTTTTTGCTTTTATTTTTGCAATACTGATGTTTGAGGGTTGGTTTTATAACAACAACAATAATTATTATATATGCTATTGATTTTTATTTTTTCCATTTTTTTCTGTCTCATTCATTTATAATTTATTCGGTTCATTGCGTTGAAAATGAATATTTCACCTGGGAAGAGGACGTTTTTGTTGTTCTTGTTTGTTTGCTGTGATGCTTCTATTAGTGTACAACCGCGTCAGTCGTATCGGATTGTTAATACAGTATAGTACAAGGCGGCACTACCACAGGCTTTTTACGGCGGACTGAGAAATTTGAATTTCTGCCAACCTGCCGTTGTTTGCTTGTGTGAATTTGAATCATTTTATTTCGATTGCGCTGGGATGATATAATAATAACGTTAACACAAATGTGTTGGTTAACTTTTTTGCACAGTGAATTTTCTTTCACAGGATCACGCATCAAAATTTCAAGTGAATGCATCTTCTTTTTCAATAAATGCTGACCAGTGAGTGAATGAATGAATGAATCACTTTGGCGCAAAGTAGTAGAGAGGAGTTGTTCACAGAGGATACTGATAGATGGCATGTAGTAGGAATGTTGCATTTAGCAGGATCAAATTCAAAGAACAACTCTCGACTATGAGAGACCTCCAATATTATTTTTTTTATCTATTTATTCCTTTTTTTTAAATTTTCTATCGACAATTTTGAAATACAATGAAGCCTTTAAAAATATTTTCTTCTTGTCCCTCATTGGTTGTGTTCGTCATTTTTATTTCTTTCTGTTTGCATTGTGAGTTTGCGGATAAGAAGGCATCAGCCGTGGGTTGGTGGGAAATGGTTGCTCTTTGAAATAAGCGCTGTTCAAGCATTGTCTCGCCGTGGCACGTCTTTCGGGATCGTAGGCGAACATGGTGTTCAACAATTTTATACCGTTGGAAGACATTTTAGGGAAGAGACTTTTCAGCTTGTTGTAAGGCTGCTTTTTGAAAGTGAACGACCGTGCCACTGGCAAATTCACAAAGCCGGGCCAGATTTTCTCATTTGGAGAACCCAGAAGATCAATGATGAGTCGGATTTGATCAATTTCACCAGTGCCTGGAAGCAACGGTTTGTGCAAAAGCAGTTCACCGAACACGCAGGCCGCTGCCCAGATGTCAATGGCATTAGTGATGTGTTCACTTTCGAACAGCAACTCCGGTGCCCTGTACCAAATGGTGACCACTTTTGGCGTCATCCGTGGTTCCGGCTTGCCGCAAGTTCTGGCCAAGCCGAAGTCGGAAATTTTCAACGTACCATCGTCTTTGAGAAGCAAGTTCGATGCTTTCAGATCACGATGGATGATGTAATTGGAGTGCAAATAATCGACCCCTTCCAACAATTGATAAACCAAACATTTCACATCCGATTCGCTGAATGGCAATTTCATCCAGTCGAGCAAACTACCCAGATCGTGTTCACAATATTCCATGACCAAAAACACTGAATTCAAACTTTGCCCAATCGCAATTTCTCTCAAAGAGATAATATTCTTGTGCTCTGTTCTTTTCAGTATGCTTATCTCGCGCATCGTGCTCATCTCCATGCCGACATCGCAGCGAACTCGCTTTATGGCAACAATGTCACCACTTTTCAGATCTTTTGCCTTGTAAACGGTTCCGTAAGCTCCTTCTCCGATTTTGCTCAAATTTTTAAAATCGTAAATTGATCGACATTTTTCAATTTCGCTGTCCATATTCAACACCACATCTTCGTCGGTTACTAGAGATACGTAGGAAATTGTTTCATCATCATTAGAATCATTGCTGGCCGACCCGCCAAAGCGGCTACTTTGGCTGTCGTCAAGTTTACTGCATTTCTTACTAGGCCTGAAAAAGAGAACAACAATCTGTCCTAACGATCAAAACTCGACAGAATTTACAAGTGAAAATTAGAAGTAAAAATAACAGTTTATCAATGTATATTTTCATCCTTTTCAGCATGTATAAGAAAATATCGATATTTAATATGCAACGACAAAACATTTTACAACTTGAGCTACTCTTATTTGTAGTTAGTCGTTCATTGAGTATGCTATGCTATTCAGTTACATTTCATACAACTGACGGCAAAAAAATACTGACGTTAAGCCTCATATTTGCAGTTAGTAGCAGGTTAAACTTAACACAGAACATGAAACACCACGTGCCATATACGCAAAGTTCTGCAAATTATCAGATCAGGGAAAATGGAAATTGCATTATATCAAAAAACTAAATGTAATAAAATTATATGACAAATTCAGAATTCACAATGTTTTCGGAAGAATTTATGCTACTCATACAAATCATCAGTACTGAAAAAAGTGTAAAAGATTAAAATAAACTACTACTTTTACTTAAATAAAATGTAAAGCAAGTTTTTATGTCCAGCTGAAACTAGAACTTTCATATTTTAAGATGAAACAGCTTAATAAAATGTATGTTATTTTCAAAATTAATAATTTATAACATACTAAATTAACATAAATACACATATTTATGTTCAAAGCATTAAGATTACATAAAAATATAATCAAATGCAGATTTAAAAATAAATATAAAAATTCAGGCTTACTCCATGTGCTTTGTACAGAATACTGCCGCCAACTGTTACCAAAACTGAAAAAATACATATATAACAAACAAAAAATCCAGAATTTTATATTTTTTATAAATAACAAAAACTCTAAAATCTTTATACTAGAAAATTAAACCATACAAACGTCAGTGTCATACAGAATAATTTTAAGAAAATTAAGCAACGATTCTTTTTTTATTTAATGAAAATGAAAATTTTAAACAATAACCAAAAATATATATAACTATTTAGAATTATCTTTACATTCAAAACTAAATTTTTTAATCTGATTCTGATCTCTCTTCTTTAACTTCTCATCATTCTCAGTACAGTATTCTACAGTATTTACGGTTATGGTTAACCAATAGGTGAAGCATACACTTTGCTTTTAAATATCTTGATATACCCATTATAAAAATAATTAATTGTTTAATCAGTAGATTATTTTTTTTCTACTTGTAGCTTTTCCATTTCTGTTAATCTATTTAACAATACAAACGTCGCACTTGATTAATACTTACTGTCTTAAAAATTTGTTGATCGTATTAATTGTGGATTGCACAGAATTGTTTGATATATACTGATATTCTTAGACAATTTTTTTATATATTCCAGTTTATAAATTTTTGTAAGTGATAATAAGCTTTTGTAATTATTTATTATTAATTTATGATTGTCGTAAGCTGATCTTTTAATGTTATATTAAAATAGAACATGCAATGAAAAGATTTTTGTCTTTTTAACATACATTAAAAAGCAACTTTCCTTATTGTAAAAGTTAGCTGACATTTTAATTCACATTTTGAAAACAGCTTAAAGCGTTTAACTTCTTGGGTTTTATACACGCAATAAAAATTTAAATATCTCTTTTTCTATAAAAAGTAATTTTACCTTTGATTCGAATTAGTTTAACTCACTTGTTGATGGTTAATTTATACTGCACTTTCTGTAGGACAAACATTTGTGCTGAATTGTATAGAATTTTTTTTTTTAATTACTATAATGCATTTATTTATTTGCTACTATAATGTTGTTAAGAAAATGTAAATTGCCAATTATTTTGAATTATTTTTTAACTTGAAACTTGAACAGTACAACTTTTTTCATAGAGTGAAAGTAATGAAGTTAATTAAATATTAATGGTGAATTCAACTGTTATTTGTTGTTTGTTGTTATGTATTATAACGATAATCTTGGTGCTTAATAGAGATGTCTCTCGTTAATTGTTTTGTTTGGGCAAAGCGAAGTTCCTTCTTGACTGAACTGGCGAAAGTTACAGATGTCCTTCAGGATGGTAGGCATAGTATGTACATACATTTTAAAATAATTTTGTTGACCAGTATTTTAAATTAGGGAATTGTCAAGTGATTTTTCAAGATGGAAAACAACGAGTCGTTTCTATTCGCTCGTTGACGCTGGCGACGCGTGATGAATGCTTTGGCTTTGTAAGAAATTAAAATTTACTGTTATTATTTATGTAATTGAGTGATTTAATTATTTTTTTTTAATTATTTTCGGAACCCTCTACATTTGGAAAACCTCTGCCAACATCGCTTTCAGTGGACATAAATGAGGATGATTCAAAGAAAGAGCATGATGATGGCGTTCGACGCTCATCTCGTCGACGGACTGTCAATTTGGATGTTCAGAATTTTATAAAAGAACAGATTGCTTGTTCGAAGAAAAAAAGTGGGAAAGGTATTTTAGAAAAAAAGCATGGCTTATTTTTAATAATCATTTTTTGTTTTTTAAAAAAATTGTTCATTTCTTGATATTTGTCAACAGTTTTACGAAAAGTCTCTGTGGAACTAGCTATAGATTTTTGAATTATACAAAAAAATTTTGCCGGCTTTTAGATGATGAAGAGCAAGATGATGGTGGTGGTGATGACATTTATAGTGGAAAATTGCGTGTTACTGTTGAATGCGTTTCTACCGACACCAATAAATCTACTGTTGCAAGTCAAGGTATATTACAGAAGTTATTTTTTGCTGTATTTTATGTAAAAAAGTTCTAACTTTAACAGATTTTTAAAAATAATTTTTAAAATTAATAATTATAACAGTGGTTTATGATAAAATTGTTTGTATTGTTTGATGTTGAATAAATTATAAATAGTAATGGTTGTTGAGGATGTAAGGATAATTATCACAGTTTTTTAAATTTATTTCATATTTTAATTTTTTAACTTCTAAAAGCCTTGCATACATATATATATTTATTTATTTATATTCAGTGAAGTGTTTGTTAGAATTTTTAGCAAAAGAAGAAACGCAGCAGGTTTTACCGAATGAAGAAGAAAGCGGTACGTAAAAGTTCATTTCTATTTTACTGACTTTTGTTTTTTGTCACAGTTATTTTACACATACGATTTGGTAATTGCATATCAAGATGTAAAGTGGGAATAGGAAGAAAAAATAATTTTTTTTGTATTATCATTTTTGAATGATAAAAAAAATAATTTTAATCTTCAGATCCAAAAGTTGTCGAGAGAAAACTTCGTGAAATTGGTGATTTTTTTCAAGGACGGGAAGAATGGCTGCGCTATAAATCCGGTCGATTATTTTGTTTAGCTTGTCGTCGTTGTCAATCTTTGGCTAAAGTTTGTAAGATCTGCTTTTATAATATCTGATTTATTGACAGGTTTTGGCTGGGATACTTTTTTAGTTTCAGTATGAAGATATGATTTTATAAATTTAATCTTTAATTATGCAATGAATTTTGCTTTTTTTTACATCAGTCACATTTTTGTTGTTATTTTATTTTTTTTTAGCAAAGAAGTGGACAAGAATTGGAATGCCATTAGAAATGTATATGAAATTTGTCGAGCACGAGAATTCCATTGTTCATAAAAAATCAATGGATCGATTATTGGATAGTGAGCGTTGCTATTGTATATTAAACATTTTTTTTCATTTGTAATTGCATCGCATCTTTTAGTCTACTGCTGCGATGGTTTCATGCAAAAGTTCCACTGTTCAGAGGGAAATTGTTCTTCCAAATTTTGGCAAGCCATTGCTTTGTCCTATCATAAAGCTTGTGTTCATCGTTTGGACATTTCGCCAATTTTCAATGATGACAGCTTAGAAACTGCCGGTAAATTTCTGACATTTTATCATAATAATTTTGTTTGCCTGAAGGTGCTATTTATTTGTTTGTTTATTTATTTATTTTGTATTTCAGACGCCCATCCATATTCATCATTAAGCAAATCAATCAATCGTAAAGATTGCTTACCTTCTGATCCTGAAGCAGTCGCCAGTGGTTTACATGAATCGGATGATTGCAAGAATTCTGCAAATTTTACTACAGGAACTAAAAATGTAAATAATTATTATATGTATTGAAAAGAAGCGATTGTATTTTTATGATATGAGTATATATGTAGTAATTTTGATTGAATTAACTTCTATTATAATGCATTTTAAGGATGTTATAAATGAAAAAAATGAAAAAGAAATTGAAAAGAACAAGCTTGAAATGGAAGCTGGCAAGGAAATTGATTGCATGTTGACGAGTACGGCTGAATTGGACTTCTTACAGTTTCAGCCATTTGATGAATCGCTGAAAGAGGAGGACAAAATGCCGTATATTGCTTTGGCAAGAAAATTAATTTCCGATCTTACAGAGGTCAGTCAGGAATATAATTCGAAACTGTCTGCGATTCGGTTAGTTATATATTTTTACTTTATATTTTAATTTTTGGAAAATATTTAATAATATGTCTTAATTCGTAAGATATGCCTTTGATTTAATTCGTATGATAGGCAGTTATTTGTTATAACTTGCAGTAAATATGTGGACTTGAAGAATTTGAGATTTGGAGGGGAGATTGTTTTTTTTTCTTTAATTATTTTACTTTTTTAGTAGTAAATTGTCGTTATATTTTGTAATTATGAAAGTATGCCTTATATTAGTGAACTTTAAATAAAAGTTATTTTATTGTCAGAAATTCTTGTGCGTCCCCTGAAGCTGGTTGTTCAAAAAGAAAATTAGACGATGATGATGTATTTCATGAAACTTTGGATGTTTACCAGAAAAAAGTGGAAGGTTTGCAATTATCTTATTAATTACTTTTATATTTCAATCCTGATTGATTGTTTTTTTTTAGAACTTTATGAAGCATTTTTCAGCGATCGGTGTGAAAGTTTTAGTTGCGATGATGCACTTGAATTGTGCAGAATTTTAGAGCAAATGGATCCATCGTAAATTTAAATATAATTTCACCTTGTCCTAAATTAGTTAATGAATATAAAGTGTGTTGATGCCAAACAGTAAAGTATACCTAAAATTTTATATTTCAGCTGTGTTTCTTCGTTCACAATATATTTTGTTCTCGTTACTATAATTTTGAATGTTTTATCTCTTTGTTAGTACTTTTTTCAATATAAATGTCTTGTTTTGCTGTATTGTTTCAACATTGTTCAGCACATAATGGAATGGGATGAAGTAAATGAATATTGATGATGATTCAGCAATATTAACCGTTTCGAGCGAGCATTTCGAGATTTTTATTTTTCAATTTTATTGAATGTTTTATGTATGTATGCGTGTGTGTGTATGTGTGTATTTTAAAAGTTTAAATTATTTTAAAATTTTATAATGTGAACTGTAAAAGACAATTATAAATTAGATCATAAATATTTCGTTTTTATTCGATAATAATTAACTGTATGCATAAAAATTGAAACTTTTGAATTGTAATTTTTAAAATGTTTATTTTAATGGAGCTTTAAATTACTAGTGTAAACGTGAATGCGTGAAAAGAATATCGGCGCAATTTAATTCATGCTAATAATTCAGTACAACTAAGTAAATCACTGGTAACCATTGAAAATGTTTGCAAGAACACGTCGCTGATGAATGAAATTTAAAAAAAGTTTTATTTTGCACAGTCAGATTTTAAGAATACTTATTAAAATGAGGTTCTATTTAAATTATGTTTTACTGGAAGAGGATTTTTCTATAGATATTTTGAAGAAAGTAGCGAAGTGAGCTTCTGTGATTTTTTATTTTTGAAATGTTGCAAACATTATCTTTAAAATGGAATAATATGCAAATTTAAAATTATAAAAATGTTCATTTTTAATTTTTGAACAATAACAAAATTGGCATTGTAATTGCAAAAAAAATCTTTAAAGTTTTAATGTTTCAGTTAAACAGAGATGATATACAAGAAATACTAATTTTGCTGTTCAGATTTTAATTGCATTGTAGTAGTAAAATTGAGAAATGCAATAGCTGGCGCAGCACTGTAAAAATTTATTTGCAAAACCAAACCAAATAAGCTGAATGGGAAACAAACGAATTTCCTTTCTTTTAATTCTAGACCAGTGGTTCTCAAACTTTTCTGGGCTGCGACCCACTGTAGAAAACGGTAATTTTTTGCGACCCACCGACTTGCAATGCATATTTTAAAAGGCAAGGGGGTTAAATAAAAAATATGAGTTTAATACTTTTAAATTTTTTAATGAATACACCTAATTATAATGTATAAGTTTATTAGTTAAATGCATAATGAGGTGTATGCAAACAATGGGCTTGTTTTCTGTTTTGACTGATGACTTCTTTGACGTTCACACTAATACGTATTAGTTTCAGACGCAAGATGTTGGATAATTGTAGCTTATTTCGAAATTTGCTTTTAATTCCAATAATGCTGAAAATCCAATTTCGCGCATGTACGAAGTAGTAAAAGGAAGCAGCACTTTTAATGTTGTCAGTAATTGAAGCAGTTGGATATGTGTTTTAAACTGATAGTCAAAACTGTGTTAATCTTATACGATCAAAACTAATTTTAAACGAAGAAATTTTAGACAAATCGATTAATTATTCATCCGCCTTTGTGGATATGCCAGTAGCCACAACATCGGGGTGCTGTGAGAACCTGGACAGAAATAGTGATTCTCAGGTCATCTGTAACTGAATCAAAGTTTAATTGTTCACCCAACAATTTTCGATGAGTAAAACTCTTTTAATGAACATAAAGACCACCCCCTCCCTTACTTTAATGTTTTACGCGACCCACACTTTGAGAACCACTGTGTTAATTGAACTGGTTCTTTGCTTTCATGAATGTGGTCACCTTCTTTTTTTCACAACGGAGCAGTAATATAAGCTTGTGAGAGATAAATTTCACGGGGCTTTGTAAAAGGTACACGTTTTCACGAAGCAAGCTTTTCAAAGTTTTCCGCGATTGACTTATCATTGACAACCGGTCACTGAATCTCTTGTCTCTTGTCTACAGTTCGACTGCCGTTAGCTGGTGGTAAGCATCATTTGCTATGAAGGAATGGAAGATAAGAGCATGTGACTGAGCAAATTGTGATGACATATTGAGACGTGATATCTAAATATGAATAGAAAGTCATGGGAATTTTTCATTTATAAACTGAAACAGTTGAAAGCGTCGAAAGCGATGATGTTGCATTTTGCTAAAATTAACGAAAAGGCTTCGTACCTCGTTATTAGTTTGAGAATTACCCAGGACGGTAAACCCCACACAGTTGGTGAGTCTCTGGTGCTGCCAGCGATAAAAGATGCGGTTAGAATTCACTTTGGGGAGAAAGTTTAAAAGAAGTAGAAAGGATTATACTTTCTAATAGCACGGTGGCCCGCAGAATTAGAGAAATGTCCAAATGGACAGAAAATGAGCTAATCAAAAGAGTTTATGTGAATCAGTTTTTTGTTTGCAAGAGGACGAGTCTACTGATGTGCACGGTTTGCGGTAGTTGCTTGTTATTGTAGGAATTTTATGGAAGAAAGATGTTTGAGAAGATATGATACGTGGATATGAGGAATTATGAAAATGATAACTCAGAGTACAGGCAAGGAAATCTTCAACACGCTGGATGGCTTTATAAAAGACATACAGCAGAGTCTGTACAGACAGCGCCTGGGCCATGTGCGGTAGAAATAGCAATTTTATAGCAAGAGTTTGTGAAGTCAATCCAAGTGTGTCATGGACTCATTGCAACCTACACAGGGCAGCGCTAGCATCAAAAACTTTGCCGGATGAATTGAAAAACGTTATGGACATTTCAGTGAAAATTGTGAGCCATATGAAGTCGAGGCCATTGCAATGCCGTTCATTAGATGTGATTTCTGAAGATATAGAAAGTATCCATAAGTCCTTTCTTCTAAACACTGAAGTACATTGGCTTTCGAGGGGGAAATTCCTAGCAAAACTTGTGAAACTTTGTGAGGTAGTTCCAGTCTTCTTGCATAAAGGTAGTTTTGCTGAATTGTTGTGTGATGAGCGTTTTGTTTTGAAGCTTACATATTTAGAGGACGGGTTTCTGAAATTAAATCAGCTAAACTTGCATCTGAAAGGAATTAAAGGAAGTGATATATTTGTGGCTCATGACAAAATTTGAGGCTTTAAGCGAAAACTTGATATATGGAAGACAAAATTTAAAGAAGGCAATTTCGACTGTTCTAAAACATTTCAAACCTTTATCACTGACTATGAGGTGAAGCCTACTAACGATTTAGTCGAAATGATACCCACTCACTTATGTGCATTGAAAGAAATTCCTCGAAGAGATAAAAATATGTCAACCAGTTTCTTGGATTGTGAATCCTTTTCAAAGCGACATATCGACAGGAATATCAGCAGTGGCTGTCGAATAACTCACCGCTCTGTCTGAAGACACAGTGCTAAAAATGAATTTCAATCGTAATAAGTTGGCGCACTTATGGCTGAAACGCATCCAAATATATCAGCTGCAGCTTTGTAAGTTCTACATCCATTCACATCATCATACCTCTGTGAAATTGGTTTTTCTGTGATGGTGGCCATTAAGACCCAATTCTGAAATCAGCTTCAGTTATATGATTCCTTGCGTTTGAAAGTGACGGCAATCGAAGTGGACATAGATGCCGTGATAAAGGCAACCTGAAAGAAAGCCAATTCTTCGCATGTGCTCCATTATAGATAACAATATATTAATGAAATTTAGTTCATAATTTTGATTTGATATCCCCAAAATTATCGAAGCTAACCAGTGAGCTATTAAGTGAGGAAAATATGTAGGGGGTAAAAAAGAAAAGAAAGAATGATGATGCTCCTGTGATTAAAATGCTTGTATGTAAATATTTCATGTCTGCAATGGCGAGAGCTATACATTGCTTGCCTGATAGGATGTCGGTGATGTTGAAGAGCAAGACATCTGGAAACGGTATAACATTGTACCCGAACTTGACATAGAAAGGAAAGCGGTAAGAGAAATCACAAGAAACAGAGCATAGCATTGGACTGAATTCAACAAACTTTGCTCGTAAAAGTTATTTCAGGACTGGTAATTTCAGTTTGAATTGACAAAGTGAATATTCTCACGTTGTTGTTGTTGTTGAAACAAAGGCTTTTATTTTTTGATTAACCCTCCTATCATGTTTCGGGTCAAATTGACCCATTTCGATTTTTGACTGGCGATTTCTTCTTTATTTGTTAAATTTGACCAACGAAATTTTATGACTTTTTCTAATTTACCGTACTACATTTCTACAGAAAATTTTAACTCATTCGGGCTGACCGTTCTTGCTGTGATGATTTTGGTTACATCGTTCATGTTACGGGTCATTTTGACCCAAACGATTTATACCTCGCTTTATATTATGAACTGAAATGAAATTTTCTTTTTATCAAACTGTTCTATTGTGGTAGCTGTTAAATTATTTGAGAATCGAAAGTGCGATGTTTACACTTCGCTTTCTGACTCATAAGTCCAAAAAACTAGATATCAGGTGTCATTTTCAGGCTATGATAGATGTCAGCTAACAGATTGTTTTGCAGATGACTTTATAGTCAGCTGTCTGGTAAATAAGAGCTGCTAATGTGTAGGGGTCGACAGAAATTCGTGTGTACTAGATGACCCACTGGTATGGACTGAAAATACATATTAGTCTTTTCGTGTTTTTGCTGTTTACCACTATGTATACAGGCCTGAAGTTCTTATTTTTTGTGCCTCTTTTTCTTCCATGCTTCTATTATCACTTCATCTCTTTTTATAATCTTCACGCTCTTATCATCCAAGGCCCTAACTGCCCCATGTACAGCAATACGAGATATCTGGGATGATTGGGTGGCACGTTTACCAATGATGTGCAATCCTGGTGCTTACGTGACTGCGGATGAGCGACTCATTCCATTCAAAGGACGTTGCCCATTTCGGCAGTACATGCCGAAAAAGCCAGCAAAGTATGGCATCAAAGTTTGGACCCTTTGTGACGCCAAGACAAGCTATGCATGGAACATGCAGATCTACACGGGGAAACATGCATCAGGTATTCGTGAGAAGAATCAAGGTATGCGTGTGATGCTAGATCTTACAGCCGGACTGAAAGGGAACAACGTTACCTGTGATCATTTTTTCACCTCTCACGAATTAGCAGTGCAACTTCTCAAGAAGAAGCTCACAATACTCGGCACCATAAAAAAGAACAAGCCTGTGTTACCACAAGAATTATTGGAAATAGGAGGGCGAGCTGTGCACTCATCGAAGTTTATGTTCACAGAGCAGTGCACAGCAGTTTCCTACATTCCTAAAAAACACAGGATGGTGCTTGTTCTCAGTACCATGCACACGGACGCGTCCTTAAGTACTGGCGATGGCTGTAAGCCAGAAATGATCCTCGATTATAACGCCACAAAAGGTGGTGTGGACAACATTGACAAAATGTTGGCATCATACACCTGCCAACGTATGACTGCAAGGTGGCCACTAGTCGTCTTTTATAACATCATAGACGTATCTGCCAACAACGGCTACCTATTGTGGACACACTGCAGCCCAGAGTGGAATGCCAGCAAAAAGTACAGGCGTCGCCTGTACCTCGAAGAATTAGGAAAGGCCCTGATAACGCCACAAATTCTTCGTAGGAAGCGGCTTCCACGAGCTTTCATGTCAGCTCACCTTGTACAGAAAGTTCAAAGCGAAGAACAAGGAACGTCAGGAAGCACAGTACAAGCAGCATCAAACAGAAAGCGTTCCAGATGTGAACTATGCGATGCCACAGACAACAAAACGTCAACCCACTGTGTGAAATGCAGCAAATATATATGTAAAGCCCATACTTGCATCTATTGCGTGCTTTGCGCAGACAAATAACTCATATATACATCAATTTGAAAATAAAAATCGACGCCACATTACTTATTTGATCAACAAACAACATTAAGGTATGTTTTGTAAAAATTTTTCAATTCATTAAGCGCACTCTGCTAAGAAAGTTACGACCCGGGTCAATTTGACCCGAAACATGAACGATGTAACAATTTTTGAACATGACAGAAGGGTTAAAGAAATCACACAACAGACGCTGCAAGTTTTCATTTTATTGCATTTGTTGAAAATTCAGCTAAATTGAACTTTTCCTTACACATGCAAATTACAGCATTCGAAAATAATAAAAACAAAGTATGCATGTATGAAAAAGAAACCTAATGCAAATGTCTATTTATTTACTATTGATTTTAGGAATAAAAAATTTGAATGAATGAATAACAACAGTAGCAGATGATGGAATTGTTAACAATGTTTTGCACGGTGAAGAAGTTATTCTATTTCATTTGCACTTTTCAGAGTACAACAACGCTACTTTGCAAGCGTAGGACAGCTGTTGCTCAGTCTGCACCATTCCCATACGGCTGTTTCTTAAGTACTTTACAATTTCAACAGGATTAACATAAACTTGGGCTTCAAGCATGCGCATCAAAGTTTCAGTGAGGATGTAGACACCCGTCCGACCAATGCCCGCACTGCAGTGCACAACAATCGGAGGCGTTTGTTCATTGTGCACTTTGTCCGACGTATAGAGCAGCATATTTTCCGGTTTCAAACGCTTGATGACGCTGAAAAAATCTAAAAACAACTGTGGCTTGTCCGGCACGCCATGATCTGGCCAACCGAGAAATTGCAAATGGGAAACATTCAGCTCAGATTCAGTGTCCACGTCGATGATGTAAAAATCTCGAACTCGACATTTGCCAAAAATTTCATCACCAACGCATCCAATTATCAAATGATTCGTTTCTAAAGTTTTGTTCATTTCTGGAAAATAGCAATAACACTTTTCCACATCCCCTTCGTACAGGTCAGTCAACATGACCACCGTGTGCACATTCTGTTCCCAGATCATCTGCCAAAAGTCGTCAACAGTATTTTCCATCGGCGCCTGAGTAGCTATATAATTTAAGCATATATCTGTATCTGCCAGTCGTACATTTACAAAACTTGCATTGATGTAATCATTTTTTTTCGAATGATTATTGTTCAATACGACTCGATTGTGATCATACGGCAACACATTTGTATAACGATTCAAAAATCGATTCTTTCTCTCGCGAGCAGTATTAAATGTCATTCCTTCGCCATATGGTTGCAATTCCTGAAATTGACCAAAATACTCGCCACTGTACAAAGCATCTTTAAATATTTTTCTGATATCACTGGATTGGTCAGAAGAATCAACGTCGGTTGTAAAAACAGTTGACTGAAAATAAGTTAAATAATATGAATAATCAATTATTCATTTCACAAATGTACCGCAATTGTTTCATTAATCAGTGTTTTATATTCAAATTGACCTCTCGCTTCTGTAGAAATCATTCCTGGAGCAACCATTCCAATGACAAAAACACTGAGCAACAGTATCCATTTCAAAATGAACATGCAAAGCAAAATGCGATCTTCATAACTGAAACAGATTAACAATTGAAATACAGCATTTGATATGAGAAAATGTCGTTGTTACTTTTTGACAATGAAAAACCATCGCTGACTATTGAAATTGACAAACAAAGCAGATTCCAAAGCGAAAGACAATCCCCAGAATAAATTCAAAGTGATGCTGTGCCCACGAGCAGGAGTAGACGGTAAATCATAATTTCTTTCCATGAACAGAAGTAACAAGGCCGTTGCCCAATTGCAAACGAAAACAATGTTGTACAGAACAATGTAGCCATAAAATTCCAAATTGAATGAATAACGCAGAACTGTGAGTATGACAGGAATGAAGAGCAAAATGACGTGAAAACAAACTTGTACAATGTACATTTTTGGCAAGCCGTTAAGAAGCTGTCGAGAAAGGCGTGTCCCGTGGCGTATGTACATCACTAATTCGGCACATCCAAAAGTCAGCATCATCGTACCGAGAACAAAAATAACCACACTGTCGATAAAGCAAGGATTGAAACCACGGTCATACCATACAGTATAAAAAGTCACATTCGGAGGACAATAGGGCATTTCAAATTTTTGTCAAATAATCTCCTCCTTGAAATAAAATTAATAAACATATTTTAAATTATCATAAACAAAAAAACAACTCTAGCTGACAGTTTCATAAATACTATAAACAAAATAAGTTCGCGTAGTTAAAAATAATTTTCAAAATAATCACTTGATGCTTGTATTTCAAATCATAAAATTCAAGTTAAACATTACTTGTTCTTTTTTACAAAATTTTAAAAAAGTTCATTGTTTTATCTTTTCTTAATTTAGCTTAAAGCATTGAATTCAAATAAATACAAATAATGACTTGTTTGACAATTGCTTTTCATTATACAAAAAATTTTTGAATTAAGTCACAAATTAATAAAAATTAAATAAAACCATAAAAAATAAAACTACCACAATAAAATATATAAATTTTTACCTAAACTTTTTCGCACATTCAACAACTGATTTTTCAGATTGCGAATTCACCAAAACAAGATGCATAAAACACTCAACACATTATCTATTAAAACAATAAAATAAAAGTTGTAATCAGAACACAAAAGTTTAATATAATAACAAAAGTTTAATAGTAACTGTAAAATTTAAACTATAAAAATTTTATTTAAAACACAACTTTCAACTATTTTTGTTCAAAAAAATCACAAAGAAAATCTATAATAAAATATGCAATTTTTCAAAAAAAAAAATTCAAGCTAAATAAATAATAAATCAAATTTGCTTCACAACATAACGAATGTTAAAGATCATCGAACAAATTTACATTATCAATCTTAAGTTCAGTTTCATGATTCAAAAACAGCTCTATGATATATTTCTAAAATATTATTATTCCATTTAAATAAAAAGTAAATAAAAAAACTGACACTTAATATAGTATATTATAAAAGATCATAATACCCACTCAAAGTGATTATTTCTGTCTATAAAATTGAAAATTTTACTTAAAGTACTTTACCTTTTTCACTTTAAAAGAGCACACTTTAAAAAAAAACAACAATTTTGATAGTAAATTACAGTATAATATATTACAGTAAAGAAATATAAAGAGTTATTTGTATAAAAATATAAAGTAAAATAAATAAATTGTAATATTAATTAATAAAAATTAATATAAAAAGTTGTGGAATTAAAAAAACATATTTTCACTTTTTGGCAGTATTTTCGAGTTACAAACTGGCATCAGGAAACATGCAACAATATCAGATTTTCTTCTTCTGTTTTTTTTTAAGAATAAATAATTTAAAATATTGACAGTGTAATTATTATTATTAGTTTTCAATTAATTATAGTGATATTTTTATTTTTTACTGAGAACTACATTCAGAACATTTTAACAGAACGTTCAGCGGCTCAGCACTGCTATGTAGCCAGATCACTGCAGATAAATAATGATATTTTGATGATAAAGAACAAAACTACGGTAAAATATTAGTAACACCAACACAGAGTAGAATGATATATGTATTGATATTTAATAAAAATTTTAAAATTGCAAAGCTGTAGTTGATTTAGCAGTTGTAAACTCAGAAATGCTATCCAGAACGATATCCTAGTGATAAGTACCCGGCTGTCTGAAGAAACGATCCCAGTTTAAAGCACTCTGCAGCTATTCAGTATATGACAATTAGTAAAGGGTAATGAGAAAAAAAATTAAACCCTTATTGTCGATTATATTCATTTAGTCATTTATGCATAATACAAACGAAATATAAATTATTATTTACATGATATGAAATTGAAATGCACCTAAAAGTACCAAAAGCATCCATTGCTTTATTAAGCATTATGTAATAATAAAAGCTGTTTAAGTGCATTTGATGGCAGTTTTAAAATATATAAATCGAATATTAATTCAAAAAATGTTTTGGTCATAGACAAATTTGTAATTATTTTCATTTATTTTTTAAAAATTTTCTAGAGAATTATCATTTTTAATACTTGACTAATAAGTAAAGCCCATTAAAAAAATATACGCACATATAAGAAAAATAAATGAAATTATATAAAATGAGTTAGATTATAAAATCAGTTCTAATACAAAGATGAATATACATCTTTAATTTATTTTAAATTACATTAATAAATTTTATTCCTTTAATTATTAAATTTGTAAATTTGTAACAAGTTGTCTAACAGAAAATTTTGCTATTTTTTAGCGTTAATAAGATGACACATGATATATATTTCCTTTTCTCTTTGGGTCATCATTTTCAGTAATCATGAGCTATTAATTACTTTCATTAAACTGGCACAACTTGACATTGAACATGACACGCAGTTATGCCATTGATTCAGATTTTTGTTAAAATACATTCATTATCCAGAAATTGGATCAGAGTTATTTCTCTAAAAGCTGCTGCACACCTCATTTGATTCATTTTATACAAAAATATTTTGAGGCTACCTGACGATACAAAAATTTTTCAAAAGGTAGCCACAAAAACTTAAATGTTAATAATATAAATATAGTGCCATAATAAAAAATGGATGGAATGAAAAATAATGGTAAAAATCACTCGCAGTTAAAAACATCAAATAAAATATTCAGACAGTTTTCTATTATGGCAAACTGATAATAAATTGAAACGTTTGTTTGTTCCAATTAATCATCAATTAATATTATTAATAAAATATTCTAGGCGCTTCATTTTTCATTCCACAATATATGTATACATATTTATATTATTCATTTCTTTAAAATTTTCTTCTTATGAAATTTATAAAGTTAAAAGAAGCTAAAAAAAGATAAACAATCATTTTCATTTCAAAAATTTCATATTACGTTTCAAAATGACTTTATTTTTGATTTATTAAACATCCAGCAATTAACCAATAATTACTCTGAATTAAAATTGAAAAATAGATGCCGCAAAATATTGATAACTTTGATAGTTGTATTTGCTTTGTTCATTTCAAAATGCCAAAAAAGTCATAAGTGACAGAAATTTGAATTTAAACTAACAAATTTCCTTGTCAATAGCGGTACATTTCTGGCTTAAATGGGCCATCAATTGGAACGTCTAAATATTCAGCTTGTTTCGGTGTTA
This sequence comes from Trichinella papuae, assembly GCA_001447755.1. Taxonomy (NCBI): domain Eukaryota; kingdom Metazoa; phylum Nematoda; class Enoplea; order Trichinellida; family Trichinellidae; genus Trichinella; species Trichinella papuae. The sequence goes on along the minus strand of JYDO01000017.1, from coordinate 226,045 downwards.
AGATGGTCAATTTCGCACCCAACTGTGTTAAGTGAAGTGCAGCAACTTCTTCATCCAGCTAAAATAAATAATAATACTTTATAATTAAAAGAATTGATAGCACAACAATTCATATTTATACGGCACCTTTTTCGGAAGAACGTGAACTCCAATTGCATACTGTCCTCTCTTTGTCCAGAGCTCAATTTGTGCAAGCGTTTGATTAGTAAATGAAGTGCTCATTACGAAAGAAGCATGTCCAGTCGCGCAACCAAGATTTGCAAGTCGACCTTGTGCCAAAAGAATAATATGCCTTCCACTTGTCAATAAATATCTATCAACCTGAAAAAAACATCTCATGAATGAATAAATAAATAAATGCACATTAATTACCTGTGGCTTTATGTTGTCCACTTCTACAGCATTCTTATTTAGCCAGTCAACATCAATTTCAACATCAAAGTGTCCGACGTTGCAAACTATAGAATCCTCTGGCATTTTCAACATATGCTGACCACAAATCACATCACAACAGCCAGTAGTGGTAATGAAAATAGAACAACGTGGAGCTGCTTCTTCCAAAGTTGTCACTTCATAACCTTAAATTAGCCGTAGTAGTGAGAAACTTTCATTTCATTAAATAAATCTCACGAATGCTTATACTAGTGAGAAAGTACAAATCACTAATGTTATCAAACTGTGATATACATTCCTTCATTTATTCATTCATTAAAAAAATTACCTTCCATACAAGCTTGCAATGCAATTATTGGATCAATTTCAGTAATCATTACACGAGCACCCATTCCTTTCAAAGCCTGTGCACATCCCTTGCCAACGTCACCATATCCACAAACGCAAGCCAACTTGCCAGCAATCATAACGTCCGTTGCACGCTTTATTCCATCAATTAAAGATTCACGAATTCCATAAAGATTGTCAAATTTGCTTTTTGTAACACTATCGTTCACATTTATAGCTGGAACTTTTAGACGGCCTTCTTTGAACATTCGCATCAAATTGTGAACACCAGTAGTTGTTTCTTCCGAAATGCCCGCTATTCCTGCATAAATTTTCAACAGTATAAATACTTTTTCAAAAAACAATTTTAAACAAGCAATTACCACTCAATAAATGTGAAAATTTCTCATGAACGAGCTTAGTCAAATCACCACCGTCATCCAAAATCATATTCAGTGGTTTTTCATCAAAAAACAAAGTCTAAAAACAGTAACAAATCAATCAAAACCATCCAAATATAAATTTATACATAATTTATAATAAAAACATGATGTAATTATTTATTGGTTAATAATTACTGAAATTCATATTTTTAAAAAGGAAATATGAAAAATTTTCTACTTTTTAACGTTTTATAACCGTTAAAATAAATTTCAAAAATGTAAAGCTTAAAGTTTCAATACAAAATTTTCAGTTTAAACACCCATTCAATATACTGATATTAGCACTCCATTAAAGATTTATCATAATTAACGGTTCAAATGTATCAACAGTTTTTTACAAATATATTCTACACAACTGCATTGCCGCCTCTTCAAAATTTTCATCTTTAAAATATCAGCCTCACAATCAACAATGTTCACCTTCATTCAAGAACAATCTGGTTTTAAACAAGTTTCAGCAATTAAATTAGGCGTGTGTGTTTGAAAAGATGATTCTACTTTTCAAAAGTTAACTTTACCAACATTTAAAGTATTCAAAATATCATTTCAAAAAAATCAAATAAATTTACAGTAAATAAAATTGTAACATTTAAATATGTAAACCTGTTCAATACACCAGATATATTCTTCTTCAGTTTCCCCTTTCCAAGCAAACACTGGAATGCCTTTCTCAGCAATCGCTGCTGCTGCGTGATCCTGAGTAGAATATATATTGCAACTAGACCACTGAACCTAAAAAATATTCTTTTAAAAAACGGAATGAATATTCAACAAAATGTATTTATTATGCATTTAAAAAGATAATAGCTAAAAGAACACGTTTTTCATGTTCGAAAAGAATTCTACGTTATCCAATAGAAATGAACAAGCAAAATAAATCCAAGCGGCTTACCTCTGCACCCAATTCCACTAAAGTTTCGATCAATACAGCTGTCTGAATTGTCATGTGAAGGCACCCAGAAATTCGTGCACCAGATAATGGCTTTGTATTTCCGTATTTTTTGCGCATAGCCATCAACCCAGGCATTTCATTTTCAGCAATAATAATTTCCTTACGACCCCAGGCAGCGAGGCTCATATCAGCTGCAAATATATGCATGATAGTCAGTGATATAAACTTGAAAAAAAAGAAATTTCAATAAAAAAAATTATATACTTACCAACTTTATATTTCAGCTTCTTTTCTTGGCACATTTTTAGAACAATTATCCAAACAACTGAAAACAAAAGCAATCTACAACAATACTAGAATACAGTATAACAACGTGGAAGTTCAAATAAAATTCTTAGTAATAGAAGAAAACAGTAATAAGAAAATGAAGTAATTCAAATATGTAAGATGTAAATATTCAACAAATATAAATATCAAAATAGATTAAATTCAATAAAATTTTCAACGAAATAAAATGTGAATTAAGAAATTTTTATTTATAAATTTAAAAAGAAATGGAACATGTTATGACAGTTTCCTGTGAGTGGTCGTATTTCTGGCGCTGTGATGGGTCAAATTCCATCAAATTGATCTAGTGATTAGTTTTTGGTCATTTCAGTATTTTCGGTCGTTTGGGTTTTCTTGTTCATGGATGTAGGTTTGTCTTTTTGTTGATTTATAGTATTAATTAAAATCAAGATGAAATAAATCTTTGCACACCAAAAATCTCACAATTTAAAGTGTTTCAATGGAAATGAAAGCAAGAATCACAAAAAGACAGAGGCTTGTTGTTCAGTGAGCATATTTTGATAAGATCTAGAACGAAATTTTTGTTCATTTGAAACAACGAATTTGTTTAGATGACAGCAATAGCAGATAACAAATTGCAATTCATGTTGAAAGCAATCGTTAAGGAAAATATTGTTTCAAAATCTATTTCACTTTCTAAATTTGTGTACTTTTTCAAAACCTTATCTTGAAAATGCTTGATTTTATTTTCCATCAAATAGTTTTCATTTCTCTGACAGATTTTAAGCAAGTGCTTTACATTTATAGCATTTGAAACATTTATTATTGAAAGAAAAATAATTCTTCGTCATAAAACGCGTGTAACAAGTTTGGATAGTAATGTTTCATTTTAAAGTAAGGGATTTTTCTTTTTTGCAACACAGCTGCATACCTATTGGTATGCTTTGATCTGCGATAATTAGCTTGCGTTACTGCGGTGTTTTCCATATTTGATCTTGGACGTTTCCTAATATGTCGATTTATAACTGATTGTTTCGATTAGAGATAAGATACATAATCTCTTATGCAATTCAGATTGCTTTCATAAGGTTATTTTTCCTTTTAATAACCATTATAACGCACTGCCAATTGTCGGGTCTGACCCACCTCAATCTTTAGTGACCTTTTGACCCTTTGCACGCTTCAAGAATAAAGCACAATAAAACGACAGATTAATATCTTTATTATAACGTGCTATCATGACTATCAATCAGCGTGACTAACCGCATCACAAAAGCAAACTACGCTACTAAAAATTCTGACTATCACCACCATCACATCAATTACGTACTGTCACTCATGCAGAAAATCAAGTACCACACGGGCGCCGATACTTGGGCGACTCATTCTTCCTTTGTGGTGGCGCGTCTAGTTCTAAACAAATATAAAGAGTGGTTTTTAACAATTAAGGATTGCGTTACACCATTTGTTTTTAATTAAATTAATTATAAATGGTAACAACCAAAAATCACTGTACACAGGTATTTTAATATAATTTTGTTTAATGTTACATAATTTTGAACTCAATACAAATAATTATGTTCTAAAAAGCGAATTATCAATAAAAATTCTATGATAAAAAATAAATTTTAAAATATTTACTCTCAGATAATAATCATAATTAAACAATTTCTCCTGCGACATTTTGTTAACTTTACGTTCAGTCAAAGCATAAATTTTTTTTCACTGTAAAATAAATTTAATGTTGTCATTTAAGTATGTACATTTTAAATAAAGTTTAAATTAAACTCATTATCACGAGTGACTTCTTAGTTTTATTGTTAATTCAAAACCTAATTGTTTCATTTGACTTCACATAAAAACAAAGAATGTTGTTTTTGAAAATTTGTAAAACAACACCATAGAAATGTTGGATTAAGCAAAAAGTGATAGCATAAATCAACAAAGGCGACATTAGCCACCAGGGACATGACAAATTGAAGCGTAAATAGTCTGGTCACTCAGAGAAAATTGCCATATCAGAGTTGGATTGTTTTATACATGTAGAAGAATATTGACGTAAGCCCTCTATTTGACTTTGCCTACATCTTCTGTCCAATTGTTCACTGTTTTTCATTGGCATTGCAAAACATTTAAATTCATATTATTGAACAAAGTGTTTTCTCATTGGTGAAATTATTTTTACTTTCATTGATTTGCTCAGATGTTTTATTAATATTTTTTGTTTACTATAGAAATTTGAACATTTTTTGAAATGAATATAATGCATATGTAGTTATTTATTCGTGAATAAATCATTTTTAATATCAGTATTTTCATTAAAAAAAACGATTAGATTTCTGTCCAACATTTTTTTGTTAGAATGAATCTAAGCTTTCATCAAGCATTGAATTTAATATCCAATCAGAGTTTGGCTGGCTAATCGTCTCATCTTGACATTTGCAGCTAATGTATCATTGGAAAAGCAATTGGGAACTCAGTTGATTAAAAGAAAGGTCGAAAAATAATCACGGAGACGAAAGAAGGAGAAGTAAAGGAGCAAATCCAAACACAGGTGCGTATATATTTTTGTACGCATGAGGCAAAGGTGAACATCACACTTGTTTGCATGAGATCAAAGTAAGTTGACCTTTAGCGACTACTTTAAATTCCTTTCCAATCAAAAACATTTGATTTAATTTGATTTATTTTTCATGTATTTTAAAATATTTTATTTTCCTTTTTTCAATATAATATAATGACACTTTTGTTCAATCGACAATAACAGTTCACAGTTCAATCATTGTTTGTTTTTGTTCAGTTTGATAAAATTTCCTTGTAACAGCATTTCTAGGCGATTTTGATACAGACTTGCGCAGGTTACATTACACGTTTTTTTATTGATTATTTGAAAAAGAAAATAGGCAAATTTCTACATGTTGTTAATTTTTCTATTCAAATTTTTGCTGTACAAACTTTGACTTAATTTCAGTTGGTTGAATAATCACTATTTGTTATTGTTTATTTTATGTGAAGAAAAAATTTGAACAAAATCAGAGGTGAAATTTGTCGTTGAATGCAACTGATTAATTTTTCCTAAATCAAATTTACGCGTTACAAGTTATTAGTCAGAAATGAAAGTATAATGGAATACAATTTGGATAACCAAAAATAAAATTAATTTTCAACGAAGCACTTGAATTCTTTTATAATTGATCAATAAATTACACCCCCTTTTATTATAGTCATTAAGAATACCATGAAAACAGTGCATTCACTCTATGGAGAGCCGTTTAAAAACGTGAACAACTTTGCATTTTCAAAACTATTTTTTCATTTAAAAGACATCTTATCGTTAGATTGTTTTATAGAAAAAAGAAATTTTCTCCCATAAATCATATAATTATAATTCAAACGGGTGATTTAACTAAAATTTTTTAATCGTTTAATGTTTCAATGCATAATTGTACTTAATTGTTGTATTTTACTGTACGCCTATTGACTTTTCTAATGTTGCAACAAAAATCTAGGTTACTTAATAATTTTAGAATTACAATGTTTGACTTAATTCCTCATTGTTTTGTTTTATTTTATTTTATTTTATCCTATAATTAATTTTCTGATTTTTTTTCTGACTTTGAAAGATAAATTTCATCTTAGTAAAATTGCTGTACCGCTTATTGCTCATAATGTTTAACCATGGTGGTATACGTGCATTTTTTATTTTGCACAACGTTGGCGCTTTCTTGTTAACGTACGTATAAAGTTAATTTTAATTTTTCAAGTAATATTTTTATTTTTGGTATTATGAAAAGTTCATTTTGACTGATCATGTTTTTTTAAAGTTCACAATTTTTCATATATGATTAAGATTTTTTTTTTGTTTTACGTTGCTTTTATAAATATTTCAATATTTGTATAATATTAATTTCTCTTTTAAAAAAATAGTACAAGCAAGTTAGGTTAAGTTTTTGGTGAAGTAGGTGAGTGAAAAATTTAGGATAAAATCTAATTTTTTGACAATCGTGATTTGAACTTAAGTTCGTATTTTTTGAATTTGATCCAACGTTTTGGCTAGTGATATGATGGTAATTTTGTGAGTTTTAAATGTTTTTGAATTTAATTATTGTTGAATGCCTTTTTAATAATGGAATAATTATAAATGTTTCAAAAAATTTTTATGCATTTATGAAACAAAGATTTGTAAGATCGTTAAGTCGACTGGTAAAGTCAACAAACAGTTTTCTGTTTAAATGGACGCGTTATTTTTGTTGACAGTAGCGTTACCTGGTGATCAACAGAACTACTGCTGGTGCCACGTGGTGAGCAAAATCCAAAAGTCAGTCTAATTGTTGAAGTAGATTTGTGAAATAAATTTTTAAATGCCAAATCATTGACAAATGAAAAAGTAAAGTTTGATTTTTTTTCCAAGCATGAATAGTATTATTATTTAATTAAATTTATTTCTGTTAATAATATCGATCAATGCCAATTGTTTTTAAAAAAATAGGAAAAAACAGGCATTTTTATTTTGGTTTGTCTGTTTATAATAGTAATCAAACAGTTTAGAACCTAAAAGTGAGAATTTTAACAAAAGTTGTACTTTTGTTAATGTTGCATGTGACATTTATTATGTTATTATTGGTTGCTGCATCAGCATCTCATTACTCTGTTTTAATTATATTTTCAAATGTAAAAACTAAATTATACTGAATTTTCTTCTTTTTTTCAAACATATTCTTTGCCTTCATCAAGTTACAGCTGTATTACATTGTCTTCTGTTTGCGCAATTGGTTCTAAAAATTGAACCATTGCAAAGTATATCAATTAATTTATAGAACTGAATTTATATAATTTTTTCAGTATAAGAAGAAAAAGCAACATATTTGATAATTTTTATTTTACATTCAACAAATTAATGTTTTTTATTTTTCTGATAAATATACAACTGAAATCTGGAGTAAGGCTGTTCATTTATCAGTATTGATACAAGAACTGTTTCAAGTTTGCCGTTTCAGAAGTGAAAGCAACAGATTTTTTCTTTTACTTATAAACTTAAATCTTAAATCTAAGCTTTCCACTACTTTTCGTCACATCCTCTTCTTATTCTGAGGAAGAAGGTATTTTATTTTATCACCACTCTGAAATGGCAGATTCTCTTAGTCAAGTTCATGAAATTATTAGCTGCTATTCGAATATTATAAAATTTTTAATTCAGAGTTCTGCTTAAATGTTGTTCATTTTTTGTTTCTTCAATTGATTTTCGATGTTGATTTGATTTCAAAAAGAAATAACTCATCAAATTAATCATTTCAAAAATTTGTTTAAAATTTAATCCTGCCTTCATGAAAACATCGAAAAAAAGCAAATTAGTTCAAGTTATCAAGTTCCAATTGGAAATTTTTTGGCAAAATCACTTTTCACCAACAACAATTGTTTGTTCTGTTAAATTTATTTTCCCAATTTTACTTCATTCAAATTGCGTGTTTTTGTTTATAGAACAGAGGAGAGGTGTTTTCATGAATGAGCTCTTGGGGAATGACGTAAAATGTGTAAATGACATCATCTTGATCATCAAAACAGGAACCAATTGTCACTTGTAGTTCATAAAACAAATTTACATACGATTATGTAAAAGTTGAAAATTCATCAGGCATCACAACAAAACTTTAATACCTGCATTATGGAAAGTAACATTTCAGAAGTGATACACACAAACATAAATAGTTCTTAAACAAAATGGAGTGCTAGTTGTATATAATATGACGATATTATGAAAAGAAAAAGAAGTCAATGCTTATTTCAAGCTTTGAAATTAATTTTTGTCAGAAATTAGAAAGTAAGCGTATTTTAAATAATAAAAATTAAGTGAAAGGTTGAAATGGAAACTTAATTTTGCTCACCAGGTAACGCTATTGTCCATGCTGAAGAGAAGGTATCCACTTGGGAGAAGCAAATGTATATTTCAAATGCATATATAGATGTCATATATAGGTATTTATTTATTATTTGTTTGGAATGATTTTTTATTTCCCATTCATTGAGATAATTTTTTGGTCTCACTTTATAAAATGCGCGTTAAGTTTTTCGTCGTTGTTGATACTTTAAAATGGAGATACGACTTTTGGGTACTAGCAGTTTTTGTTCGTTAATTGCAGAAACAGACCGCTTAGAGCGGCTGTTGTTTTGCCAGATAGCTTTCAGCGTTTTTAGTTTAGCTTGAATTGAAAGCATCAAGTGATGAGGAGCAAGCAATATGACGAAGAATGGAGTAGGGGAAAAACAGGCTATAGAATGAGTGGAAGAAGAGGTTTTGCTGCATTTGTTCTGGGTAACAACAGCTGTATAGAAGAGAAAGCGACACGTATGCTGCACTTTTGCGTGCACACAATGAATGAGCAAGCTGCTATGCTTTGTTGCTTACTTTTGCTAACTTGCGAGCATGTTCAGTTATTTGCAAGATTTCGTGCCGGCATGCTGCAAGTCAACAAATTTGCTCAGAAAATCACAATGCTATAACAAAATTTTCGAATATACAAATTCTGCATCTTTGTTGAAATTTGCGCTATCTAAAAATTGAAAATTTTCACTATAACTTTTAAAATACGAGCCATTTATTATTGCATATTTTCTGAAAAATAAAGTGAACCTTTTATAGCTGAAAAATTACAACCGCAACAATGGATGGCAAAGCTCCTCATTTTCCACAGCAGCCAGTTGCAAAACAGAATGAAGATGGCTCCATTCAATTGGAATGCATCACTGAAGCTTCACCCAAGCCTGAAATTCGTTGGTTTTTTGATCAGAAAGAAATTACACCAGAAGGACGATATTCGATGAATGTTGAGGAGCAAGGCACTGACGTGTATCTTGCATCTTTATTGATTCGAGTACGTGTGTTATTTTTTGTTTCTCTCTCCCTCACCATCTCCCTCTCCCCCTCCCTCCCTCTCTCCGTCTCTCCCTTTTTTTCCATACTTATTCAGATAATCACATTCTTTTGCATAAATAGTGAATTAATAATTAAATTTTTTGCCTTATTTTTATTTGTACATTTTATGCTAATACTTATTGACAAGTGTTGCATTAAAAAATAATTATATGAATTTTATGAAAATTACTTCTAGTTAGATTTCTTAGGTTAGTTTCAGTTTGACTGTTTGCTTTTTCATTTTCACTTGGAATGTGAAACAATTTTCAATACTTTTGGACAGCAAAGAATGCAAAATATTTTTATTTTAATAATTTTTTTTAGTTTTAAAATTTATATGATGTTGTTTTCTTGCTGAAAATATCAGTTTTCAAATGAGTTATATTTTTATTGAAAAATTATGTAATTGGAAAAAATACTGTAATAATCAAGAAGTATCTAATTGAATATGTATATGTCCATCCGAAATTCTTCTTATTCACCGTCACTTTTATTCATATTAGTGTTATTTTGTCCACTGAGTTTTTCAATTTAAGTATTTTTTTGTGTTCACAACCCACGCCCATTTATAAGTGAAAATTATTTTCCAAATTATTATATTTATAGATGGGTTATTTAAATAGACGTCGTTATGATGTATGAGTGATTATAAATAGATTCAGAGTTCTATATGTTATGCTATACAAGGATGTGCTGTGGCAAGTTGAGGACATTTTAAAACTGCTTCAGTGAAACAACTATTATTATTTTCCTTCAAATATCAGTGCATTAATATATATTTATATTTGAGAACATATTTATAAAATTAAAATATTTGTAAAAGATTTTTTGTTGCTATAGCAGTTTGGGTTTTTTCAAGAGATTTTATAAACCTGACTTAATTTTTTACATTAGCGTACTGTAGTTTTAATTATTTTACTAGGCAAAATTTATTATGGTAGCGAAAGATCATTATGTCAGCAATAATGTTATAATTATTTGTCTGCAATCTGTATCTATTTTTTTAATTTCTATAATTTTTATTAATACGAATTATCACTAATCAGTCTGTATTTTACTGCTTTTAAGGAACTGGAAGATGTGGATGCCGGTGCTTATCGTTGTGTAATAACAAATTCCTTGGGAAGAGGTCATGCAAATTTTAATCTGAAGCTTACCGGTACGTGAAGAATGTGTGAAAAATCAAAATACACGACATTCAGTGATATATTAATTTTGCACTTTCTGCAAATATTTTCTTTGTTTTTCGAATAATTTTTGTTTCTTTTTTTACTGAAAATTTTGTTGTTCAATTTGACATTAATGTATGTTTTAGTTGAAATGTGATTTTTTAATAGTAAAGTTTAAGCAGTATTTTTGATGATATTTTAAAGTAACTTTTAGCAATAAATGTTACGTGCATATGTAGTTAGAGATGACAGTTCTTGTCACTGCGTTATCTTTAAACCATTTTGCAATTTCAGGCTTTAGTGCTCCAACTTTTGTGGAAAAACCACAGATATCTTCAAAAGATGATGGCCAAACTTTGGTCATGGAGTTCCGTTGCAAGTCGAAGACGCCTCCCGAAGCACAGTGGTCTAAAGATGATGCAGTTTTGAGTGCATCAGATCGAATGCAGATATTTTTCAACCCAGAAGCAGAATCAATATATCATTGTGTATTGGAGATTAAGGTTGGCAATCATTTTATTCCTTAATTAATTGATGATTTGATTGAAATGATTTTATCAGTTCATTTATTTGGAAAAAATAAGCTATTAATGAAAAAAATCTTATATTATGCTTTTTAAGAATCCATCGAAAGAAAAAGATGCAGGACAGTTTATCTGCACAGTTAACAACGCATCTGGAAAGTTGACAGCAACTTTCACTGTGAAGTTTGAAGGTAATTTTATTTTTTAAAAAAGTAAAATTCTAATTAAAATTGTATGCATTGTAACAGTTTTAGCAATGAAAGTTAGAAGGCTGATTTTAGAAGTTATATTTTTTGATAAACAGCTTTTTATTAGATTTTTTAAAAAGAAGTCTATTATTAGTATTTCTACTTTTATGAATGTCTTATTAAATTTACACAAATGTAGTAAAATTTAAATATGAAAGGTGAAATTATTTTATTTCTATGTAATTTTTTTAATTGTTTATTAGACTTGTAACATTATTTCAATTTAGTACCACCAGGAGCTCCTGTGTTTACCAGGAAGCCTCAGATAATGCAGAAAACATTGGACAATGGCGATGGAGCAATTGTTTTTGATATTGGTTTTATGGCAGAGCATGAACCATCCGTTCAGTGGTATAATCCGAAAGAGAAGAAGATGAAAGAAGGCAATCGTATATCATTTGTTCTCCAAAAAGAAGAGGAGCCGATGCATTACACTGCTCAATTAGAACTAAGAGTGATGAGAATAAATTTATTTTTTATTCAAATAATACTATTGTAAATTTAATTCTTTTTTTTTTTGATTCAGAATTATAAAACAAAAGATAGTGGCAAGTATCAGTGTTCTATCAAAAATCAGGCTGGTGAAGCGAACGTCGAGCTCACCTTGAACATCGATGGTAAATAAATTTGTTACGCCAGTTTTTTCTTTTTTTATTATTATAAGATCAGTTTTTATAAATTAATATTTTCAGGACCGGCCGATGATGGAGTAGCTGATGATTCAGCAGAAGCGTGAAAAATTCATTATTAAATTTATTATCTATCATAAAGAGAAAAAGCATAATACATATACTATTTTATTTGCATTAAATATTGTAGTATTGCTTAAATTGCTTTTGCCATTGAAATATTTTAATTGATGCTTTTTTGTTTTTACTCACTGAAAGATAGATAATTTTCATCATGTCTTTTGCTTTTACTTTGCTGTGTAGAGGAGGCATTTTAGCTTTTCTATCAAGAAGTTATATTATTTTCTTTTACTGTTCATCATATTGTTTTCTTTTTTAATATTTGGTAAATACAGAGTAAATTCGATGAAAACTGACAACAAAATGATATCGTGTGTTGAAAATAATTGACAAGTAAGATATACTTACATTGTAAAGACGATGATAGCAGTTTGTCAAAAGTGCATTTTTTTGAAATTAATTTTTATAATTCCAAAAAAAAACCAATATGCAGTGCAACTTTTGATTTTGACTCAATGTCGATATTACATGGAGTTGAATGCTCGAATGCCAACGAATGAAACGAAAAAATTCAAGCGAAATTCATCTAAAACTATAATCTCCGGAAGAAATGACCAAATTTCACTGACCAATTTTTAAATTGTGCAAATTTCTGCAAATGAACTGTGCAGAAATATATGCATATTTATTTATTTACAGTAAACATTTTTCAGGGCGTGTCACGTATTATTTATAATAATTTGTCAGCATATAAATTCATAGCTTGCTTGTTCAATTGTTTGCCAGTTGAACAGTTTTCTTTCGTTCAAATATTCACCCTAATGACTTGTCAAAAAGTCAACCCAACAATAATGGTTCAGTGGTTTCATTTTGCAATTCTCATCGTTGCGTGCTTTACAACAAATCATGCATCTACAAGTGTATCGTGTATGTAAAAATTGTATTTAATTTTTATACGATAAATATATTTATTAACATTACATATTCGAAATTTTTGTATTGTTTAAAATTTTTTCGATATTGCATATAAGAAACGTTATTTCTTTATATATCTTGTAAATGATAAACTTGTAATAATTGAATCTGATGCATGCTTTGCAATATATGACAAGTAATGATTTGCATATGTTGAACAACATGCAGCTGTTGAATTAAAGTTATACTAATTTAAAATTATTTATAAATTTTCATTCATCTTATCAATAATTTCATTCTATTCACTGTAGTATCGTTGATGTATATAAACAGAAAATTTTGTTATTATTAATATAAATTGATGTAGATGTTTTGCAACATTTTTAATATTAATAGCAACTGTATTGAATATACTGGTATGGCGGTAAAACTGGAGTAGATAGGCAAAGGTCTGACATATGATGATGATGATGATGTATGCATGCATGTTCTTTCTTGACTTGTGACACAAAAACCTGTTTGTAGTGGCTGAAAATTCAATTTTCATTCATTTCAAATTTTGAACACTACCCTATATTTGTACAAATTTGTCTACTTACTACCTTTATTCAATTGCATGTGTAAAAATTAAAAAAAGTATACTAATTTTATATTTTCTATTTACATTTAATAATTTCAGCAGATGTACACTGTCTACTGTTTCCAAAATTAACAGAATGTTATAAAAAGAACGTTGAAAGTTTGAAATTCTCGAAATCGACAATAAATGATTCAAATTTCAATGCAATGAAGAATATTTTTGTTCGTAAAAGCCGATCGTCTGGATTTCAACAATATATCACATTCGACAACGAAAAATTGCAAAAATTAGCAGATTATTGTGCAAAATACAACATGCAAAATCAGCAGCTTTGTCATGTCGATGCAACAACACCAATGCAAACTGATCCGGATGTGAAGAAATTTTGCTCAGCATACAGAGTGATCTGTGAACGAAATTTAATTGAACCATCATCGTCAGCTTTACAACAACCAACCTGGAAAACAGAATCATACCAAAGTGTTGCTGCTTCGAATCCAAATGTGAAAGATTTTTGCAACACATTTCGATTAGTTGCTATCAGAAATTGCAACGGATATGAACAAGGCAAATTCATTGAATTATGTTCTCTTTATCGTCAACGATGTCCATATTTAGCACCATCGGTCGACTGGCCACCGTGGCCAAAAACAGCTAACAACAGTGTACTTGTGCAACAGTTGTGTGAAAAATACCGTTTTGTTTACAAGGCTAATTGTCCCGGCTATGAAGTTCAACAACTCAGACCATACTGCAACACTTATCGAGTATATTGTCTGGGCGAATGTCCGAAGATGATCATTGATGGAAGTGTATCGGTTGCGAGGAACGTTTGGGGTGTGGGCGGTATTCCATTCTACCCCTTCAATCCGGAGGGTTTGGTTGCTGGTGGTACGAAGACCAATGTTGGATTCGGAGATTGGGGAGGCAGTTGGCTACAAAGCAAAGGTGTTACGGACTTCTATCATCAGACTATAGGAGCTGAAGGTAATTGGCATGCGGGTTCTTTTGGATTCAGGCGCAGTATCGGAGTTCCACTGGCTGGTGTGAACGTCGTCACTGGAGCAGGAGTGGGTCTTGGTGGTGTTGGGTTGCTTGGCAACTTGTTCAGCAGCAGCGGCAAATCAATCACCCAGTTTTCATCTGATTTACTTCGAGCAGGTTTAATTCAACATATGCCTACTGTGTAAATCATCACAGCAATACGCATTCATCATTTCATTCCATGACAAGCTACTGTTATGATATTTATTCAAGAAACTACTTAAAAAAAGCTAAAGGAAAATTTACTTTTATTTCATAATCACATTATTACTTGACATTAAAATAATCAGACAGTCAGTCATTTAATTCATTCATGAACTTCATTCAAACTTTTATTCTCAACGATTATATTATTGATAAATATACTAATTCGAAGACATTTGTAAAGTACATTTAATATTTTTATATGCTAATAAAAACAACTATACAATCAAACAAAAAATTTAACTAACCACTATAAATTGCGAAATGACTTTTCATGGCACATTGCACAATGGAAACTATCATATCAACCGAAGCCATAGCACCATAACCACGGTCACCGCACATTAATTCCTTCTCGATGCAAGGAACTTCTTTGAATCCAAACAAATTTTTCAGCTTGTCCATCTGGTCATACGTTATCGGGTGTTCCCACATGTAGGTATTCATTGCGGGACATATATAGACCGGCTTTGCACAATCCCAAGCTCTAACCACACTTGTTAATAAATTATCACAAATTCCATTGGAAATTTTCGCCATCGAATTTGCGTCCAATGGCGCAATCACCAAAATATCTGCCCATCGTCTTAGTTGTACGTGAAGAATAGGATCACCACGTTGTTTCCAAGCCATCCATTCGTCAGCATCTCTGTATACGAAGACGGATAATTTATCAATTTCAAAAAATGCCAACGCATTTTCAGTTGTCACCACTCTGACGTCAACACTTGCATTAGGATGGTGGCAGTTTTTCAAAATCTGATTCACCAATTCTGGCAACTTCGTCGACGCCACACTACCGGTGCAACCGATTAAAACGTGGAAATGATTTCGATCACGATGAAAACTGAATTTTTCATCTAACTTGGCAACTGCACAACTAGTCGAATTTGAATCGGTACGAATTTTTTTCTCTGCCGGACTTGCAACAACTTCAGCATCCGATTTTGAATCAGCATCTGCATTTACTACTAAACGTTCCGACATAGTTACGTAAAAATTCTAAAAATGCAAATACACAAACAAAAATTTCCGTTCTTAGAAACAGCTTCTTCAATTTATATTCTGCTTCACTTCCAAAAGCAGTAAAAAAAATTTAAAATATTCACTTGATTACCTACCATAATTTTAAAATCTCCTCAACCCACATCATGACAATCTAATCTGCCACAATTATTCAAATTCATTAAAAATAAAATTAATTACCACAAATAAGGTCAGAAAATTTTTTACCATTTCATTTTTAAAATAAATTATTTTAAATAAAAAATAAAAACAATCAACAAAAAAATAACAAACAATTGCACCGACAAAATGTTGGTTTCAAACAGTTTTGTACGCATAGAATTACTGTATGTATTTTAAAATAACTCAAGTACAAATTAACGCGACATTCATTTCTTCATGCATTTAATCACACTTTTTATTGTACTATAAATTTTCTAAACAGAATTGTATAAAATAAAAGCAAAAACTGATAAACATGACTGCTAAATAACTATAGCAATTCCACTATGCTACACAGTTATCAAACATTATTTACAAATTGATATTGAACATTAATTGTAAATTTATCAAATGCAATTACAGAAAATTTATTTTCAGAACTAATTTAATCCTATGTGACATTTTAAACAATTAAATTTCAAATTAAATAAATGCAATAATACTTATTCTTTTAATTTAAAGCACCTAGCAATTCAAAATTTTTGATCTACATAAGCATTTTTGTTGAAACGGAATGATTTTCGTTGTTTATCAAAATCAAATAGATTGGTTAGCACAAGTGGCAAGTATGATGTCATTCGACTGATTAACGTCGCAATTTGACAAAAGATTACGTCACACGGTTGTAACGTAGTTAATTTTGTGAGATTTGAATGTTTGATCTCTATGATCGAGTAATATGATTTGGCTGAAATTCGCATATGGACAAAATTTTTAATGTTCATTTATCGTAACAAACAATAATTAACTAAGAGAGATTTTCAGTTATTGATTTTCAAGTACCACTATATCTACAGAATCTTTGTACGATATATAAATAAGCTACATTAGTTAATAAATTCGCCGGATTTGTCACCTTTCAGTTTTGTACCGTTCAGTTATTCTGAAATTCAAGTATATCAAATTTTACCAAATTGAAAAACTGCGTACTGTTATAGACAAAAATACACACAGAATACATTGAAATGTTTGAGACAAAAGCAGTACTGATGAGAAATAGAGGATGAATCCTGAGTCAATGTTTATGGTTGAAATGCTGGTAACTTGAAATACAGTTCACATCTGTGAATTCGATATGATTGAATAATGAGCAATGAATTTTCTTAGTCGATTGAAAATTGATGATATAATAAACTACATTTATTAGATTATATTACATGAATTAATATATTTAAAAAATGAATTCAGCAGTTACGTTTGTACATACTTTTATTGATTTTGCTGAGATCGAGAGTGAGCATAACTGTTTGAATTTCTCTGCAGAGATTTTGCATTAGCAATTGATTAAATTTTAACTAATTTCAACAGTTTCCCGTCCTTTGAAAAGCGCATCGACAGTTTTAATGCCAGTTCACTGTTGCTTTTTTGTCCTTTTCTTTTAAAAATGTAAAATAGGCTTTGCTTTTTTTAGGAACAGCAAATTTGCTCAGACTCCGTTTTGTGTCAGCTTTTTTACCCTTCAATGCTTTGAGAAACTACCTTTTATTTCGACATCACATACACAACGCATAATGGCTTTATCCACCAGACGTAGTGCATATAATTGTGTAATAAATTTTCAACGCTTGTTGTATTCACC
This sequence comes from Trichinella papuae, assembly GCA_001447755.1. Taxonomy (NCBI): domain Eukaryota; kingdom Metazoa; phylum Nematoda; class Enoplea; order Trichinellida; family Trichinellidae; genus Trichinella; species Trichinella papuae. Next base: position 208,613 of record JYDO01000017.1, on the reverse strand, counting down.
AAAAATTTTCTTCTGATTCCAGCTAACTGACTTTTCATTTGATTTCATTTGTTTTTAAAAGAAATACCAGTCGACTTAATAAACTAACTTAACTAAAAATTAATCCCAAACTTTAAAAAAGTATAAGTTTTTCCATATGCTTATTTTCTATTATTTTGTAAATTTAATCCAACACATTTGATGACATTTTTCAGACATAAAAGTAATCGAACTAAGAATTTGTTCGTTAACTGCTTAGTGTGTTAGAGTACAAATTGAATTTTCAACATTTCTCGACCGATAGATGCTGGGACAGTGTTATGCGATAGTAGTCATTGCGAAAATCAATCAAGCTTCGTTTACAGTTAGTTTGCTATGCGTAATAAGCATCGAATCTGAAACATGAGAGCATTTTCCGCAAGAAATTTGCACTATTGCGTAAAAGGTTCTCATATTCCATGAACAAGATTTATAATAAACACATCAAATACTGATTCATTGCAAGCAAATTTTATGACACATTAAACAGCTAATAAGCTGGTATAGTAATGGGGGAAAATATATCAACAGTATTCTGGCATATGAATTTTGAGGTAGCAATGTCAACGTTGCAAGAAAGTTACCATTTTTTAAAATGTCATATACAATGAAAATCATATGCTCTTGAAACATTAGTTTTAAAAATTTGGATAAAAAAATACTGCCTTTTAAATTAGAAAATTAAAAACAGTGTTTATTTGAAAGCACTCGTTGCACAACAAAGGGTTTATCACATGAAAAGTCACATATGCTAAAAGTATTAAACAAATAAAAAAAAATCAATCACTAAAGCAGACTATGTGGTAAATCAATGATAGTTGCATGCTTAATTAATTGCAACAATGGTCGAAAGATAAGCGAACGAGAAAGTATCTTTTAAATAATTATATATATATATAATACTAAGATGATCTTTTCTGAAATAAAATTTTCTCTGTCAATAAAATTAAAATTTTAAAATTAATAAAAAGTTTATAACAGCTGTCAAGTATTTAGTTTTATGAATGAATCAATTTTTCTTGAAATATAAATCGTTGGTAAGCTACAGTTTCTTGACTGTTTACAAAATAAATTTCAAATGTACAGTTAAAATTTGATAGCTAAATAATTTTCAAGCATTGAGCTCATTAAATATTTTTTTAACAAATCTCAATATTTTGAAGAAATGTTTTTCTGAACGAATCTTTTAAACCACTGAAACTTATTTTAAATTCGATAGTTCGCCAACATATGCGAACGTTACATTTGGCTAGTGAATGAATTTTCAAAAGCAGTTCATTTTTTATTATAATTTCAAAAAGTGTCAAATTGTCCAACTAGCTCTTTGTTGATAAAATGTCTTAAAATTTATTAAAATTAAAATAAATAGCCGAACAAACGTGTGTAACAAGTATTTGAAGTTATTAAATTTTGAAAGTAAAATTTAAATTTATTTTGAAAATTATCAACACTAACGACACTAAAAATTAATATTAATAGCGTCGAAGGCAAAATCAATATGAAAAATGTTAAACGGAAAAAACAAATAACAAATGACGAGGATAGTTGCTGCGTCACAAACGTTGGTTCATATGATCACATTCTGGCCAATCGTAGAATCTGTCAAAAGTACTCAACTTTTACTAATAATGGTAAAATCACATAATATTTCATCCTTCAATAAAAGTATTAAAATTATTAATTATAGTAATTTTAATAAACGTCTAATAATATCATCATAATTTTTATTTTGTCAAGTGAAGTATTTACTTTATTTGTTCAATGAAATAACAATGCTTTTCAATAATTAAATATAGATTGTTTGACACTGTTTTTCATATTTTGAATAACCGTTGTAGAATTAAACAAGCGGATGTAAAAAAAAGAAGCTTTCACATTGACCGCATTTCTTTTTCTGGTAAGCTGATACTTTGAATTTAATGAAAACAAATTTAATTTTGAGAAACTATCTAAAGTGATTATTTAATACTGAATCTTTGATTTGATTTTATTGTTTGTTTCACTTCAGATGATCCTTTGTTGGTATAATGAACTTTATACTATTTCTTAAATTAATTTAGTGTTTTTATTTAGCAAATGATAAGAAAGTAAAACTTGGACATCTGAAATTTAAATACTTAAACATCAATTACGATAAAATGATTTTACCGTAATAATAAACCTGAATTTTGAAAATGCATGCTGAGAATACGTTTATTTTTTTGTAGATTTATTAAAATGTAGCTAAATTTTTATTTGAAATGAAATTTTCATCTATATGTTTTTAGTTATTCTTTTTGTATTTACTTTTCTGAGAAACGTAGTTTCTTAATCTGCATGGTAATATTTGATGATTTGCTTTTCATTTTGCGTTAAATTGTATGACAACATTATATCAGTGTTAGTTGGCATTGCTGTTTGAAAGCCTTTTTATCTTTTCAGCGAATTTTTTGCTTATTAAACGATTAATTGAGGTAAAAAGTTTTGATGAATTTAGTATAGAATCAGTATTTTTTAAACAGAAAGTTAATCTGTTGACATGCGTTTGATAAAATATAAACTTTAATACGTTTAATTTTAGTCTGATACTATTCCATTTTTTATTCTAATCAAGCTGAAAATATAAATTTATTGTATATACTTTTATTTACATTTAAGAGTCGGTGCTATTGACAGTCATGGCGGCAAATGTAGACAGAATGAGTGAAAAGGTTGTTCAAGTGACCACAGCTCTGCGTAAAGTTAAAGGCAACATTGAAAGGATGTTTGAGAAAACCTTAAGTGATATGATTCGTGGTATTCGTAACAGCAAAGAAAACGAAGTAGATCAAACTTATATCAAATGACAATTTTTAAACTAATAATGCACTTTAAGACAAAATACATTGCGCAATGTATGGATGAAATAAAAATTGAATTGAAAAATGAAAACATAGCAGTGAAAGCTAATGCAGTTGCCAAGTTGACATATGTAAGTAATAAGTTTTTAAGTGTTAAACTTATTGTACAGCTTTTATAATCTTAAATTAATGATTTATTTGCTGTTTTTTTACCAAAGCATATGACACGTTTAAATATTTTGTACATTTAATTGCTAAAATTACCTTTGCAGTAACAATCTGTATTGCTATTACTAAAAAGTAGCTTAAAACAGTTATCTGCTTTAAATTAGATAAATGAAGAGTTTGAAGAAAATATTCTATAATTGATCAATAATTAAATTATGATGTTAATTATTTTGATAAATTAATCTAATGCATTCTTATTCATTGTTCGAAAATGGTGACAGCACCATGTAACAATGTTTAAATGCTATACAATTTTAAAGTGGAATTTTCTTACTGTAATTTTCTTTCTATCACAGCAGTAAAATAAGGTATAAAATTTTGTTTATCATAAAGAAATTTTTTATTTATTTAATTGTGCATGTTTATTAGGCTTTTTAAATGTTCATGTTAAAAAAGAGTGTTTATTAAATGTGTGTTGTATTTTAGAGTAAAATTAATATCCGTATATGGAAAAATATATGACATTACTGCCGTCAGTTTTTAAATGAAGAAAGGAATTTTTATTTGAAATTTAGTTGTATTATTTGTTTTTAATCTGTAAAATTACTTTTTATCTTGTTTTATTGTTGTGTGATGCATTTTCACATTTCAGCTGCAGATGCTTGGCTACGACATAAGTTGGGCGGCGTTTAACATTATAGAAGTGATGAGTGCTCAGAAATTTACATACAAAGTAATTGCAATTGATTTAAATTCCAAGCGGAAAACTGTTATTTCTGTTTATTTAGAGGATTGGATATTTGGCCGCTTCTCAAGTTTTCAATGAAAATACTGAAGTGTTGATGCTCACAACTAACTTAGTTAAAAAGGACATAAACAGCGCTGCTATTTATGATGCCAGCATAGCATTGAACGGTTTATCCTGTTTTATTACACCTGATTTAGCCCGTGATTTAGCCAACGACGTAGTTTCATTGGTTTGTTTTTATTGAGATGTATTAATTTTTTTTTTCTGTTTGATTACATGGTGAAATTTGTTCAGCTCACTTCCAGCAAAGCTTACATACGCAAGCGAGCTGTTTTGTTACTTTACAAGGTTTACTTGAACTTTCCAGATTCACTTCAAGCAACATTTCCCCGACTTAAAGAAAAACTTGAAGATCCAGATCCTGGTAATTTCTTTTTATTTTTGAAGAAGATAAAATATGATATAATTATTTACGATAGGTGTCCAATCGGCGACAATAAATGTCGTATGCGAACTGGCAAGGAAGAATCCGAAAAATTATTTGGCACTTGCTCCAATTTTTTTCAAACTCATGACAACATCATCAAATAATTGGATGCTAATTAAAATTATAAAATTGGTACAAAAAACATACTCAATCTGTTAAAATAATGTTATTTTTTTCTTCTTTTTTTAAAGTTTGGTTCTCTTACACCGTTGGAGCCACGTTTAGGCAAAAAACTTATTGAACCGTTAACTAGCCTTATCAATAGGTTGGTAGAAAATATTTCCAGCATTTCTGGAGTAGGAATAATATTTTTACTTTTTTTTTTATTTAGCACATCTGCCATGTCTTTGCTATATGAATGCATAAATACTGTAGTTGCTGGTATCATTATTTTTATTTAGTCGATTTTAAGATTTAATGTGATGAATTTTTCTTAATTTTTAGTTCTCATTTCCATTTCTTCCGAAGGTCCCGGTGATCACATGCTAAGCATACAAGTAAAGTGTTAATACTGTGCCCTTTTGTATGGAATTATTGTATTTACTTGAAATGAATTTCAGCTTTGTGTACAGAAGCTCAGTGTACTTATTGAAGATGCAGATCAAAATTGTAAATATTGATTGGTATTTGTTCTTTCCGTGTAGTGTATGAGTGTTATTATTTTAGTAAAATGTTAACTTGGTTTGATAATGTTAATTAAATTGAGGCAAAGATATTTTTGGATAGTTAATTTTGCAAGATGAAATGTTATTTTTCTACATTTGATTTGTACATTGCATTGTGTTGTTTTTTTTCTTTTAGTAAAATATCTTGGACTTTTGGCTATGGGTAAAATTTTGAAAACACATCCAAAAGCGGTTCAATCAATGAAAGATTTAATATTGAATTGTTTGGATGACAAAGATGAAAGCATTCGTCTACGGGCACTTGATTTACTTCACGGAATGGTAAACTTCATACAAATTTATTTTGCTTGAAATGATTTATTTTTTTTCAATATTTTTGAATTTTTTGAGGTATCGAAAAAAAATATCATGGATATAGTGAAACGACTTTTGTATCACATTGAAAAAGTAGAGAGCTCTTCTTATCGAGATGGATTGTTGTCGAAAATAATTCAAATTTGTTCGCATAGCAATTACAAATTTATTACAAATTTTGAATGGTAAAAATTGGATATTTTTCTTTATTTTTTTATTTAAAAATTTTTTTTACTTTTGTAATTTGTATATTTTTCAAGGTATATCAGTGTTCTTGTGGAATTGACAAAAGCGGAAGGAACAAGGCATGGCAGTTTGATTGCCGAGCAAATGCTTGACGTTGCAGTGCGTGTTTTGCCTGTACGCCATTTTGCTGTCTCTCAAATGACTCGTTTAATTGAGAATGCTGGCGTTGTATTGTCCTGCAGTTCTCAATATCGCAGCGATTTGTCAGAGGTGCTTTATGCGGCTGCTTGGATTTGTGGCGAATTTGCAGAGTCAGTTTTAATTTATTTTTTTTATTGTCATCTTTATTAAAGCTTTTTTTTCTTTGATTTTCAATTGCAGACATATTTCTGATCCACAATCTACATTGGAAACTATGCTTCGAACCAAAGTTACTCTGATGCCAGGAAGAATTCAAAGCATCTATATACAAAATATAGGTATATTTTTTAAAATTGACAACAATAATAAAAGATGAATTGAATTGAATTGAATTATTATTGTTTAAGGAAAAATTTATGCTCATCTGTTGGATTTGTACGAAAAAGAACAAGAATGGGATCGTATATACAGTTTGGACAATTTGCTTTTGAGTAAGCTGCCTCAGTTTTTGCTCAGCGATTATTTGGAAACTCAAGAACGAGTATGTTATTTATTTATTGTTTTTTTTAATTGAAGATTTGTAATTTTGAAAAATAAATTCTTTTTTGTTTTGTTTTTTTGCTTTCAGGCTTCAAGTCTTGTTGAACTTGTTCGAGAAATTGAAGAGATGCACAAAAGAAATGAATTGGTCAGCGATGATTTGAAAGAATTATTCAACGGTGATTTGAATCCTGTTGCACCGAAAGCTCAACGCAAAGTCCCTATTCCTGAGGGGTTGGTGGAATTAATTTTAAACTTTAAAAAAGAAGACAATTTTTTGTTTTTTTAGTTTGAATTTGGATGAAAATATTTACACCCCTCCCAGCGAATCTGCCAATAACAGTGATGAAGAAGAAGTTGAAACGAGCAGTTGTATGCAACGAAATTTATTTTCAAGCAATGCGGATAATTTCATTTCAAATACAATCGACGAAGATAATTCAGCAAAAAAGGTTAATATAAATAAAATAAAATTGATTTTCAATTAATAATGATGATAATGAAATGTTCACTTCAGATTACAATTGATAAAGAAAGCAATCCACATTATTTGAAAAGTAGTAAAGTGTCAAAAGTGAAAAGTAGAAAAATGGTCGAACCGTTACCACCCAGTGTAAAGCAATTGGATGGTAAATTGAGTATAAATTTATCATTACTATTAGTATTCATATTCTGAATATTTTTTATACTTTGAAGATATTGTCGGATTGGAAATGTACGAAAAGCAGGCTAAAGAATCAGTAAAATGGAAAAAGACAAAGGCAAAAAAAGGTGGTCGACGCAAGCGAAAATCCTCCAGTGAAGGAGAATTTGTGGAAATGCACCATCATTCGTATGAGATTTATCAAGGTGCAGGTGAAATGCCGGAAAATGCAAAACTAACCGACGATGAACAAGAACAAAATGAAGATGTAATAAACAAAATTGCCAAAGTTTCAATTGGTGAAATGACGATCAATTTTGACAAGTAAACTGTGTAATTTTTTCATTATTATTATTATTAAATTTTGTTTAAGATTATCAACAGAAGTGGAATCGAAAAGTTCAGAAGGTGCGAAGAAAAAAGCTATAAAAGGAAAAAAATCAAAAACTGTTCACCGTGCAAAGCGTCTTGCAGCTAAGAATGGTATACTTTTTTTTTTAGATTGTAATTGATAATTGTAATTTTTTTTTTTGTGTTTTTTGCTTTGTTCTGCTAAGATGAGAAACAACAAGATGAAGATGAATTTGATCGTTGGCTTTCTGGTGTGAAAGAGGTTAAAGAAGAAAAAGTGAAAATTGTTCGTAACGATATTATAGATATAGATATAGATATAGATATATGTTGCATGTTTTTTTGAATAATTTTTCAGAAAAACAAAAAGGGAAAAGGAGAAAAAAAGAAAAAAGCTTTTCCAAAGTCGGATCAAATTCTTGCCGAAGATTTGAACGAGTTGATTTTCTCTTCCGGTCACGATCGAGCTGATTATGAAGAAACTTCAGGCATTTGCATTCCTTGTTTGCCTGAATGTTCCACGTCGATGTTTTTCGACGATGCCAAGATTCAGACGAATTTCAATGTAGAATTGTTGTCCTCCAATTGGCGTTTGCTTGCTGAAGATGATTGTTTGAAATTGGTTATGATTATTATGATTATTATTTCATTTCACACATATTAATTATTATTATTTTAGTTTGTTCAAGAACAAGTCACTTCAGAAATGGATGTGGATTATTTGACAGCTAGCATTTTGTTCATGAATGAAAGCGCAGAATCATTGCGACAAATTCGACTTTACGTTACTGATTCTGTAGGCATGAAAACTGAAGTATGTAATTGTATTAAAGTTTTCATTTATAGCAACAACAACAATAATAATAATATTTCTTCTTCTTTAGTGCGTATCAGACAACGATCAAGCAGTTGTAGAACCATTTTCGTTGGAATCTAAAACTACATGCACGAAAATTATAAAATTTTCTTTGTCTTCAATTTACGGTGCCCAGAAATTGAAATCCGTTTTAACTTATGTTTTAGAGGCAATGAAAAAAAAACAAAACAAACAGAAAAATAAACGAACAACTTAAAAAAAATTTTTTTTTTACATATTTTAGAATAAAAATGTGAAGCTTGATTTTCAAATGATTTTTCCATGCTCAGCGTTTGCAGTTTCTGTTTCAGTTACCAGGTGATGATGAATATATATATATATATATATTTATTTATTTATTTATTTATTTATTTATTTATTTATTTATTTTCTATTCCTGATGATATAGTTCGAGATTTGCGGAACTTGTCAATGATCCAAGCCTTGCTTACGGTGTTTGCGAACAAATTGCTGCTACATCAGATGATTTTGAAAGCATCCTACAAAATTTGTGCTCTCGCTTACGACTGAGTGTTGTGGAAAAGTTGGACAATTCAGCGTTGCTGTTCACTCAAACTATCAAAGCAGATCCAATATGCGTGCTGTTGAAAAAATCAGTACGCAAGTTTTTTTTTTTTGATAACGACAAAAAATTGAAAATTTGTATTATTTAATTTTTTTTTAATTTGTTTTTTTCAGGATGCAACGTTGAAAATTGAATGCAAAAGTACACGTGAAGGATTGTGCAAAAATTTTCTAGAAGAATGTGTTGCTGCTGCGGTTGGCGTTGTATAAATGAATATAATTCAATTCATTCACTCATTTTTCAATGCAATTCTTAAAAAAATGATGAAATGTGGCAGATTTTCAATTTCATTGACTGATTCTATTTTGAATTTTAATTAACTGTATATTATCATATTTTTTTTTATTTTGATGATTATATTACTTATTTTTTTTGGACAAAAAAAAGGCCTGTGCCAAGCTGTTTAAAAAAAAAAGAAAAGCAATATATATATACATATATATTTCTTTATTTATAATCTGTGGTCTTTGTATAGAGTCTACAAACATTTGTTTGTTTGTTTGTTTATTTGTTTGCTTGTTTTTCTTACATTTTTGATTATCATGTGTGTTTGATGAATAAATTGGCTTTTTGATTTTGAAAAGAAAAAAAAGTTCAGCTCATATTTTTTTTCCTTTTGGTTTGATTTCCTTCAATTATTTCATTTTTAAACTTATTTGAATTTTTTCTTTGGTACAATTTGCTTTAGTTTGTCACATTATAGCAGAGTATGGTTGCAGGCGGTGAACTTTTGACAATTCAAATTGGCGAATATGCTAATTTTATTGGAACTCATTTTTGGAATTTACAAGTATGTATTTAAGTTGAAAATTGTCTTTAATTTGATTATGCTTTTCATTTCTTCTTTTTTTTTTGTTGAAGAATCACACACTGTTCCAAGAATCAGCCGGTAAAGTTGATTCTACATTGGATTGGAATGTTTTGCTCAGAGAAGAAAGTTCGAATAGAGAATAAAGGAACAATTTCTATTCTACATTATTGTTATGAAAATTCCAAATTTCATCAGTACAAGGACTCAAGTTGGTCAAACCGAGCATATCATTGGAAAAATCTTGCTGATTGTCGACAGATGGCCATTTGAATGGCATGGATAAACCGAGACGAACAATCTATTAGACAAAAGAAAAAAATACAGAAAACTTCTCCAATAAGTAAAGTGAATTAATAATCACAGTCAATCAGTGGCATTCATGCTCACCGAATTTTGTCCAAAGTTGTTCAAAGCATCCAACGCATTTTTCAAAGACATACTGCTACTACCATTATCCTTGGACAAACATCTCCAAGGAATTGTAGCGGTTTCCAACGCTGCAGCAATTATTGCAGATGTGTGATAAGTTGATTGCGGCTAAAAATGTGCAGAATCATTGCATATATATATATACCATGCATAACAACAACGAAACAGATAAAAATTGCAACAAAATCATTTAATCGATGAAATAATTTAAAAAAAAAAACAACTATATTATTATTAGTATTAGATTTTAGTAATTAGTGATGGTTGATAAATGGAAAAAACCTCATATTTCAGTTCGTTCCACCGACAGAATCGCGAATGCTTGTCCCACAGTTCTGTAGAGAGAGATAGAGGCAATGTTGATAAACTTTCCGATAGCATGGCTAACAGACTTTGTGAAGAATTCCATACAAGCTTCTCCACTGATAATCTATTCTAAATAATGTACAAATTAACACGAACAAAAAAAAATGTACAATATTCTGTAAATTGATGAAATTACCTTCGTCTGCAGATGTGCTGGCCAGCATGGAATTGCAAGAATAGGTATGTTGCCGTAGTCATCCTTAAAATAGTGCAACAAAGTGGATGACATGCCTGCCAAATTGGATGATACATCGCAAAGCAGTTGGATTCCCTGGTGTGAAAGCAAACATTACTAACAGAATGAACAAATGCAATGCATGCATACTTCAACGTAATCCATTTCTTCAGCAAAAAATCTTATGTGAGTTTCAATATCATCGAAAATTTGTTGCCCTTCTGCACGTCTATGGCAATCTTCGAAGCTGAAATGAAAAAATATTTCACGTAAAAAATGAAACACATAAATTCACCAGGTTGAAATGGAAATTTCCAAATTTCCACCATCCTGAAAGATTGAAGAACCTGTAGTGTTCAAAATCAGACATTAAACATAAAGACTTGGGATGCCACGGCTGAAGTACAAAATCAGTCCAATAGTTGACCTTGTCGTCCAAATTGTAAAATGCATTTCCTGAATATAAAAATTAATTCGCTTTAACAAAAAGAAAATACTGATCAACACTTACGAGAAAATCTTTTTTGGACAACATCTTGTAAAAATTCATTTCTTATCAGTGGCTGTGCTTCCTTTTTTTCAATTTTGAAATTACTAAAATATTTTAAAAAAAAAGTAATAAAAAATAAATATAACAATAATAATCAAAAGTGAAAATACAATTACTTTAATAAGATCGAATCGACATCAAGTGATGTTTCCAAATCAGATATCAGAGGATTCAAATTGACGTTGAATTTTTCTTCAAAAGCGACAACTCGTGGAGTATAAGCGCGTTCAGTTCTACTTTGAAAGGTTATCCCGGTTGTACATTAGCCGAGTATATATATTTGCATTTTATTTTATTTTATTTCATTTTTTTTTATTTATGGTAATTTTTATTACTATTCAGCACGCAGTTTCAAAGTACATGCATTGAAAATTTGGCAGGTTGTTTAAAAGAAATTCCAAACAAGTAAATTTCAGAAATTGATTTACAGTAATTCATTTTTTATTTGAAATTTAATTTTTAGAATATTTGCAACATCACATCCATTGTATACGGGAGCTCCGTTTCCGAATTTGTTCAATTCAACAGTTGATAAGCATGGCAATGTTGGATGTAGTAGTAGTAGTAGCAGTAGTAATAGTAGTTGTAGTGAAGCACGTCAAATTGGAGAAGGTCAGTTAGTTGGTGATCATTTGTTTGTTGTTCTTTATTTTTTTTAATTTAATTATTTTATTCTTTGTATTTCAGCCGTTATCAGTTCACCATCTTTGTCTTATTTGGCATCGAACACTTGTGAAGGTATCGTTTCAATGCTTCAAAAGCAGCTCTGCAAATTGCCAACGCATCGTTATAACAAATCCGCCGTTGAAGAGTTGCACGAAAATTTATTCAAATTTTCAATAAATAAAAGTGATGATCATTTTTCAGATTCTGAATGAAATTTTTTGCAACTTTCAAAATTCGCTGTGTTTTCAATTTTACTTTTTCAATCAGTCGATAAATATATATGTATATACATATCATAATGAAACTTTATCCGTCATCTACAATGATTTATCAACGCCTATTTTTGGCAATTGGAAATGGATATATATTTTTTTTTTGAAATTTAAAATTTAAAAGCTTTTATTAATTAATTATTAATTATTATTATTGTTTTTCATTATTTTTATCAATAAATCATGAGAAGATTATGCTTTTTGTTGCTTATATCATTTAGCAGCTTGCAAGCTTTTTTTTGCTTTGAAATAAACACAAATGGAACTTTTCACAGTCCACCGATACAGTTCATAAAAATATTTTTTTTATTTTTCATTGTTGTTGTCGACGTTTTATTGTTGAACAGAATTATGCAAAGAAGAACAACTCAGCGAAAGAGCAAATGGCTACTGACTCGGACGACAATTTTGCAAACTGCTGCTTATCATAATACTTTGCTTATTATTAATTTTCCAATCCAGGAATGAAGAGCGAAACGCACAATTCTCATAAAAAATTATTTTAAAAAAGAAAACAGTTTTTGAAAAATAAGTTTCGCTGTTTTAGGAAATTAATAATTAACATTTTTTTAAGCATTAACAAAACTTAAAACGTGAAATTATTTCATTTTTTAAGAAATTAAATAACTTTAATTATGTGAATAAAGTGTAAAAACATATTTTACAATTTATAATAATTTTTTGTTGTAAAATTTTTCTCATTCGATTTACAGTGCATAAAAAATGAAAAGTTACTTCTTACTTATATGTTTAAATTTTGCTTAGTGTGCAATTTTGTTCATTTACAGCATGCAAAAATATGATTTTTTCAATTTTTCAATAAAACAATAATAACTGCATTGGATAATTTGTACAGTTTGTTGTAAATTTAAAATTTCATTTATAAGCTATATAATATAAGTTGAGAAAAGTTTGAAAATTAAAAAATTGTGACCATGCAAAGACTGTTGCTTTTCTACCCAACAAAAAAAGGGTGTGGTCAAAAAGTTTTTCAAAAAAAAAAAGATTGCCAGTTGAAAGAGAGAAACCAACAATTGACAGAACCGTCTGCTGAGAGATGAATAAAGTTTGATGCATTTTGTTGCACAACTGTTGCAAGCAACAAAACCCGAGATGGCTTATTGTCGAACAACAGCGCCTGTTGTTGCCAGCGGAAAAACAGTGTGACAAGGCTATGTGCTTTTTCTCATTTTGACACAAAAATTTTTCACTTCTGCTTCCCTGCCTGCGCCACAAGCATTTCTGCAACATCCTCAGGGTTGAAAGCTTTTCGGTCCACTGGCTGCTTTTCAACGACCTGATGGTCGACGTCTGACATCGACATCAATTCGGCCATTGAAAACTACTAACCTTGGCGTATAAGCAATTTTAACAGCTTAAGATTGAAAAAAAAAACATTATCATTATTATTTTATATAAATTTTTATTTTTCTTTTAAACTACCTTTACTTTTTTGAACTATGAAATATTCATTCAATCAAACAGAATGGATACGTATATTATGTTAAATTTTGAACAAATTTCAAATACAATTTTGCATTTGTATTTTGCAAATTTTACAAAAGTTTATTAAAAAATTGTCTGTCATAGTAAAATTAAATATATTTTTTTTAACTTGAAGAAAATTCACTTTAAAAGCTTGCCAGTGCTGGGCTACTTGCACACGTTGTTGTTGTTGTTGTTGTAGGTGTGAGAGGAAAAGTAATAAAATAAGCGAGATCATTTTTGATTGCTCAACTTCAAGAAGCTCAGTATTGAATTGGCATGTTGCCATTGCTGAAAATATGCTCAAGCTTATTTATTAAAAAAAAAGAAAAAGAAGAAGCAATTCTTTAACAAATCGAACAAGCAAGATGTGTTGATGATTGGCCGAACAAATAACAAAATACTAGCTAAAAGTGCAGCAGCAGCAGCAGCAGCACATTGCTAGATTCTGGAAACTTTTGTCTTTCTTTTCCATGCCTGCATCAAACAAACAGCCGTCACATTTCAATCTGTCATTTGCATGCTTGGAATGAATGATGATGATCATTTTATTTTCATTTATTCCGAAATCGTTTTAGCCATCAGAGTTCATCAGCACCATCATCACATCATCATCATCATCATCATCGTCATCTGGACAATCAGTTGAGAAAATCTCCAGAAAGTAACATCGCAAAAAAAAGAAGTAAACGCTTTTCTTTCTTTTTTTCTTAAAAATTTTAAAATATATTTTCAACAGCTTATTCAAATTTTTACATTAAAAATTATTTAAATTATAAATTGTCAATTCTTTTTTATTTGACACTTTTATCTCACATTTGCTTAGATATATCTATATATTAGTTTCAGTTTGATAAAGAAGAAAGAAAATCAAAATTCAAACTCATTTCATCACATATTTCAATTTCAAATATTCTTTTTTGGACAACTTTAAAAATTTGCTAATCTCATTAATTATTGATGACAAGCATCAATTGTATACAAAGTCAGTCATAGTTTGTTTTCATTTTCTGTAGATAAATTTAAAATGTGAAAATTCAATGCAGTTTAAAATTATGGTTGCAATTTATATTTTGAAATTGTTCATTATGCTAATGGCGCCGGCCCGTAATTGTTAACAAGGCCGATTGTATAACTTTGAGCAATGTTTAAGTTGTGTGTAAAATGAAATTGAAATTGAATCATCTTTTGAGTTTTAAGTATTTATTGAAATGCTTCATTTACAACATTCAACAGAAATGCAGATTGTTTCAATTAAAAATTTTGATACATTTATGTAAATTTTTTACAAATTTTATGCTAATTTTGTTTTCAACAGATGAAGAATGTTGTTGAAAGATTTGTTCAACAATTTTCGTTCTTGCCTTTTTGTTGGCTTTACATATTCGGCAACATTGCTTGCATTGCCCTTGAAATTTTCGCTAAACTGAACACCAATATTATACAATGAATAAATGAAAACATCCGCATTTTTAACTTACATCAAGCATGATGTAAAAATTGAACACTGTTAACTGGTGATATTTTATTGTCGATAATGGTTTGTTTGTTTTCTCTTCTTTCATTTTTTTTCTTTATTTAATTTTATTCCTCAATCGATAACATCCATATTTGTTTATGTAAATTTCATGGAAAACTGATTTTTCCTTCTGATTTTCTTTTGAAATTGTTTTTGAATTTAAAAGAAAATCTACTGAAAATTTTGTCACTTATCTTTTAAAATATTAATAGTATTATGTAAGCAATACAAATTTTAATAATAACATCCGATTTTTTTTTTTGAAAAGATAAAATTGTCATTTTTAATT
This sequence comes from Trichinella papuae, assembly GCA_001447755.1. Taxonomy (NCBI): domain Eukaryota; kingdom Metazoa; phylum Nematoda; class Enoplea; order Trichinellida; family Trichinellidae; genus Trichinella; species Trichinella papuae. The sequence goes on along the minus strand of JYDO01000017.1, from coordinate 193,528 downwards.
GTGATAGTTTTGTTCATAAGCATAATTTCCATCTCAGCAAATTGAATTTGTCATCGTATATATTGTTTGTGTTACGGTAAAGTATGATTTAAAATTTGAAAAGATTTTGCTTATTTAATAAATGAAAGAAGCAAACAATAATAATAATGTAATTGATTAACTTTTTAAAGTTATTTTTCAAACTGGACACTATAAAAATGGAGTTACTGATGGCATTTGCTTTTACAATCTTTAATTGGCAACAGCTGTAAGAAGAGAACTTTCTCATCAACGAAAACGAGTTGCATTTTTTGAAAAGCACACACACAACACAAACAAACAAACAAATTTGCAGCATGTATTTTTCAATTGAACGTTTCTTTTGATGAATTACTTTAAAAATTTTTTTCATGTAATAATTTATTGAAATTTGTTGATGCAATTCTCTGACAAAGAAACAGCTTGTGAACCTGTTCACTGATGTTAAAAGCAAAAGTTTGAAATTGTTGCATTTTTATTTTGCTTATTTTTCAAAAAGAAGGCTTTCTTAGTTGTGTATGTAGTAGTAGAAACACAAATCTTTATTGATATTTTAACTTCTTTACTGTGTATTTGTTTTCAAATTTGGTCCTTCATCATTTAATATGAGTTGTGTATATTTTTTAAAATAATTTTTCCAAATAACTACAAAAAATTTTTTTTTAAATTGTAAGAAGAAAAGTTTCACGTTTGACTGTATTATGTATGTATGTATAATATGTTGTGTTCTGGTCAGAGTGATTTGTCCTTCGCCTGAAGCCGAGCAGTGAGAATAATTTCATTTTGTGCAATAATTATTCAAGGTCAGTTTTGAAATGAGGATTCATCATGCATGCATGGCAATAACGAAACAAAACGAAAAGAAAGTCAAGTTCACAACAATTTATTAAATAATTAAATTTTCATTTTTTGTTTTGCAATTTTTCAACCATTCATTTGAGCATGATGACCAACCAATAAAGGTATGTCCATTTGTTGGTCAACAATATTTTATCAGTTTGGTTTGTACTTGTTTGTTTATCTTTTTTCAAAGCTATTTCATATTATAAATGGAAAAGAGTAGAAAACAAGGCTGGGCATATATAAATGAGGAGAGAAAGAAATGCGCCAACTTTCCTTCTTTCACTTCTTCTGTCCCAGTGTGTGTGTGTGTCAGGGTTGATTTTATCGGCCACAGAAAAGCAGAGGTTCGCAAGCACAACAGAGCAGCTGTTGCAGCTTTATAACAAAATCTGAACCACACACACACGCCGAAAAGCACACATCCACCACACAAAGAAAGCAGAGAAAAGTAATGATAATTGACAGACGGCGGAAATTGTTCACCGAAAGGAGAGAGTAAGGGGGGAGGGGGATGGGAAGAAAGAAAGAAAAAATGATGATTAAGGAAAAAAATTAAAAAATTATTTTTCACTCATTTGGCCTGAATGCAGTATGGCTCAATGAGCATGCATTGAACGATGATTGGTCGATTGTGGGCGATCACATGACGACCGCCCTCTGTTGAGTCGCGCACTTTGGCCACATTGCCGCGAGTGACGGAGGTGAATCGGTCGCGTGCCTTTGACACCTTTCACTGTTTGTTCTGTTCAAAATTTTTATTTTTACTATGATTATGATTATTATTATTATTATTATATTTATTTTATTACTCATTGCTTTGCAAACTTTGAACAATTTGTTGCAATTTTTTTTCTTTTCAAATGATTCATTCATGATAATGAACACGCTTCAGTTTCATTTTATTTCATTTTCAGTTACAGAACAAAGAATAATTATTGGATAATAATAGCAGCTGAATTTAAAACCACAGATGGAATGCGACGATGCAACTTCAAAAAAGATGCCAAAATTATCTTCTGAAGTAACAGACCAACAACCACCACAACAGCAACTACCACTACCACGACCACCAGAGCAACAACAGATATTACGATCTGCGTTTTCCGTGCCTGCTGCTGCTATTATGCGCTCAAACAGCGGGACGAGCGGTTATGGCAACAGTCCACCAGTGCAAAGCTTGCATCCATTTGGTATGATAATTAGATATATATTTTTTTTTTACCATAAATTTTCTCTCACACAGGGTAGATACGACGATATGCTCGTATTTTTTTGATCTGGCCATTTATTGTCTTTCTCTTTTTTTTCTTTTTCTTCTTCTTTCCTTTTATTTTTTTCTTCTTCTTCTTTATCTCTCTTACTGCCGCCGTGACCGTCAGTCAGGTGCCATTCAATAGAACAAAGCCAATGGATTTTCGGCCTTTCTCCCTTTTTTCTGTCTCTCACCGGGGTCGCCGTAACATGCGCACGGGTTTCTTCTTTTTCCAGTACAATAGAGCCGCTTGTTTGCTCGACCCTTGTCTCCACTGACGCTTTTATTAATTATAATACATATATTTTTTTCATATGCATTTGTACACACACACACACATAGACACGTACAGACACACACACAGAGACACACATACGTACATGCATATCTGTATATCACACTACGCTTTGACTTTAGTGTAAAACAAAAAGGGTAAAAGCAAAGCAACATATTTATTATTTATTATTAATTTTTATATTTAATATAATCTTTTTTTTTTCTCAAATGTATTACATTTCTTCTCTCAGTATAATACAGTACAGTACAGTATTCTGTTGCAGTGAAGTGCTTCTTCGTAATTGTTTTATTTCAAGAGGTTCATCCATTGTCTGTCCTTTGTTATAATTTTTTTTTTCTTTTTCGCTTATCTCTCTCTCACTCTCTCTCTCTGTTGCCGCCTGGCCTGCTGTCTTGGTCATCAATCATAACGGTTGCGCTAGATAGCTGACAAGTTGAGATGATGGCTACTTTTTCTGATCAAGCGGCCCGCAGTCATTCTTCATAAAACTTTTTCATTTTCTATTTTTATTTATCATTTCTTTAGGAAAATTATTAATCGAATTGACTTTTTTTTGATATCTTCCATTTATTATTTCTATAATTCATATTTGTTTGTTAATAATATATATATTTTTTTGTTTTTCTCTTTCTTTCTCTTGCCCGACCGAATGACCGGCAAATCGGCAAAACTAATTAAGCGGAAAAAATTGACACAGTGCAGATCTTTTTTTGTCTCTTCTCGACCCGACGCGGGGGACGACGTCTACCGTATTATTATTAGCATTATTATTCCTATTATTATTATTATTATTATTGTCCTTTTCTGCTATTATCCATCTGCATCTCAAAAAAAAGGAAAAAAAAAGAAGGAAAAAAACATGTCAACAACAATACCAACGAAGTAGCATTATTTATTATCAAAGATTAATTTTTTCAGATTGTTTTATGTTTTCTTCGCTATCTATGAAATACAAAAATTTAAATTTTAAATGTAAACCAAATGTACATAGATATATATCAAATGATCAGAACAATTATTATTAGAGAAGAAAGCTTTTTTTTATTCTAATGTTTTCAATCTGCAAGTTTAGTTTTTATTTTGCTTTACGAAAAGGAATTTTAAAATCAGAATATGTTAAAATGTATAAAATTTATTTATTGATGATTTCATTTGACAAAAGTATACTGTTGCAAAAAATGTTTTATGCATGTGTCAGTCAGAATTGTTCTCTGAAATAATTTTTGAATTAAAAAAAATTTTTTTACAATTCAATCTGTTGTTTCAGCTTCATTATTACTAATATTTTGTTTGTCATTATGCCGAATATGTTCATCAGTCATCGGCTTATTTTTTTTTCACTTTAAAATTTGTCAAGTTTTCATAATTTTATAACACAAAGCTAATAGTTTCAAATTGGTTTATTTTTAATTTTTCAATACGTATTCAATAGTGAAATTGATTAATAAGCAGCATGTTGTCATTGGGATACCAGTTTGCCTAATGATGATGATGATGATGCGTCAGTTGATTTGGCTAGAAAGCTTTGGTTTTTTCTTATTTCGACAATTCATATTTAATTGCTTGAATATTCATAAAGCATTTATTTTTAAAATAGAAATTGAAAATTTGTTTATGAAATTGAACCGCATTTTCAAATGTTCTTTTTTTTAATTTTCTACAAAATTCAGAATATAGGAAAGTGTTTTGTACGAAAGAGGATAACAGTAATAGTTGATGATATTTTTTTAATCTATATAGCTCGTATAATAATTATTCTCTATCTCCCTATCTATCATCTATCAGTGTGTGTGTGCGTATGTATCGAATCAGAAGCTATTGAAGAATACTGACAATGAAAATGGGAAACGGTTTCCTGTCTATGTAAACAGTGCACTGCTTCAAAGATGGAGGTCAGATTGTTCGTGACGCCCAACTCCGCTCTGCTTCAGGTTGTCGTTGACCTACAGTTTGACCAGACTTTACGAGGCAATGAATGCTACCTTTTCTCTTTTATGATGGATATTGTCTGACCCCACGCTAAGATTGCCCTTAGCAATTATGTGCTTGTCGGCAAAGGAGCCTGACTGCCTGCCTGCCTGCTATTGCTGGTGATGCTACTCTGCTACTTTCCCTCGACTCTTGTCTCACGTGATCAGCTTGCATTTATCAGCATTGGATTCAAGAATGACTTTTTTTTTCCTTTTACAACTTGTATCTTCTTGGCAATGCTTGCAATTTGATTTTTTCTTCTTCACTTTCTACTTTTCCCTATCTTGCTTTTATCTTATCATTTGTTTGGGTTTCACTTTTTACAATCAAAAAAGCAATTTTATTTTTATTCAGTGATAAAATTGCACTGCTTATTTTCTTCTTATCCTGCTCAACAAGCAGTTGTATCTGGTGGAAGAAAATTGCTCGGCAATTATAGCAAACTAATTGGTCAGCGATCGACTTTGCGTATATAATTTCTGTTGCAGATTTGATGATTATTTCTTTGATTGAAAGTCTAAAAGAAGAAAAAAAATATATATATATAAACGCTGAATTTTGTCTCGTTGACATTTTAACTTTTATTAGTTTTAAAATTTGCTTGTGTTTCAATTTACAACGTTTTCATTTTTTCTTTTTTTTTAGTTTTTCCGCTTGCACCATTCAATTTGCCGGCGGCTGTGAACACTCAGTTGCCATCGTCGTCGATGTTAACCGCTGAAGGATCAGCAATTTCAAACGGCCAGTTGGATTTAATGACATTTCTGGCAAAGCAAAACGCTGACAATTTTCTTGGGTAAAAAAAAAAGAAATAAAGGCACACACATTAATTTTAAGTTCAAAAAAATTATATTTTCATTTTTAGTCAACTGAATAATGCAACAGCAGCAGCAGCAGCAGCAACAACAACAACAACAATGGCAAATAGCTCACCCAATCCTTGGACATCGTTGATCAATTTGGAAAACGACAATCGAATGTCCGTTGTTCATCAAACTGCTCCAACACTACCTGCAGCTGCTTATTTCAATCCACTGTTTTTATTGAATCCAGGCGCCTTTTATCCTTCTGCATTTTCTCCTGCAGTTTCAAATATTGAAAGTAATTTTATTCTTCTTCTTCTTATATTTATTTATTTATTTAAATAAAATTATTCTCTTTGTAGCTCCTATTGTTGCTCACGCACCAGTAGCTTCTCAGTCTCCGTTTTCCAACAGCCGTAAACGACCACTTTCCAGTTCGCCCGGTTTTGATCTATTTGCGTTGTCATTAAATGAAGCTTTGCGCAGCAGCACATCTTCATTACTTCAACGAGGAAGCCGCAATTCGAGAAGTTCTTCTGTCGGTAGCAGTTGGTCCGTTGGTCATAATTCAGTTTCAGGTACACAATTCACCGGCAGCATATTAATTATGTTGTTGTCTGTAATATTTTAAAAAAAAATAAACAATCCTTTCAGAATCACCAACTGCCTTCAGTCCAACAGCAGCAGCTGCTTGTGCTGCAGCAGCGGCAGCAGCAGCCGCGGCGGCGGCAAATCCACTACTGTATTCACTTTGGCCAGCTGCTGCTCCAAATCCGGCTGCTCCATCGACAGCACTGGCTCAGTCGCCGTTTGGAATGTGTCCAATACCATTTCCAAATGGCTTTTTACCACATGCATTGCCACAGACACAAGAAACTACTTGGGTTCTTCCTGCTGCAGCTGGCAATACAGCAGTACCAACAGCTTTGACATTGATCAACAATAATGCTGCCACTGAAAATGTTGTCGAAGTTGGAAAAAATTGTCAAACAAATGAAAACAGTGCAACGACGAGCACAACAATAATAGCAGAAATGAAATCACCACCATTACCATCAACAACGACAACAACCACAGCAGCAGCAGCAGTAGCAGCATCAACAGCACCAACAACATCAGCTGCAGCAGAGGCTGTTGATTCGAATTTTGAAACTTCTACAAACGGCAATGCAAATGCCTCTGATACAATAATAAATGATAATGAGCAGCAGCCTGAGGCAATGGAATCCAATTTAGACGTGGTAACTATGGCTAGTCCGATATCAGCCCAGGGCGAAGAGAAAGAAGAACCAGAATTTGTCCAAACACATTGCCTTTGGGACGGTTGTTACAAAAATCATGCTACACAGGGACAGCTTATTCAGGTAAACTTAAATTTCAACAAGTTCAACTGTTGACAATGCTGATCGATAGAAAAAAAAGAACAAATTGAAAAAAAATTATTATCCTATTTTATCAAATTTTTTTTATTGATTTCGTTTTTTTAGCATGTTCTTGAAAATCACATTGAAACAGCCAATCGAGTGTACGTGTGTCGTTGGCGTGATTGCAGTCGTGAACGAAAGCCATTCAAAGCTAGATATATGCTTGTTGTGCACATGCGTCGACATACTGGAGAGAAGCCACATCGTTGTCAAGCAAGTGCAACATTTTTTCATAGCTAGATAGCTAGTTTAAACTTTTCAAACTTTCTATCTTTATCTCTATCTCTATCTCTATGTGTGTTTGTGTGTGACGATAATCATTGTATTGTTGTTTTTATTTTCAGTTTCTGCATTGCAACAAAGCATACAGTCGACTTGAAAATTTGAAAACTCATTTACGTTCACATACTGGTGAGAAGCCTTACAGTTGTGAATTTCCTGGATGTCAGAAACGCTTTACAAACGCTTCAGATCGAGCTAAGCATCAGAATCGAACTCATTCAGATGAGGTTCAGTCATGCAGTGCTTTTTTTTCATACATTTTAATATAAATATTGAATTCCATTTGCAGAAGCCGTATTTATGCCCAGTACCAAACTGCGATAAGCGCTACACTGATCCAAGTTCATTGCGAAAGCATATGAAAACAACGCATGGTGAAGAATCATTGAGCAAGTACAAACGAGGCAAGAAAATGAAATGCAGTCCACCTTTGGAAGAAAGCAACGGGTTGTTACAGTTTATAGAAAATTTTCATACAAAACATTTCTTTATGAAAGTCATTTTCAGATTTGAAACACAAAATGGGGGTTATTCTGGAAGTGGAAATGATTCTTTCAGCCCAAATGAACCTTTTTCTGGTACGGGTATTGTTACAGAAATTAGGCCCAACAATACAGAGAATACAAATACAGGTAATACCCAAAGTCCGGAAAGTAGTGGCAGCAATCAAGAAGTAAGTCAAAGTTAATAACGCTATTATAACATATCATGCAAATATTTGCATCATTGCGTTTTCTTTTTTAGTTTTTACTTCCATCAGATTCACCTCAGAAAATTGACAGCGGAGTAGAAATGAACTCTCACCATCCTGTACGTTATGTAGATGACGCTTCTACCGTAGCAGACAGTGGCATTTTTGAGTCATTTTTACATGAAGTATGTTCAATGTATTTACATAAAGTATATTTTTTACATAGCTTTTTTATGTTCAAACTGGAAAATAATTTATAAAAAAGTTTATCTATAAATAAAAAAAAAAATTTTTTTAACAGCAGCTTGTTCCCATGTCTGAAGAAATTGCTGTTGGTTTTGACGATTCTGCTTCTCAATCTGGCCGACAAAATTATATACCCATAGAAAGCAGTGTGCATCATGCCAACCTGAAATCAGTACGTGTTCATCAATCTAGAAGTTCAAATTCTGCCGATCGTGTTTCAGGTATGAAGAAATGAATAAGTGAATGAGCATTTTAGAAAGTTTGCTCACTTTCTTACATATAATTTGTCTTCTTTGCAATATGATTATTTGTTCTTTCATTTTTAGCTTATGTTGCCAACCAGCCATTTTCTACATTTTGCAATACGCAGACAGATGGAGGCAACTTCGAAGATGTTGCATCAATACGTTATGCTAATGACAGTAATTTGCTTTTTTTTACAATTTTTTTCTACTTGTAATTCTATATATATATGTGTGTGTGTGTGTGTAGGTACGGGTTATCTTATTGAAAATGCTTCATATCGTTCATTGGCTGCTCCGCCGACGCCGCCTCCGCCACCGCCAATTCCACCGCCTGAAATGTGGCAAAAATCAGCAAACAGAATGGTGGATGCAGCTTTCGAATCAAAAAAGCATAGTAGCACGAAAATATTGCTGAAGGATGACCTGCTGTTTTCAGTTGCAAATGATTCTTTGCCATTAAATGAGTCTCTTGGTGAAGAGATGCATGGCGATGTCTGCATAGCAACTGAACAGAATTTGTTGGACCGACCTCGAACTGTGTGCATGGATACCGGCGACGATAGTATGAATTATGTCGCCAGACCGAAGAGCACTGCTGCTACGCCAGTTATAATGACAGCGTGTCAGTGTTGTCGATCAACTGGAATGTTGGCACGGATGCAAGAAAATACAGCAGGAGTAGTTCAGGGTGCATTTAATGTCGGCGGACAAGTAATGCCAACTCCGTGTTCCAGTCACTGCAATTGTTCAGCCTGTGCACCGAAAGTTGGAGGAGGAATGCAACCTGCATACTGTGTTGTTCATCATCAGGTACAGAATAGTCAAGAAAAACACAGTGCAGCATTTGTTTGTTGTGGAAATCCGCCGCCGTTCATGATGGTGACATCATGCTGCCGGTGCAAGTCAGTCGGATTTTGCTCTTGTGGATTGAACACTTATGACAGTCGAATGAATTTCCATGATCAGCGACCGACATCAGCTTATGGTGGTCTGAATTACAACTGTGCGCAACGTGTGCATCAAGATGCGAGAAGATCTGTTCAAAATGATTACAATGCACATGTAGAACAACAACAAGGATATTTCGCCCCGATCCAGCATCAATATTACATGGGTTATCGAGAAAGCAACGTTGGTCAGTTGTCGCAACGTCCGTGTTCATATCAGCCACAGCAGCATGCTTGTTGCATGCCGCAATTCTATTGCAACGACGCTCTCATTGCTCCGAATTTTTCTGCGAACTTAGATATGCATTTATTGAACACATCTAACGAACGAAATGCATACCAAGCTTATTATGATTATGTCACTCCGAGACACACTGTTCATTTGAATAGCATGGCACCGCAGCATGAAAGTGATCATCACCACTTGTCGTCTTCTGGTAATACTGCTGTCTACAGTGTGAACGTAGCAAATACGGGTTCATCGGGGAACGGTGCACCAGTATCATCATCAGCAGCAGCAGCGCTTTATACATCTGTGAACCATGGTTTGGTTGATAATGTTGACTTGTCGTCAGGTTCAAACAACGTCTATACACCAAGACGTTCAGCATCTGCAGCTGTTTCAAATGACCACTATTCGCACCCGTTGTCACAGTCGGTTCAACGTACTCGCGTATCTTCAGGTGATCAAGCTGCTACAGAACGCACAGACAACGATAACGCTCTTGTATCGGATATTGCAACGTCGCTGACAGAACTTCACTTGGACGGCAGTTTTATCGATGACCAGTGCAATAATTACGACTCTGCTCAACCTGATGTTTAACGTTAATTGTTTGTGATATCTGTTTATGTTATTTTTACCAATAGCTGTTATACCGGGTTGAAATTTACCTTTACATCTCTATATTATCTATCTCTTTCTTTCTATATATATTATTTATTTATATTTATGTTTTGTATATTCATGCATAGAGTACAAAAATACATAGATTTATTCATTTATTTATACACGTATATATATATATATGTGTGTGCATGGCCATTTGTTTTTTCAAATAAAGTTACATTAAATTACAGATTATGCAGTTTTTTGAAAAATGAAATTAATGTGTCAATTTACGTTTTCATTTTATCGAACTACATTCACAAAAAGAATTAAAATAATTCAAGGAATTCCATCCAGTAGGAGGATCCTCTGTCTGTCAGTTTTGAAAAGTATTAAATCAGTCAGATGCTTCCTTTTTGCATTAATGATCATTACAATTGCTATCACTGTATATCAATATATATATATTGCTTGATCAACAAGGATAAGCTGTTGTTGTTACTGTTCACCATCAGGTAGTTGGTGCTTTCAGAAATTTTTGGATCTTGTTTCGGTGTTCTTATCGCCAAACAGAAGGTCAAAATCTATTTTTTAGTTTACATTGCAATATTTCATTACTGATTATTTGAAGCTAAAGAATAATTTATTAATTATATTTTATTTGAATATTTCGCGGTGACATTTAAACATATGCAGTTTGCTCTGTAAAACAGTTTTCTTTCTTATAATTATCACTTTTTTACGTTCAGGTCAGTTGAAGCTTGCTTAAGCTTTTATTGTCATTATTATTTTAAAATTAAAAATATATGCTACACTTTGAGAAGATTTATATATGAATTTCATTCATATTGCGTTTTATTTCAACAAAACTTGTCTGATTCGATTAAATAATGAATTCAATCTTGAATTTTAAAATACCATTCATTGTAAAAATTCATTTTATCATTTTTTATGACACACAATTGCAACAAATAAATCTGAAAAAAATTTTAATCGTGCAAGCATGTTTATTCTTAATGCAGTTGTTTTCCTTGTTAGTTAGTATGGAGGAAATTTGTAAACTACGCATCACAGTGGGCAACATCATCTCACATGACCGCAGTTAGAGTGTTGTCCACGTAACCGTGTGTGTGTCCGTAAAGATACCGTAAAGGTGCCGTGAATCAAATAACCAAGATTTCCAGAAAACCAGACAACCAGTCAACCATTAGATTGGAAGAAAACCACGAACAGCTGACATCAAGTCTGCTGCTCTTTGGGAGGTCAACTGTCTGACGAATATCGAGGTCATGGAACCGATACAAAAGCGCTTTTTTGTTCTTAGTGAAAAATACTACTCCGCTAGTTGTGATTGTGTTATGTAGAAACTGGAAGTTGGTGTCTCTCTGTGTGTTGTATGCCGCGTCTAGTAAAACTGTTTTTACGAAGTTGTTACTGTTATCATGTATCGTAAACCACAGGGCGCTCACCATCGCGAGTGGCAAGATGCGATAAACGCGCCAGCAGTGGAACAACGACAGGCGCAACAGGAAGCCACCATGACGTTGCTACCAGTGGGCACATTACAAACAAGTACAAAAATCCTCATCGCCTTAGTGTTTTCTATGCATAAAATAAATTCAATAGCAATACAAAACGAAAATGCTAATTTTAAACAGTCGCTGGGAGATTTCAAACAAAAATGCAAGTAAAATTAAACAAGTTTAATGTTTAGAATTTATTCGACACGTCAGCAGCACATAAATAATGAATGGAATCAGAAAAATTAGATATTAATTTTATTTTATTTCTCCATGTTATATTTTATTTATTTTATATTATTTTTGCAATTTCTACCACCTAATATGTATATTTAAACTTGCATTTTAGGAATACTGTAACTGTTTATCTATGCATATGCTAAATAACTGTTAGAGACAGTAAAACAGCCTTCACATATATTTGAATAAATATTAATATGCATTGTGTTTTTAATTACTTTATTAAATAACAGCATTCTAATCAATTTCTTAGTTAATTCTTGTATTATTTACTTCTTACTGTAGTTTATTTTAATACTGTAGCAGTAAATTTGGCAATATATTGCTTTTAATATCGAAGTAAATTATTATTTGATTGGTATTTTAAAAAATTTTAAATTAAAGAAATGAGTTTTTGACATGAATGATTTTTTGTTATTTGATATTAACCATTATTTTCATTCTGGTCATTATTTGGTGATCATAAAATGCTTATTTTTTTCAGATTTATTTAACTTATCGTTAATTTTAAGCGCATTAATATCGGTTTAAAATGGTCAATACGAAAGGCTACCGTCGTGGTACTCGTTATTTGTTTGCAAGACCATTTAGAAAGCATGGCGTGGAGCCGCTTACAACTTTTCTTCGTGTTTACAAAATGGGCGACATTGTCGATATCAAAGTATTGAATTTATGTGTTATTTTGAAGATTTAGAATGTTATGCCGCATTTTAATTAAGAGATGCCATTCTGCCTTTGAAATTGTTATACGTTTTGTTTCTTTAAAGGAGACATTGTTTAAATTGTTAGTCTCTTGTTAATTATAAAAGATACATTATGTCGTGTTGTTTGACAGTGTTATTGCCGTTTTTCATTTATTTTAGGGGAATGGAGCATTTCAAAAAGGGATGCCTCATAAATATTACCATGGTAAAACTGGCCGCGTGTTCAACGTAACACCACACGGCCTTGGTGTAATTGTTAACAAGCGAGTCAGGTAGTGTTTTATTATTTTTTTTGTAATGAATTCACGTTTAATGATGAAGTTTGCAGAAATCGTATTATTCCGAAACGCATCAATGTTCGAATTGAGCATGTGAAGCCAAGTCGCTGTCGTGAGAATTTTTTGAAACGAGTTAAGGAAAACGCTAAACTTCGTCAAGAAGCTAAAGCTCTCGGACGCAGAATATCTTTGAAAAGAAAAGTAATTATTTATTATAATTACTTTAATGGCATGAATTTGTTTTTCTTTTTGAATAACATTTAAAATTGAATATCATTAAAATGTTATATTTATCATGTAATGGATAAGGTGTTGAGAAGGTTTATTGAAATTAATATTGTAGAATTATTCACTTTAAATAATTTGTAAAGAGATTTACAAGAATTTGAATGAATGTACATTTATGCATTCGTTTGTGTAATACACTGATCGTTTCAGCCGGAAGGACCACGCAAAGCCCATTGGGTTGATATGAAGAAGAATAAGCCAGTGATACTTCATCCTGTGCCGTATGAGCAATTACTGTGATTGCATTTCACGCAATGAAAAATAATAAAGTTAAGAAAGAAATTTTATTGCTTATTTATTTCGTAAAACTTACAAACATGCGCACGGGATTCTTTTTCATAATTCTGCTTTTCTGAAGCTAACTACTGCGTGTTTCTTTAAGAACGTAATTAGTGCTTGCACTGTTCGTTCGCCATGGTATTTAATTGGGTGTTTCTTGTTTCCTTTTGGAGCAAAATAAATGGTAGGAAAGCCTTCGACAGGATAATCAGGATCAACATCATTGTCCACAGCGTTCATTTTTGCAATCACTAAACTACTTTCTGATTTTAAAGAACGTGCTAATTCTTCATATATAGGGTCCAGTGCCTTAAAAATTAGAATAAAGAAAAAAAATGAAGAAATTTTTAACACGCCAAAACACACCTTGCAGTGGCCACACCATGGTGCGTACATTTCTATTAAAACATCTTTATTTTCGTCTTTTACAATTTTGTTGAACGTCGAAGACACTACTGTAACTACGGGTCCAGTTTGAATTTTTGGTGGAGCTTGAGTTTTCACGAATGATTTTATTCGACCTAGAGTATCAATTGAAAATTGATAAAAGTGCAACAGAAATGAAAAGTGAATTTACTAACTTTACCATCATTGAGATTTTTCATAAACTTTCTAAACACATCTTCACTGAAATCATCCTCATCCGGATCAAGTGTGAATTTTCTGCCGTCGATACCGAAAACGATAACGTTGACATCCAGGCCGGAATCGTCCAGTTTTACTTCTTTCAATTCATCTTGAAATTCTTCTTCATCAGAAATTGCGAACGTATATTTTGGATAATCTTTTGCCACATTTGCTATTCTTTTTCTCCAATACTGGGTATCTAAATGTTGTGGTAAGTATGCAAAAAATTTGAATGTCCTAGCCGGAACAATTTTTCATTGTTGATACCATTTGCATATTGATAGCTGAAGTCTACTGAATAATAAGCAACAACTAATGGCTTTTCATTAATTTTATACATCCACTGATAGTTGGCTTTGGTGCGATGTCCAACCAAAGGTATGCAGCTATTATAAATGAATTTTAAAATATCTTCCTTACTAGCTTCTGTCTGAAATGAAAATGAAAATAATAGAATTTCCTTGAATCCAATCTATCGATTGTAATATAGCGTATACTTTTTGAAATGTTCTTTTTCTTGATTCATATGGTGAAGCAAGTTTTTCAGGTATAAACAACACTATTTCACTTCTACCGTTGCTGGAATATTTGTGCTTAACTTCTGAATCAAAACTGAATGCAATATTTTTTATTTCTTCTCGAAGTTCGTCGGCTGGAAATTTATTTCATAAAAGAAAGAAAATGTATAATGTAAAAGATTTTACCAGCTTCGACAAAATTATTATAAAATGGCTCTTGATCATTTTGGAATAAACCAATCAAGGTGATATCTTCATTTGTGATGAATTTTAGCGCCGTTTGAACATTTTCAATCTCGCCAGCAGCCGGCTTTAGCTGTTCCTCCATGTAATCAACAATTCCTAAAAATATCTTGAAATGAAATAATTGTTCCTTTTAATTTATTTACTTTATCACACAACGCACATCAATGATTGTAAAGTATGTGAAAATATTTACCATCGGCAAAACGTGGTCCATTGTAATCGTACAATCGTCCATGTCGAAAAATCTTCAAAGTCGGATAGCCGTTGATCTGGTATTGTGATGCTAAATCTTTTTCAACAATGGCATCCACTTTTGCCAATAAAATGGGCAGTTGTTTATCTCGCAAACGCTGAGCTGCTTTCTCATATTCAGGAGCAAGTTTCTTACAATGACCACACCTACAGATTGACACTGGTCGTCAAATAGATTTTCAATTTGCAATTAAAGAAAAAATTTTCTTTGTCAAGATGTCATGAACAAAGCAAACTTACCAACTTGCGAAAAATTTGACCAGTATTAATTGGGTATTTGTAACGATTTCTGTAAAATTGTCATTAGTCAAAGTGATCACTGCTTGTGGAGGCGGTTTATAATTTGGATCAGCTTTTTCAGAAACCCATTCGACAATTCCCTTCCAGTCGTTAGTTCCATCGTAGTCTATGTATGAATGACCATTCCAAAATTTCAACGTGGGATAACCACTGATTTCAAAGCGATCTGCCAACGTCTGCTCGTTGACGGCATCTACTTTTGCCAAAGGCACTTTAACAGGGGTTTTCTTCAGCTTTTCTGCCGCACGTGCATATTCAGGTTCCAACTTTTTACAATGCCCACACCAGTGAGCATAAAATTCAATCAATGCAATAGAATTTTCTTGCAAAAATTGATCATAATTATCATTAGTTAACACGACGACGTTATTTTCTTCTGAAAATTTGTCCGCTTTCAAAATCCCATCAAAACTGACAATAAATATTAATACGATAAACAGACGCATGATTATATAATAATAATAATAATATACTGTTTTCTAAACGATGGCGAGGTAGTTTTTTTCTAATAAATGAAAAATATAATATTAGTACGTCGATTTCAACACCTCACTGCAACAGAAGAACGAAGAAATGAAGGTCAAACCAGACAATGACCATTTTACTGAATATTTGACGAAAGTAAACGAAACCACGTCGAAACAAACTTCTCACTTATGCAAACATATTTAACCGACATACCCCCGTAGAAAATTCTGTTCATCAATTCAGTTTAGCTAAGTTGAATTCACTTCAGCTAAATCAAAGGTCATTTGTTCATCATTTTATTTTGTTCCATTTTCAATAAAGTGATTTTCAAAACAAAATCATACACAAATATTTACATACTTGGTTTTTATATTAATATATACTAAATTTCAAAAATATATAATATGAAAAAAAATAAAGTTCAATTTTAGTACAACATGCATTCATTTGAATTATTTATTCAACATTCATCTACAAAACTATGAACCACAGTAATCTCGAATATTGCATTATGATTGTAAAATAAATGAGCGTCTAAATTTAGTATTTTACAATATATTAACCGTTCAAAATAATTATAATTATAGCTTTTAAATATCTTTAAAATTTTAATAATTTTAAATCATATGTCATGGAACTTTAATTTCATAATATATACCGTATTCAACAGTGTTGAAAACCGGAAGTAATTTCACAGACAAATTGACAACTGATCACAGGTCTCAGTTGATGATATTTGAATTAAGCACTAATAAATATAACGATAAGAAACATAACAAATTTATAGCAAAAAGTTTTTTGCTATCTCATTTTCGGTTTTTTAAATCTTCTCAACTTTAAAATTGTCACTGTGCTTGTTATTAAAATTCCTTAAAGTTGTTCATCTTAAACAGAAGGCAAAATTTTTATAATTTTTTGCGTTATGTATTATTTGACACAAAATAAATTTAAATAATACTGATGTAACAAATTAATCAAATCGGCTCTGAGATCAAGCAACTTTTTGGCGGGCATGAATTTTGCTGTTGATTGAATAAATCTTACTATTTGTTAATGCAAGCAGTTTTAACTAGCAGATGAAAAACTAGTTTTTATCATCGTAGCCATGCTTATCAATGTTGACTAGACGCAGTTACGTGCAGTTCTTAACTAAAATAAATATCTCGTGGTAGGTAAACTTCAGTCCAATTTGTTCACTTGTTCAACTGAATTTTTGCACCTTTTTCTACATAAAGTACATAAAATAAGAAAATATGAATCAGTTGCTTTTTGTCATTTTTTTCAAATTCATTTATTATTTGAATTTTGGAAAGCAAAGCAGTCATGAAATACGGACTGTGGAAAACTCTATTATAACTGAACTGTGGATTGATAAGTGCATGAGCTTTCAGTTGAAAAAAACAATTTCATACAATATGTAAAAATGACAAATAACTAAATCAGCACTCCGCTTAATCTCTATGACGCGTTCCTGAAACGGGATCATTATAGCACGCGTTTATAGTACATTGGTTCAAATATAAATCAGAATACATGCAACAAAATTTGTTGGAAATTTTTCTACTGTATTGATCATAATTATGGTTGTGATGGAGGACCAGCATTTGATTCCTCAATGCAGGGTTTCTTGGTAATGAAAGCTTCAACAGTTAATTACCATTTCATAAGTTTTCTCTCACGAAGAATTTCTTTAAAGCATGAAACCATTTAAAGAACACCTCGCCTTGCCTAAGAGCTCTGTTCATAATCTGGCGAATGATTTATAATCTACGAACTGGTCGATGATTTCTGCAATCTTGGTAATACTCTTGTTGAGGAATTCTGTTGTTACAATCCTGACTAGTGAGCACTCTCTGAATCAATATCATGTTCACATTGACTAAATTGAAATGATGCAGAAAATAAAAATTCCTCATTTAATGTTTTATTAAATAATATCATTTTCAAGTGATCAATTTAATACTGAACATCAGCATCATTTTTCCAGGTGACAAAATTGTTCATCTTCTACTTCAGCAGACATAATACTGTATTCAGGCGGCAAGTCAAATCGATAATAACTGTCCAAGCTTGATCAGTGTAAACATTCTATTCATGTTTCTACTGAAAACGAATCAAACAGTACTTGATCAAAGGATCACAACTTTTTTCAATATGAAATAATCAAATATTAATCAGATATAAACGCTGCATGCGGTGTTTTAATATAGCAAACTTGAAGCGCAAGCCTAAGATGACATTTAGAGCCGTCCTGATCCAGAGAGTCAACTGCATGACCACCACCACGTTTCCTCAAATCAAAGAATAAGGATCTATCCAAATTTACTGAAAATCGACTCTAGGAATAAAATTTAGACAACCTGCCTTAAAAATCATCCATTCACCAGATGGAAAGTTTCACTTGGAACCACAAATGTAAATATGCGGTAGAGAAATTAACAAAGCAGCGGTGGAATGGCTTACCGACGATTGCATAACAAGTGGATTCAAACTAAGAATTATGAGATTTGTTTGCAATATTTCGAGATTGACATTTGTTGTTTTCAAGTAGCTGATGCGGAAAATAAAATCTATTCTGCTAGCAGAATAAACTATTCCTTACGATTAAAATCAAAAAACTTAAAATTTCATGAGAGTTGAAATAGTTATTTGTAGAAGTGCGATTGTCAATTTGAACAATTTCAATAAGCTTAACATTCAAAGCAATAAAAGAGTACCATGCAGTAGTGATCAAAGCAAATGGCAAAAAAAAGCCAGAATAAAAATAGAAAATAGTGGATGGGCTGGAAGTAAAATTGGCAAACGCAGTGCCTGTTGAGACATGAAACAGTCGAACAGCCTTTTTCTGATTCAGAAAATTGAAGATTTATGAACTACTAACAAACGCAGAACTGATCGAACGACATTTATCCCACAACAGCTGGAAAAAGATTGAACAATGCAACACTTCTAAATGCATCACCCTATGACAACATTAATATTTGAAAAAAATAATAATTAATCAGTAAGAGAGGGAACAAAAATATTTGCAAACGCAATTCTGTTTTAAATAATTAAGTTGTAAAAATGTAACAAGTGTACTTAACGATACAAATTATATGTAAAGAAAATAAAAAATGCAGTAAGAAACACTATTATAAATAAAAAACGTTTATTCACAACAATACATTCTGATTTCATTCACAAATAAATGCTTCTCTCGAGAACATCATTTATTATTACCAAGTTCCACCTCACAAAGGACAGTCCGCATCTCTGCTCTTTCTCATCCAGCAGCACTTGTGTGATGTCACGCCTTAAAGATTGATTCATAAAATAAACGAGACGCTCCTTGTTGCCAGGACATCTCTTTGAAATATGCTTGGAGTGATTTTCCTTCCACACTATTCCTTCTAGATGCGGCTGAACTCCACACCTTTTGCTATGCCACGGAATTCCATTTGGGCGGCCTTCCCTGCCTAGCCCTCTGAACCATCTGATTGCTTGAAACACTCCTTCAGCCATCTTTTGCAGAACCCTTTCTTGATAAGCGTTCTTCTCCTCTTTATTTTTATTATAATTCAGGCGCATCTGCCTTTAATTCATATATCTTGCTGCTAGACTAATCTGATCTCTTGTTTGGGGCGCCACTTTGCGCTGAATCAGTCTCACCAAAGTTCAGCGTACATCCTACAGCAGCAAATCACTCGATGCACTTGACTTTATTCTTTGCAAATTCAGCAGCGCTGGCTTAGTTTAGCTGACGTTTGATTCGTTTCATTGGTTAGACCAACGTTAATGTTTGAACAGTCTGAGCATTCATCTGTTTTGTATGACAACAACGGATGAATCGTTTTATCTATACGTGTCCGCTAGGTAGGATCGCTGCATGTCTCGTTGACGGCGGCAAGTATCCGTTCTCCAGTTTTCCGTAGACACGGATTGAGCTGCTAGGGCGCTATACATATCCTGCTTGTAGCTATGCCTCTCTTGGGTGGCAGAGCTTTGAGTTCTTGTCTGAATGCCTCTTCCTGTGCCAGCCATTCCCACGTGCTCTCAGCAGTCCACAATTCTTCCATGTTGAGATTCCCGATCTGGCTTAAGTCAGCCGGCACCTGATAGTTCTTTTCAAATCAGTGACAATGCGCCGTGATTCTTTACAGCGCTGTATGTCTTTGCGTATGAGGGGTCTTTTCAGCGTAAGCCTCCAGCTTGACGACTGCTCAGCGCTCACCGCGGCGTTCCTCTCGATTTCTGTCATCCGCCGAACCTAGCTGACTATTCCTGTCAGCTTTCATCACAGGAAGCAACTGACATCTCCATCCTGTTTATGCAGGCGGACTTGGAGATACATTGTTTTGATGTCCGCTTGCGAGTTCACTTATCATTAGCGGAAATGGATGAGAATCTTCCGTCTGTGGATTGTTGTAAGGAAGGTCTGGGCGTCCAGGGTACGCACATTCGATATCTCTCATCATTAACTACTCAAAATTCTTCAGCGCTTCTTCGTTTTCTGCAAGAGAGTCTTCTTCCTTGCGAGGCGGAATCACAGATACGTAAACTTCGTGCATTGTGCAAATTGTCGCTGTTGTGTACGCTACGTCTCGGATCACCAGAATGTAAACGACAAAATTGTTCGCCCTCGAGTTTAGTGAACTGCATCTGCATTCAGGCTAAAAGTCAAATCAATTATGACTGTCCAACCTTGACAGTGTAAACACTCGTTCGCGTTTGCACTGAATACGAATCAAAATGATTGCACGTTTATCGATGCGGATTGGATGAAAACGTTACAGGCGGTGTCTGAACACAGCAGACTCCAAGCCCAAGCATAAAACGAGATATATCACCGTCCCAATCCACAGAATCAACAGCGTGATTATCGCCACGTTTTCTCAAATGAAGATGCAGAACCTTACGGTATTTACTGACAATGAAGTTCGACCCTAGGAATAAAATGTCTATGTGTCGTCATGAGCAATTTTTTGAACCAATATATGCAAAACTTGAATAGATTAAGCAGAAATAATTTTAATAAATTTGTTTGTTCTCAATTTGTTTTACAGTTTAAATATGTTACAATCATTGTAAAATTGACAGTATTTGGCATCATTTGGACAGTATTCAGCAATGTAATTTTTATTTCAAAGTTTTAAATTTATTAAAAATTTTAAAATAATATTATTTTAACAATATTTTATAAATTAAGTAAAAAATATTGATCATACATAATTTGTACTTGAAATTATAAAATCAATTTCGCTACATTTGAACAGCTCTAATCTGCAGTATAAAATTTTTTAATTGACAAGAAAGATTTGATCTTATCGAAAGATACAAAATAATATAATTAACAAGTCTGAGCAATAATTTACTGCCATATTTCATTCAGAAATTAAGTGCAGAATACTTCAATATGGATAAAGTATTTTTAAATATAAGCAATTGTTTTTTATTGCATACACAAATGTAATTTATTAAAAATCTAAACTTTTCAATATTTCAAGTATTTTTATTAATTTAATTGACGTTAATAATGCAATTTATATTTTCAATTTGCCCTTAATTTTTATATTAATTTACGGTAATAAGTTGTAACATTGCAGATCTTTTAAAGCAGTAATGGAATTTAATACGTCATTTGAATCAAAACTTGAAATTGATAGTAATTATGAAGATGGGGCTGTTATTACTTCGTCAGATTTTGCGCACAATTTACAATTTTATGAAACACCTCCAATTGTGAATATAGATTACAGACATGCTGTTGATCTTGCAATTCAACGACATCAAGGTTTTGATTTTTTTTTGCCTTTTTTGATGTATGTATTTTATTTTGTCATGAATTTAGCATTACTGGCAGTGGAAATGGCTGGTCGACGATTTCCAAAATTCTCAGAAAATTACATGAAATTTCTTGATGGTCAACTGCGAGAAATTAATTTTCAAATTGCCATTTCGTCGGTAAAGCAGTGCACGGTCTTTTTCTTTGTACACGAGATGAAAATTTTGTTTGATATTTCAAAAGCTAACCGGATACTGTTGGATTGCAAATCGTAGTGTTGTTAATTTTTAGACATATGCGAGCGGTCAGGCAACAAGTTCCACATTAAAGCAACGGCTTGAAGATGCTCAATCACATTTTCTTCTTTTGATAGCCTTTGCTGAAACGTATGCAGAAATGTGAAATGGAATTTCAAATAATTTTGAAAAATTCACATGACCCTTTTTTTCAGATTTCAAAATAGGCAATGGTTCTTGCAACAAGAAGTTGATTTGTTTCATTTTCGAATTTTATGTGAACGAAATGCTAGTATTAGAGACTTTTTATCACAAAATAATATCGCATATGAGAATATTTCTGAAGATGAAAAGGAACATCAATGGAAACAATTATTCAATGGCTGTCATTCTGCTAAAGTGAAATATTTCAAAAAAATGAAAAAATTGCCTCCTGAAGAGGAGGCTATAGAGCAAAAACGGTTTGTGATGCAGTGGGAATTTTACAAGGTTTAATAATTTTTGCGTCCCGTTGAAATATTATTTTGATTATTAATCACATTTCAGGTTCCATTTAAAGAGACAATTGCTTTACTTCGAGAAAGAAGAGTGCTTGTAAAATCAAGAATGGCTCTGGTGCCGCATTGTGATTTTTTGAATACAATTGTCAACAGATTTCGCTCTGTTCAATCGAGAAAGCTTTCAGTGAATTATTATTATTTTTTTAAAATATCTATTTATTTAATAATTTACGTTTTAAGATTATTGCAAAAAGATGTCATTTGCTTTATGCTGATTCTCGTTTGGCAGATTTGCGCGTACTTGGTGATGCACGTTGTCCGACCCATGAATACGTGAGCTCTGCTGATTCACGATCCATTTCTATGGAAATGGTTGAACCAGTGAGTAGTAATGAAGTTTAATTAATTACTAAGCATATATTTTTCATGGCTTGTTCAATTGAACTTTTATAATTCTCAAACTTCATAGTTCAAATTGACATTTATTTAAAGAAGGTATTTGCAATTTGTTTTAGTAACTTTTCAATATGTTCAATTTAAATTCAAATAAAAGCATTTTTTCTCAGATTGAGATATTTGCATTTTATGTAGCTTTCTGTGACTTCTTTTCCGTTGTGCATGCGTCGTTTATATGATGAGTTGAAAAGTGCTCATCATTTACGACATGGTGGTCGGATGCAACTGGGTCTTTTTTTGAAAAAAATTGGATTATCTTTAAACGAATCATTGAAATTTTGGGAATATCATTTTAGGCCGAAAATAGATGCAGAAAAGGTAATAAATGATGTTGGTGTTTAGCAAAAAGAGAGAAGAATTGATCAAGTTGTTGTATTTAGTTTCAACGTCAGTACGCATATTCCATTCGTCATAATTATGGTGAAGAGGGCAAACGTGCTGATTATGCAGCTTATTCATGCTTGAAGATAATTATGAACAATCCGCCTGGAATTGGCGACTTTCATGGTAGCAGTTTTGTAAATTTGACAACTTATTTCATCCATCATTTTGTTTTTAGGTTGTCCATTCAAGCACTGTGATGCGGAACATTTGCAGCAACTTTTGAAAAATTGTGGAATTCATAAAGATGACATTAAAAATGTAACAAATTTTTTGGATCGTCCTCAGTGATTACTTGTATTTATGTGTTGATTGATTTTAGATAGTCAGTTATGCATCCAACAATCATTACAACAAAGCCTGTTCAAGATTTTTCGACTGCATGCATAAGCTTCCTGAAGGAGGTCTTGGTGAATTTATAACACATCCTAATCAATATTTTGATGAAAGTAGAAAACTGCACTCAAGAAGCTCTTCGAAGAAGTGATTTCCAATTTTACATGCAATGTGTAATACATGTTCTTTATGAAGCAGAATTATTTTGTACACCATTAATGTAGATTCTAATTTTAACGTATAATTTATTTTTTTTAACTTTGACAAATTTGTGTTTTATTATTTTGTTTTATTATTAACAGCGTTTTAAACAAACTATTGTTTAAACATTTACATTTTTGAATGTATTGCTCGAATTAAAGTAATTTTATTTGAAATTGCAGTTTTATTTGATTTGCACAGTATATAAATAAAACAAAATATGAATGAAAATTGCATTGAATATAAAAGTGGAAAAAGAATTCAACTGCATGTTATTATTTATGATTTATTCAAAGAAATTGTATGCTGATTATTTCAATTGACAACAGTAAAGAAAGTCGACGAATTGTGAAATTATGCTTGAACAGTAAGTGTAAGAGCAGTGTGATTGAAAATTAATCATTTTCAGTGGAACAGGTCGTTTTATGCCTGGTGAGAATCAAATTTTTCAAAAGTCGAACTTCCTGAAAATTTCATATTTAAAATAATAGTTAAATTTAAAAAAAACACTTTCTTTCAACAGCACATATATTTTACTCACGTGTTGTAGCATTTGCAGTTGAAAACGTAAAAGTGCATGTTCTTCTTTGAGCATGAAAAATTTTTCATAAAAGTAATCTTCCCTGAATCTGCGTACAAGTTTCAATTTTCTTTTTGAATTACCATTGCGAAGGTGACGTTTGCAATATTTTTCCATCGTATGCTTTGAATTTTGAAGCTTATTAGATACACCCACACGCACGGCTGTTCAATTTAATGTAGCTAGGATTAAATTTCTTCACAGAAAGAAATTTCCAAAAACTTCAAAAGCCTTTATAAGCATCAAGCAACAATGTATACTGTATTATAAAAAGTTGTGCTTGAACTTTTGTCAACACAATTTTAACCAGTGTTAACAATGGATAGAAAAGATGCTATTGACAAGTTTATTTAGTGTTAGAGTTCGTCGATCTTTGACTTTTCAAGAAAAAAAGAAATTAAATAAAGACTCGCATACAAGAAGAAAAATTTCAAGGTTGCACTAATGACCATGCTATAATGACATTCGCGTTCAATTTTATTTCAAGATTCATTTTCAAGATGAGTTATTATCATTTTATAAATTATTCCAAAAAGTGAACTAATAATAGCATGTCATCATTCAAATATTGCTAATTTTCTTACTTTTTAAATATCGTTTGACAATATTATATATAATTGACTTTTTTTTTTTGAAAATACAATCTTAAAAATATCCCAACGGATAATTAGAACCAATAATGAACTCGATGAATTGCTTGCTTTCAAAAATTCAAAATAACTTAACATACTACTGAACATAATAACAGTAGAAACAAAGGAAAGAAAAGCAGGTGCAAAAAGAAAATCATTAATCTCTTTATTTTCCAGTTTGACAAACATTACAAATACAAATGTCGAATAAGTATGTTGTAAAATCATCAATCGCTTGGACAGCATTTCCTCTCGTACGGAAGCTTAGTTTATGAAGTGTTCATAATATGAAAAGAGAACAGTATACCTCCATGTAGAGTCATGGGACCGCTGAAATGAACCGGAACAAAAATAATTCAAATACAAATTCTTTCAACATCCAGTTATGCCCTAAGAACATCGTGCTGATAGCAGTCGGCGAATGAAAGCTAAAGATTCCTGCTCATTAAACATAAACATATTTGCACAGTGACCCTCTTGAGAATAGCAATAAGTAAAGTGCACAAATAAAACTTTCATTGGAAACAATAATGTAAATAATAGATATAATCATAGATGATATTTTTTAGTCTTTTAAATACTTTGTAGCTGTAGATAACATCAAAATCACAATCAATGCTGAAATTTCAGTGTTTCAATCGCTGCTTGTGCCAATCGCATTGCCTTGTGTCGACGCAGCGATGTCCATTTAGCAACCATTTTTGCATTTCATATAATGGTGGTGAAAGTATGATAAAATTTTCTTCTCAGGAATGTATTTCTCTTAAGCTGATTTGGGAAACGAAATGAAGCTTTCTTAGACAGTTGCTGCTGAGATCAGATCATTTTGGAACATTGATTAGATCTGGAAAATCTGATGTGTACCAGCTACGATTTTTTGAAGTTAACACCATGTAGTGCCAGTTCTGCATTCCGCGTACACATCTTCAGTTTGCTGATAACACCGTTTGTAGGTGCTAAAGGGTGTCTGTACTTGGTCCCGCTGTTGCATTCTGATAGGTCGTTGGTTTCAGCTACTTTATTGGCTGTTTTCATTGATCTGTGATTGGTGGATACTTGTGTAACAACTAATACACAGACAGCACAGAACACACGCACACTCTACTCAGACTTTTTCGTGACTGAACTTCCTCGTCACTTCCGCGTTCGTCTGGCTGTTGTCCGCCCAGCCAATCAGGTTTCTCTTGGCCTCCGAGTTCGCCTGTAGGCGTCGCTTCGCTCCGCCATCTATAACACAATTTACCCGTAACGTTTGTTGTTATAAATGGTTAATAGCGTTATGCGTTATTTGTGTGCTTCTGGTTCATTGATACCCGTTACACTTGTTTATTAAATGTTTACAAACTCGGTACACATTGACCGAATCGAACCACACAGCTCCGTTTCCTGCACCTTGGCACCATAGCGGAAACTTTACATAAGCTTCATGATTTTTAATTTATCTTCAATTTGTAGCGTAAGCTTGAGGAATATTCTTCATCAGTGTTCATACAAAGCAGATCTCATTTATCCATACAAAGAAAACCGGCCAGCGAAGATGACTCATAAAAGCCCCGACTTTAGCTTCGCCTGCATTTCCACTCTGGATTAAATTCTCATTGCTTCCTTAAATTAGTCAAATCAATCTAAAAAAAGAGTTTAATCATTTTCATTTACCAGGAATTTACTGTCATAAAATAAAAAGAGAAAAACATTTAACAAATAGAAAAATGAAATTTTTACAACCTATAATACGCTTTTACAAAATCAAATTACATTAAAATTATTTTAAACCATTTCATATTTCTATTAAAGAATAGAATCAATAAAATTTCAGTCAACTTGTCCACAGCCAGAAAGTAGAAAAACACATAAAATATTCAAAACAACAACAACAAGAACAATAATAATAATAAAACTGCTGAACAAAAAGAAAACAACTTAAAATAGCTTAACATTTCACTAAACTTTCACATATAGAGTACTCTTTAAAAACATTCAAAAAAAAATCACAGATAAAAGATTTTTACGCTTACACAAGTTTCCTGTGGCAACATATCATGTTGGTTTAGTTCACGAGATTGATGTGGTTTGTGGGATACGTTTTCAGTGCAGTCCTGTAAAACCATAACAATACAGAACCTAAACAATATATATCGCATGCAAAACTAACTACATAATCTGCTCAAAGGTAGACGTATTCACACATCTTCCTGATTTTCAAGGTCGAGATAAATTACTGTAAATTACCATATTCAATTTATAAATAAATAAAAAATTAAAATTAAGCAAAATAAAAAACCGATATAATTTAAGAAATAAGATGTGTTTTAAAGGAGCAATTAACACTGCTTAGTCTGTTTTTTTAAATAAACATTTTTGTTGGCGACAAAATTCCCGTCGCTTTCTCACAAGTGAACTGCATATATTTCGGACCGTAGAGCTCGATTATGGCTAACCGATCGCGAACGTTTCGCGTTCACAGATAATTCCATGTCAGCAAAACTCAATCGAATAAGTGCACTGGATTTAATCCACTTTGGGTAAAATTTTCACCGCGTTTTCTTGCTAGTCGTTAACCGCGCTATTTTATTGAACCTTTCTGGCGTTGTCTTATTGGTTTGCTTTGTCTAAGTGCTCATTGATTCAAACCTTTCACTTTTGATTAGCTAAAATTCTTTTTCATTTCATTGGTTCAAATATTCCCTTTAGGATTACGTAATTATGATAGTGGTGACGTAACATTAATAATGAAAATATTTATTATTGAAAAATTTTATTGAGTCCGTTTCAATCAAAATTTATAACGTTTCGTCATTCATTGAAAATTTGTTTATTTAAATATTTGTTGTGAAGTTTATACTTTTTCATGATCAGCATTCCCGAAAATAATTTTTATGATTGTTCTCTATTTTATTGTACCACAGTGACGTTATATCAAATGCGATAGCAATAATTCAGAAAAGACAACACAAAAAATAAGTTAAATAGTGATTTTTATTTTTCACTAGCCAACAGCAGCAACAACAACAGTAAAGAACAGCCAACAACAACAACAATAAACAACACATAACAGTGAACGACATTAACAAAGTGGAAACAACGAAAAAGGAAAAAACTAAATAATGCAATACAATGAAATAAAAAAACAAATATAATACAATACAATACCATAAATATATAATACAATACAACACAACACAATAGAATACAAATATAATACAAACCACCACTTGGAAGGCGGCATTAAATCGGCATCATGTACATTAAAAGCTTCAAGAAACTGCTCCAGGGTACATCTACCGTTGGTGTATTCACCCGTATATTGCGCAACCCGTTGTTGCTTTTCAGCATAAACCTTGTTTAGCCGTCTTAAGTCACCAACGGTAGTGTTTCCTGCACCTTGGCACCATAGCGGAAACTTTACGTAAGCTTGAGGAAAATTCTTCATCAGTGTTCATACAAAGCAGATCTCATTTATCCATACAAAGAAAGTCGGCTAGCGAAGATGACTCATGAAAGACCCGACTTTAGCTTCGCCTGCTTTTCAACTCTGGTTTAAATTCTTATTGCTTCCTTATTAAATGCTTATAAGGCTAACATCTGTATGAACTTGCGGTACAGGGAGGAAAGCGGTGGCCAGGAGCATTCTAATCTTTTTTCTTCTTCTGTTCTATATCGTGTTTTCAGTCCCAGTTCACCCACTTTCCTATGTACCGCCTGGCAGAAGTGGAAGTAGCAGCCTTGTACCCGCGCATTCGGAAAATAACCATGAATCTAAGATTTCAGGGCTGTACTAAATCGCAGATGTTAGTATCTGGATTGATGTTGACCTCCAGAGCTGCCGCTCTGGTTATTAAAGCTTGGAATAAAAATCTGTATGTGCCAATGTCTTTACTCGTACATAAACCATCGACTGCTGACACCAGTTTACCGACCGCAAAGGTATGGATGGTAAACAGTTGTTGATACCATTGTGGTACAACCTTGAAAGTACCATCCATGCCCCAGGTTCGCATGGATGCCAGCAGTCTAATGTTGGAACCCGTAGCAAATACCAGTATGTGCCTCGATGCACTCTGCCACAACAAAAATTCATCACCGGCCTTCGTTGTCCTGATAGGTTGACAGGGATTTGCAGGTCCCGACGATGTTGAGGCAGTTTCGGGTATCGCTTTGTCCGGTGGTTGTACATCGTGAACTTCTCTCGTTTAAAAAGCGGAAAATGGCCAGATGTAGATGGCTGGGCGGACGCGGCGAATGCTTCTTCATCGTAAATGGCCGGGATGGGTTTCGTTTCTTCCGCGCTTCGCTTTTTCAAAACCGCCTTTTTTTCCATTTTGTAGGCCAAGTGTTCATCCACCGGGCAGCTTTCGATGTGATCATTCTACTTGGTCACAGCTGTCACATCGAGGTTTGTCCATTTAGCACCGCCGCAGCCTTTTTTGTCCTATACCAAAATAAGCTAACCCTCAATAACGAAGGACACATACTGTACATTTAGCACATACTTTTGAGCATCTCTAATATTTCTTCTGTTTGTCGGCACGTTTTAATTTGTATACCCTGCCTTCATGAACAAGGGACATACCACCGCAACGATTTGGTACAAGACGAAGTTCAGAGACGTCAGCCATAACGAAAGTAAGGAACAGAACGGAAGATAATTCGGAAAACTCTGGAACTCAAAGCACTGAACGCAAACGCAAGACCAAACGAAAATGAATTTGACGGTTTTGAATTCCATTTTAAATAACCATTTTGCAACATTCAGTTTTCATTTCTCATTTTATCTACAATTGAAGATCAACTTGTGATATTCCTTGTGGCGCCAATGCCTTTTGTTGATACTGACAGCAGAAAATTAATCACACAGAAATGGCGCATAAATGCTGACATCAAAGAACGCAATGTCCACTGCAGAGTGAATTTGAAGCAGCTTTGATAACTTTTCTGTTATTTGTTGTCCAGCGCATCCTTTCTGCTTCCAAAGTGTTTTACTTTGATTTATCCGTTTGGTTTTCTAATGACGAACAGTTTTCTCTTTTCCGTACAAGTCATATTGAAAAAATGTATTGCCTGTAATATTACAATAATAATGTGCTACAATAAGCCATTGTTTGTATCTTTATCATTATGATTTGTGCCCTTGAGCGTGTAGTCCTAGAGTCGACTAGATGAGGATTTGTCCGTTGGTCAGCTTTCTCTTGATGTGGTTTCCGATAAATTGATAGAATTGATCCATGCCGATCAACATATCCACCCACTTCCGTCTTCACGATCCGTTGTCCTGTGGCGGCTCGAAGTCCGCTTTCGGTTAGACGAGTCCAAGTCAGTCCGTCTATCCATGCTGGATGAGAACTGTTCCCAGAACCTTGGTAATTCAACTACATCTCCGCCGAATTTGGGGAGCCGAAACTCCAGCAGTCTCCTCTTCCTGTCCTTTACCAAGACACGGGCAAGGTTTATTTCCACTTTCGGCGTCTTCTGTGCTCTCAGACTTCTGATTTGTTCCTGCGCGAGCAGCATCGATCCTTTCGTCAAGCTCACTCCATCGTATCACTTCATCCACTCACTCTTCGATGCAGAGTTCCTAATCCAGCTTCTCCTGTATGATGCTGGTATAAGCGTTTTCCTCGCATCTCCGTTGCAGCGGCCTGACCATGAAATCCAGCCGCGGTTTTCTCGGCTCAGTCTTCTTTTTAATCGCGTCGACCCTCATTTCCACGGGTTTCCACTTTGATCCGGCTCGTAAGACCAAATGTTGGCGAAAAAATTCCCATCGCTTTCTCGCAGTTGGATTTTGCATGTCTCGGGCCGTAAAACTCAATTATGGCTGACCCATTGCGATCGTTTCGCGTTCACAGACAATCGCGTGTCAGCAAAACTGAGTCGAATAATTGCACTGTTAACTTAATGCAAGACACATAGGCGCAAACACCGCATGCAACGTCACAACACAACTGATCAATTGCAAAATAGAAAACCGACAACTCACTCGCTCAGGTCTTACTGTACTTACTGAAAGTCAGGTTCGACTCAAATACAGAACAACGGTGTTCCGTCGTTAATTTTTGCTGTTACATGGTGAACCAATTAAAGCGATTAGTAGATCACCTGATAGATCACTCTTAATAACAAGAATTGTAATTTTCACATTTTTTAACCCTTCGCGCAAATATCCAACTTTATTTAGTTTGAAATTATTTTTATTCAACGGCCTTTATTTTTCAAAATTCAGTAATATATTGCAGTGGATAAGTTTATTTAGCAAAACCACGAGTACACACGACCTATTTATCTCGCGCGAACACAATCATAACAATACAGTATGCGGTTATTGATGTATAGGTATATATCTAGCTATTTACTGTAAGAGTGGTTCCACTACAATATTTTCAATAAAAAATGAGACGTAATTATGAAGCATGAACTGTGTATGTAATTTGGTTTGTGATTTTATAAATATTATCTATTGGCGACAAAATTTCGATGTCTCCTTCGAACACAATGGACTGTAGGTTTCTTTCTAGGTGGCAAGTCAAATCGATTATGATGTGACTGTGTAAACATGCCGTTCGTGTTCACCCTTAAGATGAATCAAACAACAGTCGAGCAAACATCACACAGCTTACTCAACACAACGCGCAACACAACAGGTAAAAACTCGATAAATGATAATCTTATACAACAAACTACAAGCACACGCGCACAAAGGGTAGAACCACCGTCTCGATTACACCAGTCCTTCACGCGATGCTCACACACTTACTGTAGTCCGCTGTACCCCGAATTCAGGTACTGATCAACACGGTTTACTACCCGAAAAATCTCCAGCATTATCATTATCAAATATTTTATTTTCCAGTTGGACTCTGTATGTCAAATAGAATACTACTGTATAGTGCGACTGTAGATAGCTCTATACCTAATACAGCATAATTTATTGCTTGAAAGCCGTTTTATTTGGAAACACATTTGCATTAGTTGTAGATATTGCTACATATGAAAGAATGAATAAAGCTTGCGCTTGAGCTTACTTGAGCATTAATGAAGCGTAAATATTCTGCATCAGGTATACAACTTACTGCCGTATAAGAAGAACATCAAATTTACCAAGACTGACAATTATACAACAATGCTATGATGTACGACTTTATACAAGATAGGATGCTTGCTACAGAGTAGTAAACGAAATTAAAAGTTAAGATACGTTTGCTTTACCACACAGAAAATTGATCAACAAAGCTATCGGTGAGAAACAGACATTTCTAAAACGGACAGTCACATATATTGAATGTCATTATGTTTTTCAATATATATTCTAAACTATCATTATCTGAAAAAAATTTCTTGAAATAATTCAACTTCTGCTCTACTTCTCAGCGAATTTTAACTTGTTATAATCATCTTAATGCGGGCTTCAGTGGGTATTCAGTGCGAAGTGCTAACAAAGGTGTCTTTAGTTAGGTTTTCTCAGAGCCCATTAGCTTATAATCTGTATATGTATATAACATGTTGGTTTTTCTTATTGACTTCCTCGCTTTACATTGAAAAACGGATATGAACTCAATGCACATTTTAAGCATTTAAAGTTTTTCTTTTTGAAGTACAAATTCTGTCATAAAATTAAAAAATTTTAAATGCAGTGGAATTTGTCAATTATGAACAGAAGAAGCTGCAAACAGTGCAAGTAAAAGCAATATAAGAGAGTTTCAATTTGATGGAAATGGAAATTCAAAACTTATAACCAGTAACGACGCAGCAAACGATCAGAAATCGTATTTTTAACTTTCACAAAATTTATTAGAAAAATCTGTTGTAAGGAATACAGAAAAAATCATCTCGCTTCTAATGAATTATTATGAACAAAAATGAAAATAGTTTTTGTTCATATTTTTAAACATCATCATTCACAGATAATTAGTAATACAAATAAATTCAGTTAAATAAATGCAAAAAAATGAAATTAATTTTTGCTTGTTCATGATGTGCATACGTCTTCACACTTAAACTGCCATTTTAAATATGTTTTTCAACGAACAAATCGCAGTGATTGATTGCTAAACATTCTTACCAGATGACCTACAAAATGCTCACCAGACGGCGGCAGCAGCAAAAGCAGTTTACATTGTTGAATGTCTGTTATTTTCACCGATTCTAAACTTGACTAACTTATTACATTCGAAAAAAAAGCAAACAATGATATTGTTTATTGTGCTTTTTATTGAAAGCACATTTACTTTTTTTTGAATAATGAAATAATTAATGTGAATACATTAATACTTAATTATAACATGGAGTTCTGAAATACTGTAGAAAAAGCAATTACTCATGAAAGTTATGTAAAGTGTATATGCTGTATTTAAAGATTTTAAGCATAATATACTTTATATTATTTTCTTTCTTTTTTTATTATATGTTATTTCTTTATTAAATCATGTGATATTATCATATTGTGATATTTTTAGTAATACCTTATTTAAAATTTTACAAAATAATTTGTATTTGAAATTTTTTCAGTATTTGTTGTTTAATTTCATAGTTGTAAAATGTATTTTTGGAATTTACTTTTAATTTTTTTAAAAGTTTAGTTTGTATTTGCATTCCGTTTAAATAGATCAAGTGAAGAAAGTAAATTTAAGTAAAAAAAAAAACTTTTTTTATAATATAAAGTTTTAACGTAAATTTACTTTCAGGTCTGAAATTGTAGTAATGTTGTTGAAAAAACCAAAAATTTTATCGCTAATGCTGCTTTGTAAAAGAATGATAAGTTTAAGGCCAGCAAAGCCAGGGTAAATATATTGTAAAGTAAAGCTTGCTTTTTATTATTGAATTTTGTTTTCAGAAAGAACTGTTTTATAGCAAACCACCAATTCTTCCACCTGCCAAATCCAAACGTTACAGGGTTGTACATGTACCTTGGCACGATCCAGAAGATGTTAAAGAAATGCTCTGGAGACGGCATATTTATATGAATGCATTGAAATCTGTGAGGTATTTTTAGCTGTATAATTATTTTAAAGTTTTTAAGATGGAATGTTTGTTTAAAATTGTTAGGCGTTATTATCGTGATCGTTTATCTGGATCGATTCTTAAATCGGTGGATGGAACTTTTCTAACTGACATAGAAAATGAATTTCGTCAGCTGCTTTTAAAAAATGATGAACTTAATAAGCTTCAACAGGAAAAGAGGTAATAATTAGTGAGTTGTTTTTATTGAAATTTATATTCACAATTTTGGTTAACAGGGAAAAGGAGTTCCAAGCAGAGAAGGAAAAATTGAAAGAGGAAATGATCCAATTAGTTGAACAACATTTGAATGAAAACGAAGAACAGCATGCTGTGCGAGAAAAAGAAGTTTTGGAGATGATTGTAAATGAACATGTTGAATATATATGTATATATGGAAAAAGTTGAATTGTTTGCTTATTTTTTTAAGGAAAATTCAAAACATTTCTTAACGTATGAAAATTTGGATGAGAAAATTGAAGAAGCTTTGGAATCGCCAACGGACTTTAACTACGCTTTAGATTTGAATGGGAAGATGTTCAAAGGGAAGCCGTTGGAAAAGTACAACAAGCAGAATTTGTTGTTAATAAAGCCTGTTTCAGAAGAAACGGAACCGTTAATTTACAGCGGAAATGTGCAAGAGAAGTGTTTGAAAAGTGAAAAATAATAATAATGAACAAAATAATCCTCCTCTCACCTGTAATGTTTTTTTTTGAATAAAATGTTCATACTGTAAGTTGGTTGTGTTGTGGTTTATCTTAGCGCAGTTGTTGCTGTTGAATATTTGAAATGTTTCGAAGTCATTATTTTATGACAGTATAAACTTGCAGATGGAAAATGTGGAAAATTTTGGTGAAAGCAAATTAGATGCTTGGCTAAAGTTACAAGACAAACCAGCCGAAGATGGATCAAATGTTAAATGTCTGGTAAATTGCAAAGGAAAAGAATATTATTTTTGGTAATTGATTTATTTTACTGAATTTTGTTTTTACTATTGAGAAGGAATTATGCAATGATGTGATTGATAAAATGGAAAATGTTGATTCGGTTGATGAATTTCTCAAAATTGAAGAAACAAATATGGATGAAAAAACGAAATTGGTAATTGTAATTAATTTTTAAAATTAAAATAAATTTGTGTTTTTTTTTGTTCTTCAGGAACGACAACAAGAAGCGATTCGAATGAAAATTGATGGAAACGCCGCTTTTCGAGATGGTGATTTTCCAAGCGCACTTCGACATTATACAGATGCTTTGAAGATATGTCCACGAAGTTTTGCTTCAACTCGTTCAGTTTTGTTCGGAAATCGTGCCGCTTGTTATATGAAAATGGTATTGAATGAAAATTTATTTATTCATAAATTATATGAAGCTACAATAATGATAATACAATTTTTTTTTTGATTTTGATTTAGGAAAAATATGAAGAAGCAATAAAAGAATGCAATTGTTCTGTGGAATGCGATTCGAATTATGTGAAAGTTCTACGTCGTAGAGCTTCACTTTATGAAATGCAAGAAACTACTTTGGAAAAAGCATTGGATGATTACAAGAGATTGTTCGAAATTGATCCAGCCGACAGTGAAGCTGCTCGATCAATGACGGTCTGTCTAGATGTGTTGTTTGTTTAATGAATATTTAATTAATTTAAAAAAAAAAAAAGAAAATAAATTTGTGCATTGCATTTTAGCGATTGTCACGTGCAATTGATGTGCGAAATGAGAAGATGAAAGCGCACGCTTTTGATACAATGAAAGAACTGGGCAATGTTTTATTGCAACCGTTCGGTTTGAGTACTGACGATTTTCAGTGCACCAAACGGCCTGACGGTAGTGTAAATATCGAGATGAAAAATCGTCATCGCTAACTTTCTGCATGCTTTTAAGATGCTGCTGCATATTGTTTTTTTTATTATTTTTTTATTACTTGAGGTGTGATATTTGTTTTTCTTCATTGTACGTATTTTTCAAATAATTTTAATCATTCAGTAACAACAACAACAATAATAATAATAATAATAATAGTATTAATAATAAATACGTTGTTGTTGTTGTTGTCAGTAAATTATTTTTTTTTGATCTGCAAGTTAGCAATGGCTTTTTTCTGTTGTTGTGGCAGTTAGTAATAGATGTTTCCAAAAAGAAATAAGTTGTGCTTCAATCACACTGCAAAGTAGGTAGTAATCCAAAAGAGTTGTTGTTGTTGTTGCGATGGAACATTTTATTTATAATTATTAATTATAATTAATATTCAGTGCAATGTGAAATTTTGAAACATCTCCAATTACAATATTGTTTTCATGTTTTATTTCAACATAAATTCGTCAGCAACAATGTCACTACAAATAATAAGCAATAATTTGTACATTCTTCAATTGGGATTTTTCACGCTTCTGTTTGCAAGTGATTCTTCTTTATTTCCCTCTACATCCAGAGATATCTAGATGATGGGTTCTTGATTCAGTTGATCGATGCTGTTGTGGCCGATGGTCGTCGATCTTGTTGCAACAATTGCAGCATTTCAGTTCGACAATCTGGCGACAACAGTTTCGTATAGCAAAGACCGTTGAGACCGGCAAGCAAGTCTTTGACAAGCGCGTCGGCCACCGCCTGCTGGTATTCTTGCCTTTGTGAAGGATTGTAATAATTGATGAATTTTTGTTGGAAATTTTCAACACTCGACAACGGCACCGAGTTGGTCTGATCAGCCGTGCCACACCATCGGATACGGATTCGACGTTCATTGAACGAGCAAATTTCTGCTGGCCAAGGTGAATAGCCTTTCAACTTTGCCCAAACCAAATCGCCTACCTGGTGTTGCAAACCATCGCTACTACTGCTGCTGCTGCTGCTACTGCATGCTGTAAAAGCTGATTTGATTTGCAATTCAAAGTCAAAGAAAAAAAAAGATTTAAAAATAAATAATATAAATACATATATATACCATTGCAATGATCGTCAATCACAGAAGAAGAAGAAGGCTGAACAGAAGACAACAAAGCTTGGTGGTGATCAGTTTCCATTTCAACAATACCTTGCGATTTGGAAGCGTTTCTACCTACAACAATGGTGAATGCTTTTGCAAGAATTGAATTAATTAATGAAAGAAACAATCTTACGTGCAGTGGTCAATTGTCTGGTTGAAACTACTGCAGCAGTTTTTGGCTTGATGACGGTCGTTTTCTTCTGACTGCGTTTACCGTAAGAAATTTTTAAAGTCAACGGTGCAACGAGCATCTTCTTTTTGTTGCCAGAAATGCTCGGCTCGGTTCCATTGAACAACGGTTGCTTTGATTCCAATTTAATGTCATCTGCAGATTGAGCCGATTGGTCATCATCATCATCATCAATTTGAATACCGGAATTAATACGGCTGCGTGGACGCTTTTTGTTGTTCACAACCGAAGTTGAAGCTGTGGTCAAATTTCTCGCTTCCAAATCACCACTGTCAATTGTTGTCGACTTTCTTTTACCAGCAGCTTTTTCAACGTTGAACGTGTTCGCTTCTTGCTGTTGACATTTGATGCACAACAACAACCGTTTCACACCACGTGTTCGCCTCCTGTATACAACAAAAATTATGCAACTATGAAAATAATTTCAACAATATTTCAATAACAATTCAATCAAATTCTTTTTTTTTTTGAAAAATGTTTAAAGTTTTTGTTTATTTTAGGCAATTTAATCAAGGCGGATTGAATAAAGATGCAAATTTTAAATGCTCTAAGTTTACAATAAAGGGGGAAATTTGAAAAAATGAAAAACAAGCAAGCAATTTAATTTTGTCTTTCAGTGAAAACTCGAATAAATTCGTCGTTTTGTGAATGTAAAGAAGCTGTTAACAATAAAAACAATTAGACAATTTTCTTAATAGCTTTCTGTCGAGTAGAAATATATATATTGAACTGCAATTGCAATAAACGGAAGTCTTGTTTAACAAAAGTTATTAGTTAGTATGAGATGGTCCAAAGCGGTCCCACTTTTCACCGCGTGCAGCTGCTTGCCGTTGCATAAAATGATTTTGCAATCGTGTTGGAAAAATTTTTGACAACTTCAAAACTTCAATAATATGCACCTTGCCTTGCATACAGAAAATGTGTATAAAGTAGTAATATGAATTTCCAAAAAATTCAATCTCATGCAATTAGATGCAAAAAATGGAAAATATTTTTATTATTTTGCAATGTGATTTTTAACTTCACGTCATTAATGACCTTTCTCATTTATTGACTAAAGTGAAAGCTTCACTTTTAGCAAGTAAGAAATAACAGAGAATCCCAGTTATCAACAGAACGATTTCTCTCTTCCTCCAAACTCAATCCTACATACGGTATAAATTTAAAATTTAGTCTTTCCAAAAGGTCGATCTATTTTCTAACTTCACTATTCATTATCTATCTACAATGTCTGAAGAGTAAGCAGAAAACAACTCCCATTTCATTCATTGCAGACAATATAGCGTTATCATCAACCCAGAGTGACTACTGACTTTAACTCGTTAAAAAATTTTCAAATAATGAATGCCAGATATTTTTGAAAATTTCCAAACGTTTCACTTTAAATTAACAAGATTCAGTAGAATGAATGTGAAAAGTGACAACAATCACTTGATGATATTTAGCTAAAAGTATAAAAAGTTGATCAAAATGTAAAGCAAACTGTTTTTCTGTTGCAATGCATCAACCAAAAAAAATGGCTGATGAAACAAAACATCAGATTATTATTATTATTGGAAATTTAAAATGCAAACATATATATTCGAATGTTTGAATTTATAAAATAAACGAAAATTTATTGTAAAACAAAAATAACTCGTACAGTGAAAAGAAGAAAGAATTTAAACAATAAAATAAAATTGGATAAGAAAAACTTTTTGCACAATCAATGAGCGAAATTGAAAACTTGCATGAACAAAAAGCCACAAAACAATTATCACTAATGTTGTCAAGTTAAAATTTAAAAAAAATGCAAATTTGAAACGCGCATTAAAAGAAAAAAAAATATATTACCTCATTCCCCATTTATTTTTTCTAGCCAACGACCAATGATTACTTGTACGCCATTTTAATTTTCTTCTGAAATCATTCACCGTTTCACTGTATGATGATTTTGTATCAGCCGCTTCGGATGTCTGCCTGGATATTACTGATGATATTTCTTTAAGTTCGCAAATATCATCACGATGCTGCTGTGCGGACATTTGTTTCCACTGTTCAAATTTGCTCGCATTCATACCGAATGGTGTCTCATTGCTACTATAAAATGAAAAATAAAAGAAAGCTTACAATGAAATAATTCACCTGGCTTGCAATAATTCACCTGACTTGCATACTGAGCAACACTCCACAAAATATGGTGCCATTTCTTTCCGTTGAAACCATCAACAAATTATCATTGTCATAATGAACTTGTACAAGCAGATCAATTAGTTGGGGAGCATTCTGCTCTTCGCATTTTTGGCCATTTTCGAAATATTGTTCAGCATTCACAGCGTGCTCATTTTCACATTTCACTGCTGATGCTTTCACTGTGAAAAGAAAAATTAATTAAAATGTCCATTAAAAAAAATATTAAATTGAAAAAAAAACACTTATTCCGATGGAGGAGGCGTTTGCATATAAATTTTAAAGTTTGAATTCAACGACAATTCCAAATTGAAAATAAATTATTTGGCGTTTCGTTAAAATGCACAAATTTGCTAATCAGCAAACAATATTTATCTGAAAAGTAGACCACTTAGTAAACAAATAAATCAATCTACGTTTTGTGTAATACATGAACTGATAATTTAAAACAGCAACAACGTACAAAACTCACTCACTTACTCTCTCTCTTTCTCACTGCATTTCTTGCGTGCAAAGTGTGCATCAGCGTTGCAATCGAGCAAAATACTCGCAATGAAATTATCAAAAACTACAAAAATATGAACTTTTAAAAAGTGAAATAATAACAAATAAATAAAACATTTTAAAACAAAAATTCTGCAAATATGCATTATAATATGATTTGAATTCGAAAAACATACATCAACATTAATAGACAGTACATGAACTTGTTAAGAAAATAAGCAGACTTTTATGTCCAACATTTACTCAAAAAATTTATCAAGTTCTTATCTATTTCATAATCAAATGGCTAATTATTTTAACCTTCAAATTGTGAAAATATATTGTAAAATGTTTTAATATTTATACAAAAAATTTTTAATAATATACAAACTTTTAAAATAACATTAAAAACAAACAATCTTAAAGAAATTTCACAGTTTCCAAATAAGCAACGTAAATGATAACTTGGCAAAAGTGGACGACCCAAAATATAACATATTTATTGAACGGTTAATTGAACGATCAGATTTTGCCTGAAAACATCTAGAGCAAATTATTTA
Organism: Trichinella papuae; assembly: GCA_001447755.1. Classification (NCBI taxonomy): domain Eukaryota; kingdom Metazoa; phylum Nematoda; class Enoplea; order Trichinellida; family Trichinellidae; genus Trichinella; species Trichinella papuae. Next base: position 153,495 of record JYDO01000017.1, on the reverse strand, counting down.
ACAAAATGGGTATTTTTTTATACATGTTTTTCATTTACAAAATTTTTTTCTTATTGCGCAAATAATAAAATTACGTACAAAAAATGCTTTGAATCTATTAATTGAAAATAAATAATAATTACAGTTTCGAAGCATTAATGATACAGTAAGTAAAAGAGGTCACAGTAATTTACAACGATTGCCATCCAAAATAGTTCACTGTTTGCCTTGTCGTGAAATTATCTCCCATAAATTAATAATAATACGTGCAATTTGAAATATTAAATTATAACAAGTGTAATTTTATGAACAACAGATGGTGTTTCTGTAAAATTTGAAAAGCATATGCTTTTATACAAATTAAAAGAGAAATCGTTGAAATAAACAGTGATTTCTTCTTGTGATTTTCACTTCTAATAAAACTTAAATACTACAAAGTGTCAATTAATCAAATGTGCAGTAAAGTTCTATCAACAAATAGCTGTTAATATTTAAACAAGTGATTATTTCTGTTAAAAAGAAAAATACATCTATTATTTAATCATGAATTAATTCACCAACCTCATAAGGCGTATTTGTCAATCAACTTTCATGAAGTCTAAAAAAGACGGAAACTAAAAAAAATTTTTTTTTTTTCAAATTAAATCAGTGAAAAAATAAATATTTTATTACGACAGTTAGAAGAAAGCACTGCAGCAGTATGTCATCAATTTCAAACACAAGTTCAGTTTTTGATACTTCACAAATTGATGTAGCATCTTAACAATCGATATTGCAATGAAGATGAAAAAAACAATCCGCAAGAAGTTATGCAAATGAAATTCACCATTTTCCAATTTTAAGCAAATGCAATATCAATTTCACATCGAAGATGACCCAGTTAATTAATAAATCAATACTACGGATCAAAAACAGAAGTAAAAAAATGATGAAAATAAAAAGCATTCACCAATACTACCGTAATACATTAAAGCAGGTTAAATTCAAAATATATCTTCTCCTAACATTGACTATTTTAAAACAACGAACCATATAAAGTGAATGGTAATTTTTTGTATATGTTTATGTTGATTTAAAAAATTAACTGAAAACAATTCAAAATGCTCATCCAATAAAGTGAAAAGTTTAGAATATAAAAATAGCATAAAGCGTCATTTTTATTTAGAAGTATTGATTTTAACAGATTTTTACCAAAGTCATTATTAAAGTAGATGCACATAATCATTATTGAAGTGAATTTCCAAATTTTTGTCAGTTAAATGATTCATAATATTATTACTTACTTTCATTAAGGATAATTTTAACAAATTATAAACATTCATCATGTTTAATTTTATAGTGCTGCAGCGTAAAGATAAATTGCTAATGCAAAAGCAATTTAGCTTTATTTTTTTATTTATTTTCATTCATGTGAATTTTGCAAAAGAATAATTTTCTTTACATAGTACAAAATAAAAAAAGAATGCTTTCTCGAGGCAGATCCGTTTCATTTGACATTAAGCAATGGATTGATACATCTTTATCGGTTGTTGATTTATGATTGCGAATGAAGAATTAGGTCAATTAAGGTGCGAACAATAAGATAAAATGATAAAATCAAGACGCAATTGCTCACACATCAACTCTTTCAATCAATAAGAAAGTTATCAATTCTAATACTTTCATTATTTTCAAAAGTTATGCTAAATGCTATGTTCAGTGACAAAAAACAGCCATAGAAACGTTGAGAGAAATCTACCTTAAACTTTAAGTTATAAACAAACAAAAAAAACAATTATTCCATAATTTTAGCTGTTACTTGTTATCAAGGAGAGATGTATCGAATCACAAAGACAAATATGCAAAACTATGTAAGCAGATTAGGAAAAAGTTATCTAAGTAACAATGTAAACACTTACAAAAATATAAGTGTCAAGCAACAGTGTGTTAATTATATTATATTATATTAAAATGAATGGTACTAAAATTAATAAATTTCAAAGCTCACTTGAAGATGCTTTCATAGGGTCAAAGTGATATTTCAAATAATAAATGCAGTCTCGTAAAAGTTACCACTAAAAATTAAAAAAATATATTTATCTATTTATATATAAAATTCGAAAAACAAAATTTTACCATGAAGAATGCCATGCTTTATTTGCTACTTTTGCAGCCGACTGTTTAAAGAACTGTACTTAATAAATAAATAAATTTATTAAACGTTCTTTTACATCTTGATTCTTTTCTTGTAGAATTTGCAATAAATGTATGCAAATACAATTAACGAGACCAGTTGTTGATAAGAAAAAAACGATGTTGTGTTAATAAACCAAAAATAGAACTGTAAATAACGTTTCCATATTAGATGAAACAATAAAAAATATAAAAGCATGTACATTTTAAATGAACAGTTTAAAAAAATACAATCTTTTGAAAAAAATTTCAAAAACAAAAAACATTTTTTCACTTATGCTTTGAAAATGCGCAAAACACGCAAAGCATCATTTTAAATGACAAAAAATATAATATGTAAAGCTATTAAAAAGCTCCATTAAACGATAACAATACGCAAAAGCAAGCTATTCTGATTTAATTAAAAAAGGGCTGCACACAGAAACAGAAAAAGTATAAAAGCAGCAGAATAAAAGACGAATCAAAATTAATCAGCTAAATTCTTGAGCTGAAAAAGCGGTATTAATTGTTTATACTCTGAAGAATAAAGCTACTGTAATTTTTTTAAGTATTAAACAGCATTGCATAGTGTTTGCAATAGAAGAATTTGAATCTTTTGGAAAAAAAAACTTGCATTTTAGATATACTGTAATGCTTTACGTTCTGTTTTCTTTTAAATATTTTACGACCTTGCATAGTATTTGCAACAAAAAATGAAGATTATAAATATTTGATACATAATGATAAGATGTTTGTGTTACAAGCGTGTTCAAAAATGCGTTTCTCAATAAATATTACTAAATCTATAGCTCAGTATAATTTAGTATTTCAATATTTAACTTATTTTCAATGTTCATAAATAAAAAATCTTCTCCCTTAAAATTTCTCAACCTTCATTTTTTTATTTCAATAAAATTATTATATTTTTTTTGTTTCAGTATGTAAAATATTTTTTTAGTTTAATACTGTTACGATAAAAGACATTACCCATTTGAAGAAACTTATTTTTTATAAAGTTTGAAAAGCCCATGACAAACAATCGACCAGTTTTCAGCTTTTCAAATTCAAGTTTTGTCTAAAAAATAATATGTTAAAACTTAATTCAAATTATTTTGTATATCTGTTAAAATAATTTAAATATTTTTTTTGCTTTAATATTATGTATAAAAGATCCCGTAAAAAAGTGTTTTTTACTTCGGCAGTATCTTGAACTTCTAACCTTTCAGCCTTCATTAGGCTACTGTACAATAGGTAACTTCATTGTTTAGGAATTCCACCTTCTTAGTGTACGTGTATTTTGCCAGTTTTATTCATTTATTATTCCTGATGATCAGAAATTGCTTTGATTTGTAAATTTAATTCAATTATAAAGAATTTAATGTTACTTTTTTATTCATGATTTATTATGATAAATATTTTCTTATCAATTTGCTGTTTTTTCACTTTCAGAAATCTTGGAAAAATTTGAAATTGTTTTCTGGATTAAAAATTTTAAATAATGCTGGTGCTGATTTTCAATGATGCATTGATTTAGTATCTGTGAATAATTTAATTAAATATGAAGGTGGATATTTTACTTTCAAAAAACACCATTTTTTGAGGTTGTAAGTAGCAGTTGTAATGCTTATTTCGTAGTAAAATTGTGCAAGGGATAATTAGAATATATTGTTTTTTTTAATTGTTATTTTATTGAAGAATTATTTTTTACATTAATAAATATCTCTATTCACAGTGTTACATTTCACATTGGTAAAATGTCCGAACCAAACGGCTTGGAAACAGACGATCGATTTTGTGGTCCAGTAGAAGAAATGACAAGTCGAGATTATTATTTTGATTCTTATGCTCATTTTGGCATTCACGAGGTATTAAAAAAATTTATTTTCTTTTGTGCTTGTACATGAGTTTGTTTTAAGTTTGAAGTGAAGTTTTTACATTATTTATTTATTAAGAATTTAATGTGACCTTATTCATTTTTTCCTACAAATGCATATGTCTTTAAATCACTTTTACGCAACTGAAATTAACATTGCTTTGCTTTAGTTCTGCTTTGCTTGTTTTGTTTCGTGTTTCAAACTACAGTGATAAGAAAAATAAAAATTTTAGTTATTATTAATTTAAAAAAGTGAATATTTTAACGTTGTTATATTTGTGGAATGAAATTTTTTCTTCAAATCCAATCTAAATGGATATGGTTATTAGTTAGTTACGTATTTTGTTAATTATTTTTTTCTTTACTATTTAGGAAATGTTGAAAGATCACGTTCGAACATTGACGTACCGCAATGCTATTCATCATAATAAGCATCTGTTTAAAAATAAAATTGTCCTTGACGTTGGCAGTGGAACTGGGATATTAGCTATGTTTGCCGCAAGAGCTGGTGCGGCGCGAGTCATCGGCGTATGTTTTTTTTAAGCAATCAAATTTAGTTCGGCTCTTCAGATGTTAAAATATTTTGCAGATTGAATTTTCGAATATTGCTCAGCAATCGATGGAAATTGTTAAAGCTAATAATTTAGAAAATGGTATGTTTTCAATTGTGGGAAATAATTTTTTATCATTTATCAACTGAATTATGCAGTGTTGCAAATGTTTGCAAGTTGTTAATTTATATTGTAATTGACAACATAATTATAACTTTTGAGAATTATTGTTATTATGTCAGTTAAAAATTGTTTGAGATAAGTGTTCATTTCATGTTTTTAGTTGTTACCATTATACAGAAGAAGATGGAAGACGTTACCGAATTGCCTGACGGAATTCAGAAAGTTGATATCATTGTTTCCGAATGGATGGGATACTGTTTGTTTTACGAATGCATGTTGAATACAGTAATATATGCTCGTGACAAATGGCTGGTAATGGAAAAATCATATATACTTTGTAAAATAGTTGGTTGAGGAAGTGATAATTTGTAATTTATAGGCTTCAGATGGAGTGATTTTTCCAGATCGCGCATCATTGTTTCTTTGTGCAATTGAAGATCGACAATACAAAGATGAAAAAATTAATTGTAAAACGTTGATATTTTTAAAATGTTGGTTATAACTATTGTTTTGTTAAGGGTGGGATAATGTGTATGGATTCAACATGTCTAGCATACGAAAAGTTGCAATAACTGAACCGCTTGTTGACGTTGTGGACCCGAAACAAGTTGTCACTGATCACGTTTTGCTAAAGGTTTGTAAATAATAACATTGCTTTATGCATGCATTTGATTTAATTACAAAATGCATTAATAATAATGAACGTCTGTTGTTTCTTTTAGGAGGTAGATTTATATACTGTCAGAGTAGAAGATTTAAATTGGAGTGCAAAGTATATGTTGACGGCACGCCGAAATGATTATATCCAGGCATTTGTGACATACTTTACCGTTGACTTCACGAAATGTCATAAAGCGACTGGATTTTCTACAGGTGTTTCATTTGAATTTTTTTAAAAAAATATTTATTAGAGAAGCATTGTTCTTAACTGATGTTTACCGTCTCCATTGTTGCAGCTCCGGATCAGCGCTATACTCACTGGAAGCAGACTGTCTTCTACTTGGAAGATTCCATAACTATCAAACGTGGAGAAGAAGTTAAAGGAACTTTCAAGGTGCAGCCGAACGCTAAGAACAATGTATGTTTTTTTTGTCAAATGCAAAGCTTATTTTCGAATCTCAAAGTTTTATTTTTAGAGAGATTTGGATTTCGAAATTTCCGTCAGTTTCAAAGGCGAACTGTGCGAGCTGGAAGAAACCAACTGTTACCACATGCACTGAGCAGCTGGCAATTCAATGAGCACTTGCTGGAATCGTGGAGAACTATAATTAATAACAATAAAAAAAATGAATTAATAGTTAATTTTATTACAAAAGCAGCATTCAACGAATTATAGTCACCAGATCTTCTTTATACAGGATGATATTTGTTCATTAACTTCTTGAACAGTTTTTTCGTAATCACAAGTCCGATAATCTGAAAAGTGTTGATAAATCCAAATAAAATAAAATAAAATAATATACATTTCAGTCAGTTACCTCAAAAGGAATGCCGATTAAACTAACGGAAAATGTAATTAAACAATTTTCATTTATCCAAGTCGTTATCTTATCATAGCATCCCTAAAAATAAAAATTTGAAATCTGAAACAAACACTAAGTAATACTTTTTGCGCAAACCTCCTTATGTACTGCTTTTTCTGGTTGTCGATCATAAGTATATTCTACGCATCGTTGATCAATTGGATATAAATTGTGCGGTGGGTAAGCATCTTGACGTTGCGCACAGCAAGATATTGGAACATAATAGACTGTACCAGGACTATGAACAATTTGCCAGTAACTGAACATATAATCTTCAGAGCTATTTGAGCCGCAACATTTCTGCTAAAAATAAATTTATTCATTTAAACAAAAAACATAGATAATTTTAAAACTTTCAAGAAACATTTCATTACATAAAACTGTATGGAATCCAACAATTCAGTCACCCAAGCTTGTCGCCCATAACGCTCGTGAATTAAGTTGTATAAATAACCATCCAGCCGATTGTTGACCTGCAAAATACTGTTCTCAACATGCAATCAGTAAATCTTCAAACTTAAACCTTATCATAATAAGCTGCAACCAAAGCTGATACAATGCATTGACTAATCAAAAGAAGTATAATTGCAACGAAACACTAAATTTTTTGAAAGTATTATAAATCTGTAAAGTAAAACGAAGAGCAATTTACAAAGCCAATTAAACAGATCGCTTCCTTCAATGCAGCCAAACAGCCTAACAAGCCAACCGCAACAAGACAAATACCAATTGCCATAAGCAGTGAAATTGCATATCTGAGCAACGGATCGTTTTCATAAAAGTTTACATAATCCAAAGATATTCTCCTCCGTGGATCAACAAGCATCCAAATGCTCACAGCCAAAAATATGCAGCCAATCAACTGAAAATTAACCAAAAGTTCGGCAAATGATAGTTAAACTTAGATCATACAATTACCCAAAAAAGTATGCAACAAACAGAAAACCATGCTTTATTGGTACCCACATTTATTCTGGACTGCATCGAAAAATGATGCTTAATTTCAACTTCGGCGAAGAACCTGCAGCAACTGGACTTTCATTTGATAAATAAGATGCCGCATACACCAAAATTACAATTCGGTACAAAAATTTCACGCAACTGATAATTTTTTCATTATTATTAATCACACTTTATTAAATTTTCATCTTCTTATTATTATTAAAATTAGAATTCTCTCAAGCACAAAATTGCAAAGTGCATGATATGATCAATTTCAACCATTCAACCTACTTAAGTGTGCAAAACGAAAGTTAACAATTCAAAATAATTTTGCAAATAACATTATTTTAATATTTACATTTAAATATGGTACAAAAAATCACTAATGAAAGGGGATAAATAACCAAAATTTAAAACTTTCATTCAATTAGAAATAACAAATATATGTAAAGCTACAACGCCATGTCTTCAGCTTACAAAAATACCGCAAAGAAGACTGCAGTTTTAATAAGTACACTGTAAAAACAGAAAACTTATCATTTCTGTTTTGTAAAATATTAAAGAAAATTCAAGGCAATAATTTTTTACATCTCATTCTTAAAAACCGCATTTAAAACTTCGTTAACCAGCACACCCTGCACCCAGCGCTTACTGTAAAATTAAACAATTTACAGTACTACAAACATTCAAGTTTAAATTCAAAAAACTTTTACATGCTAAACAATTGGAAAGCAAATATTGACATAACTTCACTTTAATTAAAAACTAATTTTTTAAAAATAATTGCTTTTTTCTGTACTACTTGTGCAAATGAAATAAAATGTGAACGCTATTTCAAATCAAGGTTTGATAAATAAATGACATTCTGTGTTAAAATTAAATCAAGCTTTATACATAACAATACAATTATATTTATATAAAATATTTTAATGAGCGTAAGATAATATCAACCACGCAATGACAATATAGAAAAAACAAAGTGGATAAACGGCCAACGCTTTACGACGTTCTGGATATGTTCCATATAAAAAAGTAATGGAAGCTAAATAAAATATGCTACACTATGAAAAATAAATAAAAATACCCGGCAGCTTATAGATTTAGCTGTACTCACCATAACAAGACCAAATCACTGAAACAATAACTACAAATAAACGAAGGAACACGATAAAAGCAGATGAATAAGATTCTTGAAGAGAAAGAATTCTGCAAAAGAAGACAGCAATACAAAGCGGCAATAAGCAGTATCCCAAAACGCAAAGACTTTGAAAAACAGATCTAAAGTAAAACCGCACATTTACAATAGTTAACAATTCAACATAAATGATTCATGTCTAACATTGTCCCGCCAAGCAACTTTATATTTATAGTAACTATGCAAGCACCAAACCAAGTTATCGCAAACGCTTCAGTAAACCTTGGTTCTTTTCCTGTGCCATCATTAGAATGCAGCATTCTGTTGTAAAAATATGAAAACCATTTTCATATGCGAACAACAAATGCGTAAACTTACACAGCAATAAAGACGCACAGAAATAAAGGACCCCACAAATCCCCTATAAATGTAAAAATTAACAAAAATTACAGTAATTAGTTACACTTACAGTCACGTATGAGCTGATTTTCTGATCTAGGAAACATGACCGCACGTAACTTTGATGACACCGCTTTCAAATCCCGTAGCTGAAAACGTGATTAAATAAAAAAAATCTTCAAAAAAATTATTCAAATAAATAACAAAGCATAATTTAACAACTCAAATTTCGCATTTTTCTATTACTAAAAACATTTTTTAATATGAAACTTCATTATTATTTCTTAAAAATACCTTACCGATATCTGCATATTAGGAGGTTTACAATTCTAGACAATGAATCATAAATAACACTTAAATTTAGGTACAGGATTGTAAAATTCGTAAATTATTAAAAATTATTTACAAATGAAATATCCAATTTCAATTTCATAAATTTAAAGGAATAATAAAATTCAATAAAATTAAAAGCACATCAAAAATATCATTTTACAATGGTCTCCAAAACAGGTTCATCCAAAGTTGCTGATCCGGTATCAATCACACCATCTGCGTCCATGTTGCCGCTCAAAAATTTATCATGCTGGATAATAACATTTTCCTATTTAAAAAATTAGTAATTACAAAATGTCAATAAAAAATAAAATAAAAAACAAACCGTTGGTAAAAAATCAAGCTTTTCTGAACTTTGTTTTGCCATAGATTATTCAATTTCAAGCAAATTCAATCAAGCTTGATATCTAACGCACATTTTACCTTCTCATAAATATGCAAACAGGATTACGCGTTGACTGCATGCAATACAGTAAATTTTACTGTATTCGTATTTAAAAAGCAGGTTTCTCAACGATCTGCTGATTTTCATTTTCTAATGTGTAAAAATTATATTATTTATTTTACTGCTTTAATATTATGATCTTATGAAACAGACAATAATGCAAAATTGCAAAAGTTTATTTATACAAACCCCTTCATGCTCATTTATTCATTCAGCCTACTTCTCTCTCATCGGTCAATTAGTTCATTCCATTTAGTGGAAAAAATTCTCTCATTTTCAAAATATCTTGATATTTGTTGGTTAGATGTTTCTCCCTTTTCATTAGTCGAGACCATTTTTGTTTATCTGAAATTTTTTCTAAGCACTTTTTTTAAATAAAAGGAAAAGGGGAGAGTCTCTCTCAGTAAAATTTTCAGGGCTAATTTTCTATTGGTTGGCAAAAAATCGAGTTTTCATTGGATAGCTTCTCAGTGCATAGTTATGACGTAATAGCACTGGTTTTCTTGCATAAATTTTTCATTAATGAAAATTGTTCTGCTAATATTTGATCTCATTTAGTGTTTGATCAGTGACGTCACCAATTTGAAAGTAGAATTTTTTAATTGTTTTCAGCTACTTTTTCTTTTAAATATTTACTTTTCCACTTTGCACTTTTTGTAATTAGTATTTGTAATATGATTAAAAAAAATTTCTATATGTTTTATTGTTATGGTAGCCAAATGAAGTTTAATTATTTTTTGAAGTCAATTTTTCTAAATAAAATTTACTTTTCAATGCTCAACAACAGCAACAATATCAATAGTAAATAACAGAGAATAACGTGAATAATGAACAACAGTGTCAACAGGAAACACTGAAGAATAAAGTGAGTAATGGAAAACAGCAAATAACAGATAATACAAAAAATATAATACAAAACCACCATTCAGCCCTGGCGTGACGTACATTAAAGCTACAAGAAACTGCTCCAAGGTACACCTACCGCTGGTGTATTCACCCGTAAATATCATAACCTGCGGTTGCTTTTCAGCATACCTATTGCTTATTTGTTTAATAAACCAGCGGCAGGATTTCTTCAAATCAGCTGGTTAAATAGCGTTTCCATCATGCTTTGTTATTCTTTAAGACAGTGTTTCTCAACCAGGGGGGCGTATGAAGGTTCCAGGGAGGGTGTAAGAAATTAGAATTTTTAGTCTTGTAAGTGCTCGAAATTCGAAAGTTCATTTCTGCTGTGATGTGAAGAATTTCCCGAGCTCATGCACTCTTGCAGCTTCTAAGATGCCTAGTCAATAGATATCATCATGTTATTTACAATGCACTGACAAATTGAGAGTCTGCATATCATAGTAATCATTTTTATTTTGATGCTGGTGACTTTTTGTTCTCCAGTGAACTGTTTCTCACAGTTTCGTCTACTTTGGGCTACATTTTCACCGCCATTTCTTACTGGTCATCTTATGTTTAGCTTAACAGCTTCAGCTGAGCACAATTTATCATTTACCTTTGTACTAAAATAGTATTGAACTGTAGCTTGGCTTGATGCAACCATGAAGCAACAATTTGCTTTGCGTACACAGAATACATACTGCACTACTTTTTTTTTTGGGGGGGGGGGGCATTAACTGCACAACTTTTATTAAGGAGGGCGAACGCCACTGCGGGTTGAGAACCACTGCTTTAAGAAGACAGAGTAGCCTGTATAATCTAAACTTATTTCCAACCGCTTTTTTGTTGAGCTGATTATGCCAGCCTTTTAAGTGGTTAGTGGTCTGAATATTTACACTATGTACATTTTAAAACGGCAGTATATCATCAGTCATCCACTGCTGCCAGAAATAATGAAATAAAGCTGATAAGCTATCGTAGTGCCTGCTTAAAGAAGGGTAACACCCATGTCAACTTGCGGTACAGGGAGGAAAGCAGTAGCCAGGAGCATTTTGATTTTTCTTCTTGTTTCTTCGCAGCAATATCGCGTTTTCAATCCCAGCTCACTGACTTTCCTATGTACCGCTTGGCAGAAGTGGAAGTAGCAGTCCTGCACCCGCGAATTCAGAAAATAGCCCTGAATCACAGGTATCAGGGCTGTTTCAAAATCACAAATTATTGTTTGTGAATTAAGATTGACCCTGAGGACTGCCGCTTTGTTTAGTAAAGCTTGAAAAATAAACCCGTATGTGCCAATATCTTGACCTGAAAATAAAAAATAGACTGCTGGTACCAGCTTACTCACCACAAAGTCATGGAGGGTAAAAAGCTTTTGATACCATTGAAGTACAATCTTGAATGCACCATGCATTCCCCAGGTTCTCTGGGTTGCCAGCAGTCTTCCTCGTAATCGCGTCGACCCTCATTCTTACGGGTTTCCACTTTGATCCGGCTCATATGACAAAATGCTGGTGAAAAATTTCCCATCGCTTTCTCGCATCTAGTGTCATAACTTAGGAACGTAAATTTTCTGATCAAAAGATTGCTGCTATATCATTGCGCTATTGTAAAACTATATTTCAGGATCTACTGTGTGCGTATTATGAAATGAACTTCTTGGTTACAATAAAAAAGTGTAAACCAATCAAACGACCGTGATGATGACTGTACAACTGTAATAGAAATGTTCAAAAATAATGTTATCCCAGGAGCAAAGATAAACAGCTCTTAGCCGTTGATGATATCCCTTTATTTGAAGCATTAGCTGATGATAATATACTCGAAGCAGTAGAAAAAAATGAAAATGAAGGCATCGATGTGTCTCGTATGTATGATAAGCCAGATGAAGGGCTGAGCAATTCAGAAGCCTATTCTTCCCTCAAGGTCAGCTTGAAGTGGTTGGAACAGCAGAAAGAATTCAGCACTACTTAGCTGATGCTAAAGAGACATATTCGAGATGTCGCTGCACTGAAGAAGCTATTTTCATTCAAACAGAAACTTATTTCAGATTATATGCAATGTGACACAAAGTAAACTGGTAAGCGTGTTAATAAACGCTCGTGCAATTTTAGGGAGTAAAGGGCAAATAACGTCACATAAAAAACAAAATGTCTACTGTTCCGCGTCTGATTGAGGATAACAGCTATAACCGCTTCAATTATGTACATACATTTTAAAAAATTAAAAATGCCTGATTATCTGAAAATTTGATTATCTAAAAATTTGATCATCTGAAGGACCTCTAAAAGTCATGTGTTCAGATAATCAGAGTTCCACTGTATAATATTTACAAAAAAAGAAGCATACTTATTTATACTTATTTTTTTCAACAACCAAACTGAACTGACTACTCAATTTACAAACATTTAAGTTGTCATTACTTTAAAATTTGCATTTGCAAACTTCATCAGCATTTTTACTTTTATTTCAATGATAAAGAAATGTTGAAACTTGAGATCTATATGCTTATAATTTAGATGATTTGTTTCGTATTCAATTATTTTATACAACAACTGAATGTCGAAGAACATTGATTTCCTGTGAAATCTTTCTCCATCAGGGGTGCGTCCATTATCTTGCTCTAGGATCACATGTGCTCTGTCAAAATATTCTCATCTGAAACTGTCATTATCGGTAGGCCTGAAGCATCAATTGGGTTTTCATTTGCCATCCAAGCTTTCTTAGCTAGACCGCTTGCTGCGTCGCAAACGTAAAACGCATGGTCGCAAACTGCGTCGAATTACAAAAGCACAATGAATCACCCAGACAAACATGTTTATTCAGCATCTCTTTCTTGAGTTTTCCGTTATTCTTACAGTTGATTTGTAGCTTCTATTTGCTCAGACTGTTTGATTTTTTGGTTTAATAATGCACCAGGATAATGAAGAAATTTAATCTCTAAAAAATTTCGAGACGTTAATTCTATTTTTCCTTGTTTTTCTTCCCTGTTCTCACTTATTTGTGTTATTTTCTGTTCCGTTGGTTTGAGATTTCTTTTTTAATGATGGATATAAATAATGAGGAAATTCAAACTAAATGCTCTACTTCTTTTTCATTAAGAAAAATGCTTTAAAGATGTAAGCTAATTTCAAATGTTTGAAACTTTAAAAAGTTTAAAGGAAACAATTTAAACATTAATTTAAACATGTAATAAATGATATATCTCTTTAAATTTTTCTCAATATTAAATTTGAATGTTTTCACTATTTAGCAATAACAGTTGTAGCAATAACAGATTAAAGGTGAACAGCTAATGAAGTATACCAAGTCATCTGGCTAATTAGTGTTCAACGCCGTGCAGCATATCAGTAACCAGCAAATCAGAAACAAGGGACAAAAATCAAACGTTCAAAAAGTGAACATCCCAGGTTGCAATGAGGCTGGCGGTGTTCTTATGAGAATCGTTCTCCCTGTGAAAGCTTCACAGGACGCGAACCACTTCTGGTGTCTTAGCTTAGACTGGGGCAATGGAATCTTTTGGCAAGCCGTTCTCTGAAGTGTAAGATTTGTCATGCAACCTTTCAATTACTTGCAGATGGAGCTGTTTTGAGACAACCAGTTTACGGCTCTGATTCTTCTGTTTCGATTATCCTCCTAGAAAAGAACTCTGCTACTGATAGTCCAGCCTTTGTGTTTTGTTACAGTACAGCTGTATGTTCTTTGTCTTCATCTTTCAGCGGGTGCACTGGCCATATCATGTCACGTACCCACGCCTGATGGTTTGAATTCTGTCATCTGTCTCATGCGCTTGCTTCTACTTGATACTGCTGATTTTAGGTTACTGGTGTGAGTCACTTATTTCACGGTCGTTGGAACTGTGGATAGTTACTGCTTGAACTTCCATTGCCTCACTTTGTGTAATATCCTGATTGCACTTCTCACTGATCTTCCTCAATAATAAATCTGCTTCTGAATGTTTCTTTCCAAACTGATTCAGCACCTAGAAATCAAATTCGACAAGGAATTTTTAACCAGCGCGCTACCCGGCCCTCTGGCTCTCAGAAGTTGCGTAGCCATTGCAACCAACTGTGGTTAGTTCTAACCAAGAATCATCAGCCATAAATATGGGAGCGGAATTCTTGAATCACTCATACAAGAGCCAGCACTTCTGAACGTGTCACCCAATAGCATCGTTCAGACTTTGTTTATAAGCTACTGGAGTAGGCATCAGGATGTTCTTCTTCGCCAGAGATTTTTGTCAGTACAGCGGCAAGACCTTCGGCGCTGCTCAACGTCGAGTATGAAAGGGATGCTGAGTGTCAGAAATTCAAGCAATAGTGACGTGGTTAGCTTATCTTTTTGCTATGTGAATGCTGATTCACATCCCAGTGACCAATTCCAACGACATCCTTTCTGCAGGACTTGGTGCAGTGGATGAGCTTTATTGGCAAATTTTTTTTTATAAATTTCCTGAAATATGATGTGAATCCCAGAAACTGTCTCACCTTAGAGATGCAAGATAGGGTTATTTTACCACTTTTGTTTTATTTGAGTCAGTAGCTGTTCCTCTTTCGAAAATCTAGTGACTGAGAAAATTTACACTTCTTCACATGAGATGTTGAGTCGCATCAAAGTAAGACTAATGTTGTTTAGTCTTTCCAGTAAGAGGTGCTCCTCTTCTGTTTGTCTGAAAGATATTATGCCATCTAAGTAGATCAAGCATGAAGTGCATTGAAATCCGCAGAGGGCCACTTCCATTAGTGATTGGAATGCCCCAGGTGCGTTATATAGGCTGCTAAGATGAAGAACTGGTTTAAACTGAACGGTGTACTGAAAGCGCCCATTTTTGTGTCAGTCAGTGCTATTTCTACTGCCAGTTTCTGATGCAAAGCCCAGTGTTGAGAACCATTTTGCTCCAGACAGGTCGCCCAATGTGTCGTCGATGCGTGGCAGTGGCTGTGCATCCTTCGTGGTCACGACGTTGATTCGGTGAAATTCAACGTAGAATCTAGTGGAGTCGTCTTTCTTTCTGACAAGAGCAATAGGGGCTCCCCAGGCACTCGAGGACAGTTCAACCACTGTGCGATGCAGCATGTCTTCCAGTAGGCAGCGTTCTTCTTTTCTCTGATGTTGCATCAGTCTTCTAGGTGGCAGTTTGATGGGTTTTGCGCTACCGGTGTTTATAAAGTGCCTCATGACACGCGTTTGACCTAGGTCATTTGCAGAGAGTGTGATGGCCTGATGGTGTTCCATCCGCAGCTGGCGTAAGGCTTCTCGATGTTTCAGTGATACTTTACACCTTTCTATTTCTCATTTTTAGTTTATATTTCATCATTTCCTTGACTTGTTCTTGTATTTCTTGTCGGGTTGTATTCCCTGTGCTTATCATAGCTTCTGTCACTCCCATATCTATCACTCTGAAGGGAGTCGGCTCACCGAGTGTTGCTACTTTAAACAGACTTTCTATGGAACATGGATGGAATTTTGAATCAGGATTTTAACTACAAGTGCTTACAGAGCGCGCGGTGAGTGCTTAGTGAATAAAAGTGAGTGAGCTCATATGGTTCAAAAAATTTTTCATAATTATCCGCATTTTTATTTACAACTCAACAACTCACATGCTGCAACAATTTTAACGTTCATCGCTGGGGCAGCAGCCTGCGGATGAGCATGGAATACTTTATGGATGCAGTCGCATTTCCTCTGAATGAAAATGGAATATCTAGTTCCCAACGCCTACAGTTCGATTTTAAAAATGAACCTGAACAACATGTGCAAACAGAAAATCATTCCCCAATAGGTGAGTGGCTGAGAACGCGTACCACCAACACGGTATGTTTGACTTTAGTTTCATCCAGTTCGATCACAGCGATCGCGGTACTATTCACATTCAGGTCTACAGAAAGTGATTTTTACAGTCCTCTCACATGAAGATTTGCGTTCGCGTGGATTTGGCGCCTCCTGTGTCAGCCACTAAACTCCATTTGAAAGTCAAAACTGTGGCAGCAGTGTCTATTGTTAATAAATAGAGTATGCCAGCTCAGACCCGTAGCCTCAGGGGGAAATTTGCGGGCATTGCCACCCTAGTAAAATCTTATGTCCCCCCCCCCCACAAAGAAGCGCAGCCTGTTGGAAGATAATATTACAGCTTGGCTCAATCAGGTCTTACATTAGAAATTGATGAAACCTTCTTCAGGTGAAATATTTAAATAATTTAATCGTCAATACAATGCGCGTAATGAATACCTACTTAAGATTGCTTAAGTGCAAAAAAATATATGATGAAATATATTTCTTTGTTTTCCCGCAGAATAAACCTGAGTTATTAGAATTTTACTATATTTTTTGTCACCATAATTATCATAGAAGAATGGAACCATATTGTAATGGTATGAAATCTGTAATGGACTTCTTTCTAAAAACTGAACTGAATGGGGAAACGGGGAAGTATGCCAGTACTGACTTGAGTAATGAGTCACCTCAGCAACCAGTGCATCAGAAATTTCAGTCACAAGTTTGCTAATTCTCACAGGTCATTTTGCGCAGTTTGGTACAAGAATTTTAAAAGGATTGAATATTCTCATGAAAATGATGCAGCGTTCTCTTCTCCTTGCTCAAAGTTTTCAAACTGTGGTGGGAAATAAGTGAATTGCCAAATTGTATAAGTTGTATTGGAAATGCGCGTACGATAAATCAAAAGGTTTTGCAAGGTATGAAATGTGTACAGCTCACGTGTACGCAATGTCTAATTGGGAAGAAGAAAAACTCTGTGTGAAAAAAATCAAGAAATTTCAAGTTTGGACAGTGAGAATCAACTGTTTAAAAACCGTTATGACTTTTAGGGGATGACTACTTAGGATGTCATAAAAGCAGCTCAAAAAATGATTAACAACCTGCGCAATCATAATGGATTTTTACAACTGCTCAGTAAAGTAGGCACCAGTGATAAATTTCTCTGCAATAAACGGCATCGAAAGTTGTCTAGAGAATTAAATGAATTTTTACTATATGGCTATGAAATCATTGGACGTATGGAGAATATAGAATTGAAAACAAGCTTAAAGCAATTCCATTATGAAGTACAATTATTTTACAGATAGAACGACGCTTTTGTGAATCAAACACAGACGTGATTAAATAGATTTCTTCCCTGAAGAATGCACCAACTATTTTTGATCTGAAAACCTTGAAATACTTGTGTGATCTATCAGAAGGGAATGCCTTAACTGCAGAAGCGGAAATTACAACCGCAATGAATTTTTACAAAATAAACTTGGTTCAGAAAAAGCATATCTGGATGAAATCATTGCCATCCTTCAAGGGTATAAGGAGGCATTACCAAATTCATATTGATTGGCGTCTGCTGCTTAGAGTATAGGCATATCTTCAGCTGCTTGTGAAGCAAGTATCGTCACCATCATGTTATTTATCAAGGTTGCTATACCCATTTCTACGGTCAATGACACACGCACGTATGAGACATCTTGTGAGAATTTTCTTTGTGTGCAAGATTCTGGAATGCATTTCCAATGAGGAACTTCTTTGACGGTTTTACAAAGCTGAAAATCACAGGCTGCAACTTCATAAACTCACGTATCAATTACTCACAGTCACATAAAAAAATGGTGAGTGATCAACCATGGTGATAACCAAGTGATCAACCAGTGATCAATTCCAGTTACGCAAGCAAATTGCGCGTCTCTGAAGTTGGGGGGGGGGGGAGGGAAAGGGAGGGGCGGCAGAAGATTTTACTAAGGGACAATGCTCACAATTGCCGCTCTCCAACGCTAAGGGGCTAATTACATTTTACATAAAAATGGCATTCTTTACTTTATCCTTTCAAAATTAGCGTTCATTTCTTACTTTTTGTGCAATTTTCAAAGTAATAATCAGCTCTATACTTATTCAAAACAATTCACTGATATATTTATTTTACAATGGTTTGAATTATGATAATAGAATAACTCTTTTTATTCAAACATAATGATGTATTATGGCCTAAGAAAGGACCGCTGGGTTTGAGAGCGTCGCTAACAACATTTTCAAGGAAGGATTTCAACACTGCTTAAGTTTCTTCATAAATCAAGCCGCTTATCCGTTTCACTCCACCACGGCGGGCCAGTCGATGAACTGCCGGTTTTGTGATCCTGTGAATGTAATTACACAAAACCTAATGATGACGTTTGACACCACCTTTTCCAAATCCTTTACCACCTTTAATACGGCCAGACATTGCTAGACTTTACTCATCAACCGCAAAACAAAAATGTGATGAGCAACTCTTAGTGATCTGCTTTTATACAAATAAAAGAGGCATCAGAGGCAATTGAATATGATTGGTCAATTTAAATCTGAACTTGTTTTATTGGAGAAATACCGCTCAACAATGAGCCATCTGTCGTGCAAATGTGTGACATCTATTCGGTTTTTCGCAGAAATAAATGTCTCTGAAAAAACTGCCTCTTTTTAGAATTTAAACATATCATTTTTAATAATTTGAAAAGACATAGACATATTTGAATAGACAATAGAATAGAAAATGGGTAAAAATCCCCTTATTAAGAATGACTAGATTTAAAGCATGTGCAAACGTGTTTTCATTCTTTATCTCTGTTCATTTCTGCAACATACTTGTGTTGAGAATAATCAGGTTGATGATTCTCAAGTTCAATCCAACTGTGCGAGGGGCAGTTGGGTATGACTAACTGAGTCCTGGGCCCTTCTAAGGTTTAGAAGTCTTACCTCTAATTTGAGAACAACAAAATACACGGTAGTTGAGATTTATTCAGGGATAACCACTGCACAATCTAAAGGACAACCAGTCATGCACAATCACATCCGCCATTGCAATCAATCAATCACACACCACAAAACACATGATCACGTTGCTCACTCTCACTCATTTATTCGATCATCTTTGAAAACGTGACTCTGACGTCACAACCAATGACACAACATTTCAGCTTACGGTAGCAGATTCTGATTATCAGGCTTGAGCGAAAGCGGTTTTAACAACTTTGTTGCTATTCCAACAGAATCACTTGTTACAGAAAAATTAATTTTTACAACAGTCAGTGTAACAGATACAAAGATTGAAGGGAGCTAAATAAGCAATGAATTCCTGATTGCAGTCTTTGTGTTATTTATCAATTAAAGCGCGTTTGTCAACGTAAAAGAAATAATTTTGAAATAGATTATGAACTACTATTATTGTAAACGCAATGACGCGCAACTAGATCCTCAATTTAGTGGACTGTATTTTTGATTCAGTCAGGCGTGATTCTAACTGTTCACACGCAATTGTCTTTCTTGAGCAACCAAACGTGAATCAACAAAAGCCAGTTGACTGTCCACACTGTTTATTCAATGCAGACTCAAACAGGTGGGCAAAAAACACTGAAACCAAGACCAAGATCATAACACAATAGAATGAGCACACGGTTATAAAAAGCACCTGACACGTTACGTCACCAAAGACCTCCACAA
The DNA here is from genome assembly GCA_001447755.1 of Trichinella papuae. Classification (NCBI taxonomy): domain Eukaryota; kingdom Metazoa; phylum Nematoda; class Enoplea; order Trichinellida; family Trichinellidae; genus Trichinella; species Trichinella papuae. The sequence goes on along the minus strand of JYDO01000017.1, from coordinate 133,691 downwards.
CGTCACCAATATTCTATATATATCTTTTTACAATACGGAAGATAATCAGGTAGTAATGTACTGTACCTCTAACAACTACTCAATTTTGTTGGTTAAATAAAATTTTGTAATGAGTAGTATAAAAATTAACAAGCGATGGTAATGTGCTAATTCTGGCATTTTTTAAAATTCAGCTGTAACCGCAAGTGATTAAAGGCTGCTGATTAGTAAATTGTACTTTCAGCAGTTAAACTACAGTAAAATATTTTCACTCATTTTACTTGCTGTTGTTCAACGTCGAAATTAGCCGTATGCAGGGAGTTACAATAGAAATCGCAATGAAGCAAAACATCATGATAACGCAGAGATTTCCAAGAACAAGTTCAACTGCACAATTCTAGTTAAACTGATGTTTTGAACTAAGCACAGACAACTTTGAAAAATATCATAAACAATCGCATCAAATCACAAAATGTAAAAATTAATGATTTTTGTAATTGATGTACCGTTGATGTAAAGTTATGGGTGAATTTTTCATATAGCGCCCTCACGGTTTATTTCAATAAATTCAGCGTTCACAGTGTGGTTGTTTTTACATTATACAGTGTGGTTTTTTACATAAATCTTTTTAAATAAAACTGTTCAATGTATTCTGTGTTCGACAGCTTCTACTGTTGTTCAAGTAAATAGATTTTATTTAACATAAGGTTGAAATTTGATGGACAGCCAAATTACTAACAAAACTGATGAAAATGCAAGAATTTATTTCAGCCATAATAAGTCAACACGGCAGAAGAAATTGAACTAGAATTACGACAGTAAACAGCTTGGTGATGCATCTTAAACGCTTCCTTTCCATATTTTTCTGATTTTGCATATAGTTTCTAATTTGGTTAGTTGATATACAATTTGACAACTGTATCGAGTCAATCACCATTGCAGCACGTCGTCCTGCTACGTTCACAAAATAAATTCCATTCTTATTTTAACGAAATAAGCAATCCTAAATGATAAAAATGAAAATGAAAATAATTTAAAATAAATTATATAAAAAGATAATTAAACAAAACAGTACTATAAAAATGTATGATATTAAAATTTTAGGCCCTAAAAAGGGCCGTTGGGTTCATAAAAACAAATTTCCATTCTACTGTGATCATTTCATTCCTTCTGACAGATCTTCATCTTTCTTTGGAAAAAAGTTTGCATTGATGTTCGGAAGAACACCACCTTGAGCAATAGTTACACCACAGAGAAACTGGCTCAACTCTTCATCATTTCGTATTGCCAACTGTAGATGTCGAGGAATGATTCGAGTCTTCTTGTTATCGCGGGCGGCGTTTCCAGCCAATTCGAGTACTTCAGCGGTCAAGTATTCCATGACAGCAGCAAGGTAGACAGAAGCTCCGGCACCAATACGCTCACCGTAATTTCCCTTTTTCAAGAGACGATGAACGCGACCAACCGGAAACTGGAGTCCAGCTCGACTAGATCGAGTCTTTGCTTTGCCTTTAACTTTTCCACCTTTTCCGCGACCAGACATCTTCAATCAATGAACAGCAAGCAAAAAAAACACTTTCAACAAAGAACATTTCCTCTGAAATTTTGTTTAAATATTCATAAAATCAAGAATTAGGTCAGGCTGCACATCGAAACATTTCCTGCTAAATTTTATTGGCTCGCGCGCATAAATTTCAATTCCAGTTACTGAGAAACGCTATTGGCTATTTTTCCCTTGGTTTTAGTATAAAAATGCTCTTTTGAAATTTCATTTTAATTTTGATGTTTTAGCCGTTTGGAATAAGATGGCTCCGAAAACTGCACGTCAAGGCATAAAGAAAGCTGGCAATGCACCGAAGACGGCCAAGTCTGGTGATCGCAGACGACGTCGTCTCAGGAAAGAATCATTCGCCAGTTACATCTACAAGGTCTTGAAGCAAGTTCATTGTGATACTGGCATCAGCAACAAGGCAATGTTAATCATGAACAGTTTTGTGAATGACATTTTTGATCGCCTTGCCGCTGAGGCAAATCGTCTTGCCCTGTACAATCAACGCAGCACGATCACTTCACGGGAAATTCAAACGGCTGTCCGTTTACTTTTGCCTGGTGAACTTTGCAAACATGCGGTCAGCGAAGGTACCAAAGCTGTTAGCAAGTACAATGGTGCAAAATAAACGGTGTTGTCGGCATATTTAAATAAATGATAAAAACCCAACGGTCCTTTTCAGGACCACATTTATTTTTACTCAAATCAATGAAATTCAATAAATAAAAAACTATTCGTTTGTTAAAATTTATTTTTCACCTACACAAAGTACATTTTTACCAGTTAACCTAAATGTTTAAACATTGATGTGATAAGACAAAACTGATAAAATTGTTTATAAAATATTTGAAATGATCGTTAAAAACAGTGTGAGCTGAAAAAGACTTGATGAAACCTGCGTTGCCAATTCTTTCCCGCCTTTTTCCCCAGCCAATCATTTTTGAAAATTCAGTTGACCAATTATAGTTCAAGGTCATCCCAGTTATATGTATATAAAGGAACGAATATTTATTTTGTTATCAGTTGAAAGCTTTTGAGTGAAAATGGCGCGTACTAAGCAAACCGCTCACAAAAGTACTGGTGGAAAAGCCCCCCGTAAGCAGTTGGCTACTAAAGCGTATCGAAAGACTGCCCCCAGTGCTGTTGGAGTGAAGAAACCACATCGCTATCGTCCAGGAACAGTGGCTCTTCGTGAAATTCGGCGTTATCAAAAAAGTACAGAGCTGTTGATCAGGAAGTTGCCATTCCAGCGTTTAACTCGAGAAATTGCTCAAGATTACAAAACTGACTTACGATTCCAGTCATCAGCAGTTTTAGCTTTACAAGAAGCGGCTGAAGCTTACCTGGTCGGCCTGTTTGAAGACACAAATTTGTGCGCTATTCACGCTAAACGTGTCACCATTATGCCGAAGGATATTCAGTTGGCTCGACGTATACGTGGTGAACGCGCCTAATTTTGTTGCGTCTATTTTGCTCATAACCCAACGGTCCTTTCCAGGACCACTTCAATTTGTTTTCATTAGCTAAATTTCATTGGTTAAACATCATTCTGCTGAGAAATGAAATATTTAAATGAATTTAAATTCTAAAGTTGTTCAAAATAATGATGATTATTTTTATAAACCTAACATAAAAATATTGTTTTTGAATTTTATTTTTTATATTTAATTTCATGTGAATTTCATAATTTTATATGATAAATGATTTTGAAAATGATTTCTGTTATTATTATATATGTTAGCGACAAAACTGGATCGCCCGAGCGCTAGTGGACTGTATTATTAATTCACGCGGGAGTCCAACCTTATTTGATTGTTCAACCGCTGATTAACTTCGTTCGTTACTGAACGTGACAAGAGAACAAAGTAGTACCGGGAGACTTTATTGAAGATTCAACAATAAGCAACAGTGCCAACAATACAAGAGCACTCTACGAGGGTCAGATTACTCAAATAACGCCACAACCAGGATTAACACTATCCACGCACAATCACAGGTATATGCACACGCACACGCACTATCACAATCTAAAAATACACACACTATTGCGTCATCTACCGTAGGCCGCTACAGTAACCATGAACGCAGGTACTGGTCCTCAGGAGTCCGGGAGCGACTAGTGGAATTTCCAACAATTATCTTAATGAAGTTGCCACTGCTATTACATTTCTTAAACCAGATGGCGCAAGCCAACTCTAGTCGCAAGACGCCAAAGGCGGATAACCAGTGGAACGATCAGCAAAACAGAAATCCACCAAAACCCGACCGATACTGGACTCGTTACATTATGATATAAACTTGCCATATTTAAGATATACATGGTTTTGTTGCTTTAGTTTATGAAATTTACTTCCTAGTTTTAATTTTGAATGAAATTGTTAAAATTGGAAAATTCATTTTAAATGCTATCTGATTGCTGGTATTTTAAACAGACTGTAATTGATCAGTGGAAAAAATTTTGATTTTCTTTCAAAGATCATTAAATTTGTTTCAAGTACTTTTTGATACATCAGAAAATTTGCGATACATATAGGAATCAATAATCAATCAATCAATTAGCTTATGTAAAAACAGATTTAAAAACAGCTCTCCATTCGCTTCCATGTACTCGATTAAATGAACCCTCTTTTAGCCTCACTTTTAAAATACCTTACTGTACTACTACGGTAAGATGTATTAAAATAAAGTCAGGTGCACAAAACATTTTACAAATTTAAATTACAGTCTGCCAATCGTTGCATGGTATATCTCTTACTTATATATGTGTGCGTGTGTGTCGGATCGTTACAGTTTGAAATTCATTCTTAATATACTGTTTTAATTTTAAGCCAAAACAAAATAATAATACAGAAAACAATTCAACATTTGAACTAATACATGCATGCTTTGGGTACTGAAAATTTCGTTCTTTAAAACTAAAAATTTAATTCCATATTATTAATCAGCTAAACTAATTTGCAAATCATAAAACCTCAGCTATTTAAAATAAACGTATATCTCCAGTAAATTGCGTGTGTTCGTTTTTCAAATTCTTTGTAGTGCATATCATTCCAGCTGTTGGAGTAAAATAAATAGTTCGACCATCATCAACAGTAAGTTGTCCAAATTTGGAGGATGCTTCGCTACAAACAACAAAAAAAATTGTATTTCACAGATAACTAAAATAATAAATTAATGAACAAAACACTCAATGATAGTTTGCAGTAATGTGCAGCTCATATACATGTATTTCAATAATAAGTATTAAATTTCCTATCAACAGTTTTCTTCAATAATGTTTTACGAGTTGCAAATAAAAAAGATGAAGATACTCACGTCGATCGCAATTTTCGATTGAAAAATGAAACAAGCAAAATCATTTGTGCGCAGCCGGAGATAAAAGAAATTAATTCAATTCGGCTTTCAACGAAATATCTGTATATCCAACTGAACAAATACAGCGCACGATATGTCGTGAAACAATATAAAAAAGGACGAATTGTCGAATGCAGAAAGCCGGATTTCAACACCATATATAATTGTGGAACAAGAGCTACTGTTTCTAAGTATATGCTAAAGGTCCAGCAAATCTAAAAAAAATACAATTTACATATAATATTATACTATACAAAATCAGTCAAAATAAAAAACAATAGCACTCTGTTTTTCTTCATATTAATAAAAAAATCTTCACTTTAGAGAAAAATCAAAACAAACGGCTATAGCACTAGGAACACGCAGAAGCAGTTTAAAAATAAGCAATCAGTTTGAATAGCAAATAAACGCAAATGTCATTCTTTGAGCATGCAGCTAACTCAATGAAGTGAGAGAACAAATTCTTTCTGTCTTGCTTCCCAGAAAAAGTGAAATAAATAACACGAGCTTACCTCAATGATTTCAAAACTGTAATTTAAATTCAAGGCCAAAAAAAACGATGGAATGATGAGTAATTCAGTGCGAAACAAGTCTTTTCCATGATCATAAGTTGAATGCAGTTCAAAAAATATTAAATACACAGTTGAATAGGAAAGCAACAAATATACCATCTATAAATAAAAAAACACATTTGAGAAAAGTGATAATAAGCAGCATGACTTCTAATAAAGGATAATAATTCTATAACATGAAACATATATTCATCTACATCTGTTCATATGCATTTAAACTGAAAATAAGAATTTAACAAACAACGTAAACACAATATACCTTCATAATTGTATTGTAATATGAATAAAAAGAAACCAATAAGTCAACATATCGAGTGGTAAAAACAATGGCATATAATATCACAGATGATGCAGAGACACCTGAAAAATGAATGCAAGCTTAATTAATAATAACTTGCAATAGCTATGCAATTCTTACCAGCGGCAGATTTTCTTTCCCACATTTTTAGAAACAGCATAAGCAAAGCAAAAAGGTGAAAAGCATTACCAATTATATAAAAATAATTCATTTTTTGATTTTCAACTTAATCTGTTCAAAAAATTCGGCTGCACAAACGCTCGCAAAAAGAATTCACAAACAATACTAATTTACATTACCGTGCAGGATGATAAGTAAGTAGCAGCACTAAAAATGAAAAGATTTCTATTTTTTAAATGATAAAAAAGGCATTAAAATAATTTTTTGAATATATTTATTGAATATACATGGCAAACAATTTTAATATTTTTGATTTTTTTTTCATATAATAATGAATTGCATTTTTATGTTCATTGGCTGGTCTTTTTTAATACAACTGTACTTGACATTCACTATCGTCAGACGACAACAACAATGCAATTGTAAATTTAATGAAAAATTTAAGCTTCAGAATTATTCGAGCTAAACTTGTCATTGTGTATTTAAATTTTTTAAATAAAAACACACTATGACACGTTGAAATGTAATAGTGGTGAAAGCTTGATAATTATTGCCCATATTCGACATGAGCCCATTTTATAAAGGTTGCTAATGTATGATGCTACTGATTGTTATATCCGTTCCACTTTATAAATTTACTTTTACATTACATGACACAATTTTAAAAAGAGCAAAAAGTGATAACACGTTATTCGACGCACCTGCTAGCATGGTAATTTATCATGCATAAATTTATTCAACTTTTACATTGTCTTAGTTACAATACAACAAGCTGTTTGAATGTAAGTTCAATCAAAACCGAATAAAAATGAATTTTCAGTACATTTATGTCAGAGGTGCTTTTGAAACAATTATAAAAGATACTGTTCGAGTGTAGTTTGAGGAGTTGCTTCCGCGTAGCAGGTTGTCTCAAATGCAATTGTGACAGTTGAGGTTATTTTTGAACAGCAAAACTTTTCATCTTCTCCAAGTAGGCAGCGAATTGCTTATGAGAAATTATTTTTTCAGTAGTAATAGAGTGATTCTCGTCAGCTGCATCTACATCCATTTCTTCGCATGCTTCATCGATAAAATTTGCAAGCACTTCTGCTTCCCAGTTTGAAGAAGATAGCAATTCAGTCGTTCCGACGTCTTTGTCGCCATTGGCAAACTTCATCGCTGAAGTTTCATCAGTTTTTGCAAGACGGAGCATTTTCTCTATATCCTTCAGCAGTTCATTGTCAAGCATTTTACTGTTTTCAAAACAATCCGTTGGAAATCCAGCCTTTCTGAAGCCCTTGACAATTGTAGATCTCACTTGCCATCCATGCATTCTTGTTCTATACCCACTACTTAGCTGGCAGATCTTCTGACTTTAAATGTTTGAACCATCGTGGTTTCTCGCTTTTTCCAATAACAAGTGGAGAGGGCTTTTTCCAGTCATACTGGAAGCAAGCAATACGGTCAGGCGCTCCTTAGACAACTTACTACCTTTACACTTGTCGTTCTTAACAGCTAATGTTTTATTTGGAATAGTTCTGAACAAAAGTCCCGTTTCGTCGCAATTGAATACGTTTCTCTTCTCATAACACTTCAAAATCTCAAAAAGACACTCCTTCCAATTGTTTACAGTTCCTTCATCCACGCTGGCATATTCGCCGCTTATAACTTTAAGCTTGATGTTATGCACGAAAGTCTGATCTTCCCAACTGCTGAGCAAAATAGAGAGCCTTTTCCTTCAGCAGTGGACCGCTTACAGGAAACCCTTTTGACCGAGCGTGACAAAAATATCGTCACGTTAAAACATTTACCCCAGCATTTTCAGTCCTTCTCATCTGGATCCTGTGACGACTTGAATGAACGTTATTTCTTTTTTCCTCTTCAGAATGTTCGTCACTTTTCCTTTGGATATTCGAAACTTCGCTGCTAATGATCTGTGGGACAAGCCATTGTCTGAATCACTCAGCAGGCGAACTTTATCTTCCAAAGACAGCTTGCTGTAACGACGTTTTCTGTTAGTTGACATTGGAACAGAAAAGCAATTGGTTATTTGGTGCAATTGAGAACATAGGAAAAATTGCGGGACATTCCCTACAGTACTTGAAGATAATTAAGTTCGAGACTTGCACCGGTTTACTCCGATTTTGTCCGCTAAAATTCGACTTCATTTTTCTGATTGGCTGATGGCGTTTGATCGGTAATTGGCGACAGGAGTTTTATTGAATTGGCGAATGGATGAAAAATTGTCCGATGAACTTTACATTTCATAGATGGCGTGAAATGTATGTAAAAGGCAGTCGTCTCAATAGAACAGCAGGTAAAACTCATGTAAAAGTTTATAAACTATTCCATCTTGTAATTGTCAAACTGCAACTGACAACTGTAAGACGATACTGCCAGTTAGCACATGTCAAAAGTCTGTCCTAAATGGGAAATTTGCAGTTTAATGGTAAAGAAGTTAAACTGTGATTATTCAAAACACAGCACTTTTATTCGGCATGCCTCCTTATCATTACTTGCATAAAAAAATTTGTAATGAGCATAAAAAATATTTTTATATATTTAACTGTTATTCACGTGATTAATTTCACTTGAACTGCATATAATTTCATTTTAATACAGTACTACTGTATTTTCACGGCTGCTGTTTAACCGTATATATTGCCTGCGTACAATTCATACTATAATAATGCTAAGAATTTCGTTTTTCATGTAACAACATTTGATTATAATATTTCAGTTTCATTATTCAGAAAGTGTATTTATTTTTTAATTAAGAAGTTCAACTTTCAATCATTATAAATGAGAATTCATCAGAAAAAGTAGTTCTAAATACATAAAAGTAAATCATTCTAGAAAACGATTTCCTGTTGCATTTTTGAGTTAATTTCATATTCAATTGAAGTCATCTGTAAAAGAAAGAAAAAATAAATAAGCTTCATATTAAAAGTTTGAAAACAATGCAATTGCACTTCACATACATTAGAATAATAATTCATTACATGTCTAACATTTAATTTAGCATTTAAAAAAGTTTATAAAATCTTATACATTATTATATTTATTCTTTGGTAAGTATTCACTAGGTAAAGCATTTATTGCATTTTAAAATTGCTATTTTAAAATGTAATCTTCATCTTTACATACATTTATTTAATTAACGAGTGATCATAAATTAAAAATTATCGACAAAATAACAAAAATTAATTAGGTTTTGCTTTGCTTATTACATCATATTGCTGTTTCATTCTTGAACTAAAATTATGCTTTCATATAACCAAAATTTTTATTAAAGGTAACTTTATAATATAATAAATTTAAATAAGCAATGGAATTTAAACAGTGATTATTTTAGCGCTGAAGTTATAAACAAATGAAGCATTTCTGACCGATAAAAAGCATTGAGAAAGTTATAAACTGACAAAATAAATTACTGTTTAACGAGATATAAATTAGCTATTAAATTATCCATCTTGCATCATTTACTAGTTGATGCAATAAATTCCTCAGATTCTTCTTTTGCTGGTGTATCAGATGCTTCTACTGCTAATTTCGCCCACGACTGTACTTCGGCTTTTGCAAACAGTGCAAAAACAACACCACCAATGGCGTAAAATATCGCAGTAATGTAAAATATGATGCACCATTCCGATAAAACCTATATATATATATATTTAAATTCAATTTAAAACCAAGAAGAAAGGATATGAATTGCCTCATTACCCCTCTCTGCACAATGGCTCCAACAATTGATGGGCTAATCATACCAGGAAGCGTGGCGAATGTATTTGATATTCCCATGATGACGCTTGCATACTAAAAATCAAATTCCAATAAATCAGATAATTAAATTGAGAAAACTCCAAAATTTACTTGTGGTGCAATGTCAAGTTGATTTATACTAAAACTTGCCCACACAAGCCCACCGAAACCGATGCAAAAGGTCATAAGAATTGTTGCTGCGATATAATTTACCGTGAATGACAATATAACAGTAAATAAAACTTGAACAAAGAGTCCTGCAAAATATTCAAACGATATATATATATGTGTGTGTGTATGTGCATGTAGTATATAACTTCCAAACCTCCTGACGCCATCAATTTTCTTATTAACACCAATGTTATAATCTTCTTACTGTTGATGTAATCAGCAACATAACCGCCTGCTTGCAATAATATTCCCATCGCCAAATACGGCAAAGCACTAGTGAATCCAGTCTAAATCAAATGAAATTCATTTTTAGCTTATAAACAAATAATTTAAATAAAAAATACCGATTCAAACTTAAAACCAAGAACATCGTTCATATACGCAGGTAAATAGGTAAGCATTGTATAGAAACCCCAATTTTCGGTTGTATGAACAGCAATTATAGCCCAGACCGCTTTGGAAGTAATAAGCTCCTTCCATGGGACAGATTTCGTCTAAAAAATAACAGTTTTTTTCAAAAAGAGAAAAAATTGCTCATCGCCGTCTTTACCTTTAATTTGTTTCCAAGCACCTTGTCTTTTTCAATAATTTCAAGTTCTGTTTCAGTAATTTTTTGATCACTTCGAGGGGTTTCAGCTATCGTGGTAAGCCATATAGATGACCAAATAAATCCGCATATTCCTAAACAATTCAAAAATGTAATGCGAAGGCAATTTTTAAAAATAACTTTCACAGTAGATAAATATATAAATTTACCAGATACGTAAAACACTGTTGTCCAATTAAATCGCTGAGCAATAACTGCTGTTAATGGTGAAGCTATAACAGTTCCAAAAAAAGAACCTGAAAATACGATGCCTGATAGCTTTGCTTTTTCATATTCAGGAGCCCAATGACTCCAGATCGCTTGCATCGATGGATATGACACTCCCTAAGAAAAACATTTTGAAACTGGAAAAATAGTATTTCATAAATACTTGACAAATTCCTTGAAGAACACGCAGAAAAAACAGCACACGATAATCCAATCTTGCACATACTGGAGTAAGCATGGTAAGAATAGAACAAGCCACAATACCCCATCCCAACAGACGTTTACCACCAAAACGACAAGCCAACCACCCTATAAAATATAATATAATTTTTACTCATTATCATAGAACAAATTAATTTTACAAAATAGAAAAAAAAACATATTTTAGAAAATTTCAATTTCTGAAATTTTGCTTTTTTGAAAGCAAAAGTTCATAATGAAAAATGTGTTCTTGATTTTTACTTATTTATTTATTTACTCCAAATATAAAATATTACTTACCAGCAGGAAACTGGGTTAATATATAACCATAGAAAAAACCACTCAATACGAAACCAACACTGACGCTATCCCAGTCGTGGAAATCAGCAATCTATTGAAAAGAACAATGGGCCACTTTAATTAATTGAATAAAAATTTAAAATGTCACTTCAGCCAAATACCTCAGCTGTCGTGTTTCCATCATCATGAGTAATAGTTGCATTTCTTGTCATAAACAATATCGCAATGCTTAAATTGACTCGCATTGCGTACAGAACGCAAAAGCCAACAAAAGCCCAAAATGTGAGAATGTAACGACGTGGAAAAGCATGATTTCGAAAAAAAGAATCCACGTCCAAATATTGTCGTGGGTCAAATGCTTTCAATCCTGCCATAACTGCAATTCACTACTCTCCTGATGAAAAGGCAACAAAATGATTAAGATCAACAAAAGCAGCATTAGAATAAGTTCAAAGCATCTTTAAACATATTATTAGAAGTTTTAAAGTAGTATTTTAAAGTAAAGTATTGTTTACACTACGAAAAACAGCGTTTGCAGTTATCAGCATGAACAATGAATAATACGAATGACAAAACGTTAGAATTGAGAGCAGCTGTAAATTTCGTGTAATTTATTGATTAGCATAAACAAAGATAATAGTATAATGTAAATATAACTAATTGAATGGACACGTTTAATCGACTGCATACTATATTAATTACAACTTCATCAAATTAAAATAAAAATCATTTTCACAATTTTGAATAGTCACGTATTTTGATCAAATTACTCATTTCGATTGAAAGCAAAACTGTGAAAAAAATTTGCCTTTGGGAATTATTTCTTTTTTTTTCATTGGTAATTTCAACTCTAAAATTCGACATTTATCTGATATTTTCTAGCCATACAGCAGTTTGAAGAAAACATTAAATAAAATACTTATACAACCTTAAAAAACATAAAAGCGACTAGCAAAATTTAATAAGCATGCATAATTAAACATTGCAATTGCTTTAATTTGCAAAAAATAATATGCAATGATTACGATGAGCATATCAAATTTGCAACTGATATTCATTAGTGTTAAATATTATGAAAATATATATTAACCGTGAAATAACAGTGGACACGTTTTTCAACTTTTGAGTCGAATTAGAGAAATAATTTGACAAGAATAAAACGAAAAATATGAAAAATCTGAAATTGTCAGAATAAATGCAAACTTGCCGTGCTTTGATTGGATAAATGATGTCAGAATAAATGTAAACTTACCGTGATTTGGAATAAACGTTTAAATTTCTGACAATCAAATAATTCAGTCAAAAATGATTCAGTGATGTAACAAATTTAAATAAAAAATAAATAGGATGAAAAATGCCAAAAATTTCAATTTTTGTTATGTGAGATATTCGTTCATGAGTATTAAAATTTTATGACAGTTCTTCAAATAATGATAATAAAGTTACATCCTGCTCTGAACAAAAAATTGTACCAGTTACAAAATAAAAGATTTGTAAATAAAAAACAGTATAAATAACTATAAATTTGCTATGAATATTTCAAAAAATAAAAATGAAATATTATTTTTCAACGAAATTTATTAATTAGTTTAAATTATTTTGATAAATACTACAGTAGTCTGAAATTGTTTTTTTTTTAAATTAATGTAAAATTTTAGCGGACGTTGAATTTCACTTAGTATTATTAATTTTGAAAAATTGAATGTAAAAATTTACCTCAAACGACGATATTTTTTTTCCTTTTTCTTTTAATATAATTTTTTGAATGGATATCTGATTATACTGAAAACTTTGTTGTATGGTATTTTACTTATTTGGCTTGTGTTTTTGATATTTTTCAGAACGAAATTGAAGATTGGAAAAATTTATTTTATACAAATAACTATACAAAATTGACAGTTCGAATTCAAAAGATGTTGCAAAGTTTTTAAATTTTATTTTGAAATTTTAAATTTAATTTACTTATTATTTAAGTTATTTATTTACTGCAATGTTGCAATAAAATGAAAAAAAAAAGAAAATAATATTGATAATATTTAAATAATGTTTGACATGAGATAAATGCATGAAATATGCCATGGATAGGATAGATGGATGATGCAGTGCTTAAACAGATTGTAAAGGATGAGTGAAATAACTGCACAGCAGTAGTGTAGAATTGAAAGTCACTTTTCCAAATGGTTTTCTGAAGTGTTGTCGTTATTTCATTTGCGATGGCACATTATGGCAACGAATTCTAAATGGAAAATATGCAAATAGGATTGTATGAAACAAAAAAAAAATAACGTATTGCCCCTCATGTATATTGTGTTGTTTACCGTCGAAATCGATTTTTGAATTTTTGTCCACATCCGCAGCTTTGTATATGGCATTCAATTCATCAGGACTGATCACGTGGCCCATGCGTTTCAGAGCTTCGTGCATTTCTTTGCGTGTAACGTGGCCATCATTGTCACGGTCCATTTCATTGAACACTGATTTCAGAGACAACGACATTGGATTTGCTCTGGCAATTTCGGAAAATTCTGCAAAATCATTACCATTGTTTTTTTTTAATTTTTTTTTAAATACAACAATAATTAATTTTTTCATTAATTTCTGTTTAAACAGCAAAACGGATTAAAAAAAGAAGAGATTAAGATGAATTTCAAATATTATGCGTCAGTTTAATTAATAATACCTTCGAAGCTTATTTTTCCATCTCGATTTGCGTCAGCAGCTTTGAACATGGCTCTTATTTCGTCTGCATTCGGTTCTTGTCCAAGACGAAGCATAACTTGGCGTAGTTCTGATTCAGTTATAAAACCATCTCCATTGACATCGAATTGACTGAATACAAATTGAAGCTCTATAAAAAGTAATTAATAATTTCCATTTGCGTACAATTGAATTTCAAAATAGTAATTTCATTATTCAGTCAATGATAGCTAGTGGTGTATAGTTGCGTAACTTATTTATTATTTATATTTCAAGCAAACAGTTGCCGTTCTGTGAAAGCGGCTAGATTGATAAATTTATAATTTTATATTGATATAAGAATTTTCTTACAACACTTACCATGGTCAGGAATTTCTCCAAATGCACGCCCCTGAAAACAAATGATAATAATAATATATTACTGTTTGATTTCAACAAATTTTGATAACATTTATATTTATATAATAGAAAACAAGCATTTTATTTAAACGATTAATATATATAATGTAAACAACAACAGTTGCAATTAAGAAAGAAGAGAAATAAATGAATGTTTGGAAAAGAATTATTTACCGCTGATGCTCCAGCCGATGCTATTTTTGATGGATAATTATTTGCATGTGATGTGACATTTTCAGAGCCAGATATGCGTTTTACACAATTTCCCATTTTCAGTGTCAGCAGCGTTTACACAACGTCAACTGTTCAATGTTGACAGCAACGTTGAAAGAGACAGAGAGAGCAACAATTTTATTGGTCAATTAATTTAAAAAATCTAAACGATAATTTTCTTCACCATTTCACAAAATTATATGAATTTGTTTGCAAATTTCGTGCATTTTTAATGCAAATCCAAAAATAATAATAAACATATTTTACACGGTGCAGGTTGTAATAATTCGATATACAATACAAAATATTCATTTTTTCATCTAATTTAATATTGTTGTATTTCTTTTTCATTTTATCAATTCTTATGCATCTTATCATAATGACACCCTACTCTGTGTCAAATAATAACAACGTTCAACTCGGTTGCATTTTACAAAAATCCAAGACAACAACAAGCATGATAAAAGTTTGATTAATTTTTGTCAAACGTTCAAACGTTATTAAAAATTTCCAACATTTATTTACAATTTCAATTAATTACTGAATTGCTTTTCTTTCAATTTAATATTTCCAAAAAATTCAATTGATCAGAATTTATTTGTTGAAAAATGCAAATAGACAATGTTGCAGTGGACAAGATTAAAAGAATATCTTTTTTAAAAAAAAAAAATCAAATTATCATTTATTGCAAGAATTTTTGTTCGAGAGTTGAAAATGTTTCAATAAACAAACAAATGTGATATGAAATGATTTTTTAAAAATAAACAACAGTGATAGTTTTTTCAACTTCACATCAACAAAGTGAACATAATTATTTTTTTACAGTACTATGCTACAATGGTGATTGCTTGTAATGATTTTTGTGTGATTGAAAAAAAAAAAATATATAATAAAGAATAACTTGCCTTTTGAGAGATGAAAAATGGGAAAAAATAAATTTTTGATGCGAACTAAATTTGATGAAGAATAATTTTTAAAAAAAGGTGATTTTTGATTTGAATTTTGAATTGAAATTCAAATATGAGCAGCTGATGGCAAAGAATTGAAAATTGCAGAAGCAGAATATGAGAGCAATGCTTGATGAGCAGAAGATGCTGAACATTTGCCAGACTGGCTAGTTTGTAAAGTGTTCAAAAGATCACTGTGAAACAAGTAAAAATGTCGGCCAAAGCAATATCAATCTACTCCCAACGCTCAAAATGCCAATCTGCCATTAAGAGCCAATCTCGCAATTAATGTTGAATGTTGTTTAATAAATTTTCAAAAATTTCCATATTATTTCTTCTTGTTGTTGTTGTTGTTGTTTTGCATTTTCATTTTGTTTATTTGTTTGTTTGTATGGTTGAGATTAAAATTTTTAATACGGATCTTTTCGAGAGAATTTACAATTCAGGGCAGGCAATAGTGGTAATAATATAATATAAGATTATTATTATTATTATTTGAATGCTTGCTAATCTTGAATTTCAATCGTTGTTTTTGCAAAACCAGAAATACCAGCGTATAACAGCAGCAGTTTATAGATTTTTATCATCTTTTGATCACGTTTGGAAAATATTTTACAAAAAAATTATTATTATTCAAATAATTTGAATAAATTAATTCAAAATGTTCAGAATTTATCAATTAACACAGAATAATGTATTATAAATGCAATTTCAACTTTTCTCAATTTTCATTATTCTTGATTATTTTCTTTCAAACTGTCTTGGATCGGTTGGCCACACAATTGGGACGTGTCGCAAGCAATTTCGCCTATTCAATTTATTATTAACAACTTACTGTAATTTTCGACAACAACAACAACAACAAATTCAAAATTGTTTTGAATTTTAAAGTTTCATATTTTAATGTTTGTTTAGTAGAAAAGTAAATTTAAGAAAAAAAATATATTAAAATCGTTTCGAATGTTGCGTACATGTTTATGCAGTTGTTGAAATTTCTTGAAATCTATTTCAAAGATTTCTTCTTCTTCGTCTGATGAGTAAATATTTGAAACATTTTGACATTCTCTTATAAAAATTTTAAAAGCTGGTTTAATTACTGCGCTGCCGTATGTTTTTCAAACCAACACATTATTTATTCGACATCGACTTGCCTTGCATTTAATACACAAGTACATAATTCACATGCTAATCATAAATTATAAGTTTTCATTTTGTTTGTAATTGATATAATAAGAAAATGGGAAGATAAAAATTTTCATTTTTATAATTAAATTTGGAAATTGATTCATTCTTTTTCTTTTTTGATGCAATTTCAAATTCAACTTGTAAATGCAATCACCACAGCAACAATATTTCATCAAGTGCAAATGATTTTTCAAATAAAATACAACAAATTTTTTTAATGTTCAAACACAATTAACGTCAACATTTAGCATAATAAACAGCACCACCCCTGTCTGTATAATTTAAACTCAATTTCAGCACTAAATAAATCAACAAATGAGATGGTTTAAACAGATTTTAAACAACGTTAAAAATATCCACTTTAAAGTGCACAGCAAGAGAAAAATAGAGAGAGAGGTAGGTGATTTTGAACTTATAGTGGACGTTGGCGGTGGGTTTGCAAAAAAGTTTCCAAATGAAGAACAATGTCGATGACCAGCAAGATCAATGCCTGCGCAAATGTGGTTCCAAAGCTTCGAAAAATGGAACCAACGGTCTTTGTTTCAACTGCTACCGTCAGAGTTTGAAAAACAGCAAAGGAGATGGACCAGAGTGTCTGCAAAAGCAAGAAGACAAACCGAAAAGCTCGAAAAGTCAAATTGCAGACGATGGTCGACGGGATTCGAGTTCACCAACATGCTCGACCAAGAGAAAACGCTGTGCACAGTGCCAAGTGAAGTTGCCGTTGATTCCAATGGAATGTAGGTGTGGCAAGGTATTTTGCAAGCTTCATCGTTACGCCGCTGAACATCAGTGTACGTTCAATTATAGAAAAATGGCTGCCAAAGAGATTCAACGAAACAATCCGAAAGTTGAAGCTGAAAAGCTGCGCAAAATATAAAAATTGTTCATCTTTTATAATTGATTAATTATTATAATTGATCGACTACATTAACTTTATTTTTAAAAATTAATTTTTGAATTTTTTGAAATAAATATATTATATAAAATCAACATTTGCACATGTTGTGCAATGAAACGTGACAAATTATTTCCATTCATAATGCAATTGACGTCCCAAGCACAATGACACACCAATTTCCCATGCACCATTTAATGTGAAATATCAGACTTGGTTTTGTCATTATCGTCCACAACTTCAACAGTCGGTTTGCCCAACAAATCTAACAATGTGTTCGATTCGTGTCGCAAATTGACAAAAAGCCACGTCAAACAAAGCAATGCCGTTCTGAATAATATACAATATTTCCAAATGGAAAATTCTTCCGAAGTTAATGTCTGAAATCAAAATTAATAATTATTGCTTCCATTCATTCAATTATTTAATGGGAACTTTTTAATAATTGGAAAATTGTCCAACAACATCTACCTCTTGAAAAGCGTTTCCATTGTCTGCGCTTGTCGTTGTTGCACTTTCTGAAGATGTTCTGTTGAGACCTTGTATCCAAATGTGTTCTTCGATAGGTAACACTAGCACACACATGATCATTATCACGAAATGTATTATCACGACAAACACTCCGGGAAGCAGATTGACAAAATGAAGCGTCCCGTTCAATATGCGAACCAAAGCATGGGATATATCGTAACTTAAATTATGATTGTGTGAGAAATCAAATCAAATCAAATAAAAAAAAATGAACAAATTTTCCCACGTACTTGTCTAAAATTGCTACCGTACAAATTGCAACAATGCCAAAGTAGAGTGAATGAATGGGAAGTGAAATGTGAGTATAATAATTCAAAAAATTTACACTAATCACGTTTGTTTCAGCTGCTGCAAAAACGCACAAACAATGAAAAAGAGAAAATCCAGCTAATAAGCCTGAAAAATATGGAATTCTTTTTTTTTAATAAAAATAACAATAACTCGCAATAATCTGCTGACCGTGAAGCAATGATGCAAACGTGTTGAATGATTTTTGAATGGAAAAAGCCGTGTGAACTCTGGAAACAATTTTTCGATTCAATTTTTCATCTTTTTCATTTTCCTCTTTTTCTGAACAAATAATCTCATCCAATCGACTACGGCTAGTTTTAAAAAATCCATCTACAATAATATTGAAAATTATACCAAAAATTTCCATTCATAAACTCTTTTATAAATTCATATTGCCTGCTTTTTGAACGTAAATATGTTGTTCATTTTGTTCACTGTCGCTTACGCCAATTAATAATTCTGTATTTATAGCCGATATAGCTGGATTGGATTGCTTCGGATCAATAGGATCACTGGTAACGCTGATCACATCACTGGCCGCTTCACCGAGAATGATCAGTCGTTTGGCCGCTACTTTTGGTGAAGCAGATGATACGGCTTCTTCCTTTTTACCATCATTCAATTCTTCACTTGGAACCCTGAAATATATTGAAAAATATTATTGCAATTTAAAATAATAATTAAAAAATTTCTTAAATTCACAAATAACAACAACAACAAAAAAGAAGAGCAAACAAGAAGCTTACATCTATTTGTATAATATGAAAATTGAAAATATTCCAATAACAAATGATAAAATTTTAAAATTTTAAAATCAAGCAAAATTTATTGCCAGTGATTTGAAAAATTTAACACAGAGAGATGAATCTCAGTAATGAAACGTTGAATAGAGAAAAACTGACTTTTCTTCACACGGGTCATCGATTTCAGGCTCTTCTCCATTTCGAATAGAATTTTCCAGCTTACGATCAGAACGCACTGACGCCATATAGCAAAAGTAACCATGACAACCATATTAAACAACTTGCGCACGAACGATCAAATCAATTCATGCAATAAAATCAACTTGATAAATTATACATTTATTTGCTTACTGTAATATTTTTTGAAAAAAAGTTTCTTTCTAAAAAGGAGACTAAATTTTACAAATTATTCACATTCGAAAAAAAATAATCAACAATTAAATAAAACGTAAAATTTATTCATCAAATAATAAATACAATTCATCAGAATGTTGCACATCAAACGTGATGCAAAAAAAATTCAATGTTTACTCTGGCGAAACCATTTCTTTTACATTTTCTAAAATTATTAATTAACTTTTTTTAAACTCATCTGCTAAAAAAAAAATATATATACCCTGACGATGGTGAATTAAAGTTCGATAAAATTGCTCCAAAACGTCCACTTCACAAGATGTAAAAATCAACATATCCCCTGATACGGTTGTTAAAGTAAATTTCAATCTTTCCCAAGTGAAAGTGCAATCCTGAAAAAATTAAACTAAATTTTACAAATTAACAATAGCTGAATTCAAATCTTACAGGAGTGATATTCACAGTTTGCAAACCATTGGACCAATATATGTAAAGTTTCACTCGTCGAAGAATGCAACGCACTGATTCATAATTTCCATAATTATTCTTCACATATGTGTAAAAAAAGAAAAAAAACGAAAATTTTTTACAATTAAAATACTACTTTATACAACAATTACTTGAACAGTTAAATATCCGTCAAATGTGAATTTGCTTTTTGAATTTACGTTAATGCAAATATCACAACATAAGTAGCCAAAGTTCGGTGGAAAGAATTCCTGAAAATCTATAATAAACAGTTATCAAAATCTAGTAAAACAATTAAAAACTTGACAAAAACATAAATAATTGTTGTAATTAATTCAAAAATTCTACATAAAAAGTATAATCAAGCTGCACTCCACATCCTACATCATTTCAGGCAAGTTCTTTTATATGACAATTATCAACTGTTATTTCAAAAAATTAAAATTCATAAAAGACCCTACTTTCGTTTAATATCAAATTGGTGACAACTGAACCAGATGGAGTCAGACTGGAACGATTCAAGATGATTGAAGCAACTTGACAAAATCTTGCACATGATAATGCTTTGTGTTTTTTTCTCTAAAAATGCATATATTTATTTATTTATTTACAGATGTGATATATTAAAATTACATATATGCTAGGACCACGAGATAAGCTCCGAGAGATCGGTTTCAGAACTTTATTTTTAACATTTTCAGCAGATTCATTATCTTCACCGTTAGAAATAAGACGGCTGTATAATCTAATGACGAGATTAAATTCAGCAGGTACGTTTTTGCTAAAAAAATGAAAACATTATATTTTCAATTATAATTTATCAAGTTCATTAATCACAGAAGTGAATTTAATATTTTTCAATTTAATAATACTTTTCCTTTCTTTATTAAAATACGCAATATTTGCATATTAATATTTGCTAAACTACATTTAGAAACATAACAACGATTTCATATTACATTAAATTAAAATAAAAAAGCAAATTATCATTGAAATAATAGCTTAAAATGTACAAAACTTCAGCTTTCAAACATGAAACTTTCTTTAAATATATTTTTCCATTTAAAAATTGTAGAATTAACTTATAATGTAAAAGTATACTGATACAAGTAAAACAATGTATAAAAAGTTATTTCCTAATTTAAGAAAACTACAAAATGTTACAATTTTCAATAAAAAGTCAAAAGATTGAAACAAAAATTCTTACAACACAAAAGTCTCTTCAAACTGTATATCTGTAAATGTTCGATCAACATGCGACACAAGTCTAGTATCACAGATGTCATCTCCAATTTCGCAAAGGGCAAAAACAGCATATGATCGCGAATCTCAAAAATGATATTTATAAAAATAATATTATATTTATGAACAATAATACCTCCTTTATTAAGAAAATGGTCTTTATTTTTCCAAGCCAACGGTATTCTTACATCTGAAAAAAGAAACTAAGCAAACTAAACTCTATGAACAATTATTTAATTAACCACCTCTCAGTATAACATTTATCGGACGAAAGGATAATCCAGGAGGTGATAAACTAAAAAATATAATTATTTTCAGTATAACAAAAATTATTTGAATACTACCTTGTTCTTTGGAATTTAAATTTTTCAAATCGTTGATAGCATTCCAAACGCTTCTCACTGACAACAGCGCTTTTTCCGGCTTCTAACAAAGTGCCAATAGGATATGCTCTCCATTCCTTCAGAATATTTTCAGCGGCATTTTTCAAGCATGTTTCTATTTTAATATTTTCTAACAAAGTGTTATTCTAAAATATACAGAATTAAATAATGCATACATTTAAATTTAATGCTCACTAATAAACTTCTATATGAAATAAATTGAACCATAATAATAAAAATTAAAGATTCCGTTCATTCACCAATCAAAGTTGAATTTTGCAGAAACAAAAATGTTATCAACAGATTATTAGCAGACTGCAATATATAAAAGCAAATAAACTTCCTTTACTAGATACAAGTTGCGACCTATTTGCTAATTTTACACTCCTAATAAAAAGTAACAGTAAAAATGTCGCACACTTGACTGTTTCACATAAATTCTGAAAAAAATCATTTCCAAGATCTGGAAAAGACTTTTAAATAAATAATTCATTTCATTATTGCATTTTTCATTGCAGCTTACTTTATTACGACATGATGCTCGAATTGAACTTCTGTTACAATTACTTTTGTGACGACGCAAAGAAAGTGGAAGACCACTTTTTTTCCTGAAAACAAAATGAAGTGCACAACAAATCTTAAAAATAAATAAGTTATTTTTATTATAAATAAAATACTCGATTTTCTATGGTTAACACACAAAATGTAGTATACAAGGAAGTAGGAAAATATAATTGTTTATTCAAAAAAAATCCCTTCTTACTGCAATTTGGATCTTGTACCAGGAATTCGACTCAGTCTTCTGATCGATTTCTTAAGCAATAAAGAAGAGGAAAGCTTTTTAGAACTTCTCATGACTACGCTGGTATTTTGATGTAAACTTCAAAAAAATTTGAATTTACTTATAGTCAAGTTTAAATACAGTATGATATGTATTCGTTTCACTTCCTGTTAAAGCTTGACTACGTATAATGGTTGTTAATCGTAATTGTTGGGCATATTATTCAAGTCTGCTTGTTTATATATTATATAAATAAAGCTGTTCAAACAATAATCTGTTTAGGCTAACTTCAGACGAAAACAAGCTTGTTGCAATAAAAACAAACAAAGTACTTGTTTCTTCAAAAATTAAGGGCATAAATTACAAAAGCTTGTTAAACTGTTAAACATAAACTTATTTTTAAATAACAGCGATAACAAATTTTAAAATGTCAAGCCAGTTCGGCATTCAATATGTTTTACAGTATGAAAGAAAAGGAGTTATATAATAAAATATTTAATTTTATTTTTAATTCAAAACGATAATTTTACATTGAATAGATTTACATTTTCTCAAATTTTTCAAGTTCACTGATCTATTAATTACATTAAATAATATTTGTGTAATTGACATTATTCAAGTATGTATACAGACATTGCTGACATCATTTTTATTTGTAAATACAAGTTGCCATACGTCGTTCAAGGATTTCGCGTTTTTGCTTGTTTTGTTGAAAGTTGTGTAAGCGTATTATGTTTCATGGAACTGGCTTTATTGCGTTTATTTTTATTTTGTTGCCTTTTTGTTGTTGCCGATATGTGGAAATCAAATCCACGCCTCAACCAAGCCCACCGCCCGATGATTACTTTCAAGTGACTGATAAAATATTAATATTATATTTTAAATGACCTGCAATTTTAAAACTATTGATCGTTAATATTAAGAAGCATAAAGTTTTTCTTATCTTAATCATTTTAAAAGTGACCGCAGCTATTTCTTTCAGAATGTTATTTAGGTGTTTTAATGGTTTGTATTGTTAACTTTTGCTATTTCATGATATTATTATTATTTAGAGAAAGCTAAAAGTTTACATAATTTTATTTGACTTTAGCATTATAACTTAGCATATGAGCAGTACTTGAAAGACGTTGTTGCTGCTTTAGAATCAGATCCAGGTAAGTGAGGATGTTCTTTGTTGTACAATTATTATGTGCCAATTGAAATGTGAAATTTAAGCATTTGCCGAGCGACTTCGTGCTGCTACTCCAGAAGAAATCCACGTAATTTGTTATTTATTTTTTATTCGCTCTTTTATCGTTAGTAGTCACTTCTTTTGATTTGTAGTCTGGAAAAATTGCCGAAGCTCTTAATTTTGTGGATCATAATGTGAGAACAAAGTTGAATCAAATTAAATTAATTGAGCTAGAACGTCTACGGAAAGCACTGGAAAAGAAACGCGATCACGAAAATGGTTTCGCAGCCATGTTGGAACACATCGACCATAATAAAGATACTTTTGATTCAGCAGATTTACAACTGCTGATTCGGAAGGTAATAAAATAGAATGCTTTAAAACTACATTTACTTTTAGCAAGCTTGAGATTATTGAATCTGCGTTCATTAGATGTTGATGGATGCTCCTAGTAGGTGCAATTGATTTAGGGTCAAGAAACTAGTTCAGCATATTTTCTCAATGTTCAGTGTTTTCATTGAAAATACTTTTCTTTGACCCCCTTTTAATGTTAGAAAATGTGAAACATTCAATTTGTTTAATAACTTCACTGAATCTTTCGGCTTTTTGGGGTAGAGTAGTGTACAGTAGTGTAGTTTTCATTACTGTATATGTTTTGATTTTCAGGTAAACAGAGTTATTAAAGAAATTTTGTTTTTTTCAAATTTTTTCTAAATATAAATATTTTTAATTGTAAGAAATTTTTTGCTATTTGCATAAAGAAAGATGTTGCAATAATAAGTAAATTTATATACGGTTATACAGATAAGTGTAATTACCGAATATTTCTTCTTTAATACAGTATACTTTGTTTGGAACTTTTGAAGTTTAGACAAACTTTGTATTTTCGAAAGTTGATGTTGGGTTTAAAGTGTGCATAATAAAACAGATTACATGACTGTATGGCCGGATTTGCTTTTAAAAAATATTTAATAATTGTTCTAAAGAATGTCCATGTTAATTTTTTAGTGATGTAGAATTCTATAAACAATTAGTATTTACAAAATTATTTATTTAAGACTTCGAAAGATATGGATATGCTCGATCAACGACAGCATCAAGAATATAAAGAACATGAAATGAAAGAAGAATTGGAATACCGTCGTAAATTAGAGAATATGTCTCCAGAAGAACGAAAACTTGCCGAAGAAAAGCGAAATGAGGAGATACAAAAAAGAAAAAATAAAAAGCTAAAGCATCCTGTGTGTGTTATTTTTTACAAGAAAATATCTTTTAAAATAAGTTATTATTTAAGGGAAGCAAAGGACAGCTGGAAGAGGTATGGGAAGAGGTTGATAAATTACCAAAAGATGCTTTTGATATGAATACATTTTTTCATTTACACGACACAAATGATGATGGCTACTTGGATATATTAGAATTAGAAGCTTTATTTCAAAAAGAATTGGACAGAGTTTATGGAAATGATCATGCGATTGAAAAGTATATTTTTTGTTTCTTTTTTTTTTATTATTTAAGTAGTAACTTTAAGCGAGATTTAAAATTGTCTTCTTATTTGTACAGGGAAGAAGAATTAGCTAGACTTCGAAAACATGTAGTTGAAGAGATGGATAAAAATCACGATGGTCTTATCAGTTTAAGTGAGTTTCTCGGTGAGGAGAAATCTCCAGATTTTCAAGACAATAATGATTGGTCAGTGCTCGATCCTGCGGAAGCATTTTCTGAAGATGAGTTGCGTGCATATGAAATTCAATGGAAAAAAGAAAATGGCTACGATGTAATTGATGAAGCAAATAAAGTTCAACATGCAGGTATGGATATTCCTCCAAAACCAGCTGTTCCACAACACGGTGTCCCTTCGCAGCAAACTGGAAGTGCACCCGGAAATTTTCAGCCACAAGCACCTGGAAGTCAGCAACAGCTGCTGCAGCAGCAGCAACAACAGCAACAGCAACCACCACCACCACAGCAGCAACAACAACAACAACAACAACAACAGTATATGGAAAGTGCAGTTCCACTGCAGCAACCAGTTTATCAGCAAGGCCATGGTGTCCCTGTTTATCAAGTTCCTGCTTCAGGTGTCCAAGGGAATATTCCCCCAGGACAATATCAAGTAAATCAGCATATGCCCACAGGACAGTTTCAAGCATATCAGAATATGCCTGCAGGACAATTTCAAGCAAATCCTGCACAATATCAGCAAGCAGGCGCATCGGCAACCGGTGGATTTCAAGCCAATCCATCTCAGTATTCACAACCGAATATTCCTCCGGCGCAGCAAAATCAATTTCAAGCACAAATGCACGGCATCCCACAGCCACCTAATCAACAACAGAATGTTGGTAATTTTCAACAAGGCAATGCACATATGGAACAGCAACCATATCTTCAACAAAAGATGCCTGATAATGTGGCTACACAAGCCCAAGGCAATCCTGCGTTTATTAACAATCCTGCATCTGTTAATAATCAACTGCCTCCTTATCATCATGCTTCTGGACAACAGCAACAAAATCAACAATTTCAACATGTTCCATCGCCTGCTGGTGTAGGTCAGCAGCAAAACTTTCACAATCCTGGACATTAAGTCAATGTTGAAAAGCATTTTTTTTTCATAGTTTCGAATTGTTTTTTCTCTGCGATATTGGCAGAGGAAATTTTGTTTTTGAAAGCAGCTTTTTGAAGTAATAGGTTAATAAATAAATCAGAAATGGCTTTAAAATTACGTGCAATTTGTAGAAATTAATTAAGCAATCAAAAACACTAGCATATTTTATTATATGACCTATGTTTGCTGATTTAATTCTGTTGTTGTTGCATAATGAATCACTGCATAATCAATCACATCATTTTGCAAAACAGTTGCCATAATGCAATAGTTTTTTTCATTGTTAATTAATTGTTTGCTATTGAAATATCATTTTGCTCGTATGTTCAAATTTCTAAATTATTAGTCATTTGCTGAATTATAATACTTTTTCAAAGCAACAAATTTTTTTACAACACCAACAACAAATAGTGCTGCAAATATTTATTTATTAAGTCATGGAATGTAATTTAGCTGATCGAACACGCAGACAACAAATCCATTAGAAAATTCCATGTGAAATTTAAATTTCAATCTTCGTTGTCTTTGTTAAAGCGTTATTTGTTAAACTATGTTCAAATTGAACTTGTATTTTGAAACATGATTGGTAAAGCTTATTGACGAAAGCGTTGAAAGACTAAAAGTTTAATATGTTAACTATTCAATGATTAATGTTAGGCATTAAATGAAAAATGATATTGCACCAATTTACGCGACAGTCATTTTAATTAATTCTTTATGAATTATAACGTTCTAAATTATAAAAACAATTACTGTAAAAAGTACGTAAAGTAATTTATTAACATAGTTTGAGATATATATTTCTTTATAATATGCGTGTGTATTTATGTTATTTTACTGATTTGGGAAAGTATATTTGAGAAAAATATTGTCTAACAACTACTTTTATTTGGCATTGGATCACTAGAAACAAAATATGTGATGCGCTTGGGTGTGTGATTTGTTTCAAAATGTTCCTTGCCTACAGAATTGGCGATTTCCACATGTATTCAAACAATAATGTGTGATGTAACATTTTCTCAAAAAAAATTTTTCCCCTTTCAATTCCATGCATGAATTTGTTTAATGAAAGAATTGATTTGATTTGATTTCACCAAACTGTTAATGCAGTGTTGGCGTATATTATTTGCATGAATTAAATATTATTAAATTGAAAATTATTCCATTATTATTTAACATGTTACCTTGTGCCATTTCTGATTTGATAAGTGAAGTCACAGTTGTTAACTTTTATTGTATTGAAGTTTTCTATTTCGCGCTTTTTGACAAAAAGAATTCAATTTCAAAAATTAATTTTAGCGTTTCAAAAAATGGCCTCAAATTATAATACTTTTTGAGAGAAATGCTAAATTAAGCGTTTACACTGCTTTTAACATTAATTTTTTCTTACTCACCATTATAAAGTGAGAATAAGAATTTTTTGTTAAAAAATTCTGAAGCGTAATGATCGGATAAAAGCTTTATCTATTATAAAAAATTGTGAATTAATCATTCGTGCAAAAGTTGAAAAGTTTGCATAATGCAGTGCTTTTATGTTTATTTGCACTTTTCATTGTTCCAAAGTACATGATCATAATGTGGAAAAGATTTCATTGGAAGTACAATGTTTATGCAAGCTTGATTTTAGCACCACAAAAAAAAACTCGATAGTTGGAAACATGCAACCGGAGAGTGCACCTTTAATAAGTGTGCATTAATCTATGGTGTGATTGATACCAGATGGTTTTATGGGTTCTGAGCGACCATTTCGGTCCAGTCGTAAACAACACGGCCAGAAAGGCATGAATAGTAATCGGAATAAATGCAGAGCATATTCTAGAATAAACGTTTACTCATTTTGCTTTTTATTATTCACTTAATGTTCCTTAAATGGAGGAAAGTATCGATGTCTGAGTAATGTGAGACGAAAATCGTTGTCAGAGTAATTTTATCAAACATGTTTATGTACTAATTTTACTCTCTTGCAGCTGGTATAAATTAATCGAAAGCTAAATTAATCTGATTTTTATTAATTTTGTCGTGCCTGACAAATTAAATGCCGTTATCCGAAATCTCTGTTCCTCCTGTTCGACCTATACTATCGATGCACATATATGTACATCTATGCTAACGTAAACTTGTAAATAAAATTATTTACATATCAGCACATCGCTAACGAACAATATTTAAAATATTATTTATTTTCACATTTAAATTTGAAATAAAAATAATTTGCAAACAAAAAAAAGAATAAGAAAAAATAGATTAAGGTTAAACAATACTTTATTATCAATAAATATAATTAAAAATATATATTAAAATAATCTATAAAAATAATGTGCACATAAGAATAGTTTTGAGTAAAGAAATTATTTTTCTTCGAATATTATATACACTGCTCAGAAAATTCAGAGAATTCCAGCGGGAAGTGCAGCATCTTTTCGCTTGGATACGGAAAAAGAGGGAGTTGAAAGTAATATCCAATTTTTCAGCTGATTCTAACAAATCTTTTCTTTTGTTACTCTTGCATAAATGTTTGTTTGGTAGTTCGCAAATCAAAAAGCATAATTAACCATAATTTTGTTGAATAAATTTTGAATCACAGAAAGAGGAAACTTTATTTGAATAAAACAAATAAAAAATAATAATCACTCGAGTAGCTGTTTTCCTTAAATCATATTTTATCAATAATTGGTTATTTCGTTGCTCATGTGGAATTTCAACTCTACTCTTCAAATGTAATGCTCGAAGGGAAATTCATTCAACGCTTTTATCTTTGTTCATTTATTATAATTTTTAAAAAAATGTCTAATTTTTTGGTAAGTTTAGTTCCTGCATTCTGTGTACATTGTAAAAACTGTACAAAAGTTAATTCTCAAGTTTAATTGCACAAAAGTATTTCAATTGATATTTTCTGTATGATTCAAATTCTTTTTTTTATACTGTTGCATTGTATAAAATTAAAAGTTAAATGAAAACATAAAACAGTTTAAAGTAAATTTGAAATTTTTATTTTTTCAACTACAAATCATTTGATAACATTCTTCAATCTATTTTTCAAAATGAGCAACATTGCCATCGCCAATAACAACCTTCAACATCACTGTTCAATGTACTGTCAATCGTTTTACTTATAATAGGAGACAGATACTGATTGCAAAATCTTCTTGCTAATTTGCATAGGTGGTTCTTTTTTTTTTTATTAAACACTTCAAAGTGAAAAGGAAACGATTATTATTTTTTTCTTTTACAGAAATACAAATAAATCAAAAGTACATCAGAAGTGATTGTAAGTTTTGTTCATGAGGCTGTGTGAGTGTTTCATCATTTATTGGAGAAATTGATTTTCATACAACCATAATTATATTGCATACAAACAGCATAAATGAATGAATAACAATCCCCAATCCTATGAGACAACAGAATCACCCAGAAAAATAAAAAAGAATGAACTAGAAATATAGCACAAGATGGTGGTTCTATTTCTAAGAATGCTAATTGAATGCCTTTTCAGTTAGATTGTAAATTTTCTTATTTTCTTAATAAAACCACTATGAAAACTTTAAACATCCGATTATTACAAATTTCATCTTTAAACATTTGATCTGCAAAAATATGTTGAACGGAAATGTTTAGTCGAAATTTACTGTCATTCATTAATAAGCTTATTTAACGCAATCAAAAATTGCATGGAACTAAAAAGGATAAATAATTTGAAAACAATAAAATGAAAATGACATTATATAATTTGAAAAAATGGATTTGATATTGTAAAAAATTTTAAATTTAAATATAATTCTTTTTGACGTTCTTTTGTTTATAAAAAAAAAGTATTCTTTATTGTTTTTCAGTAATATTTATTATGAATTTTATTATGCATCTGCATGAATCGAGACAGAGACAGAGAGAAAAAGAGTATCGTTTAAAATGGATTAGTTTTTGAAACGCTTCAGCAAATGCAATGATGCGCTGTGAGATTTTGTATTTGTATTTTGCAAATAATTTTGATCAAGAATGTGAAGAAAGCTATTTGTGTAAAGGTTTGATAATGTTGTTAGACAAATAAATTGACCAATATTTCAGGTCAGAGAGAAACTGAAGAAAGCATATTAGTAGTTATTCCAGCACTCTTCAACGAAATAACAAGATTAATCCTTACAAGCAGCAACCTATCGATCAATTGCTTGTTAGAGGTGCTTTATGCTTTATTTTGAATAATAATAATAATGTTCAAGAGTGCATTTCGGGCAAATGCTTGTCAACAAATCAGCACCCGTTTCAGAACTAAATCATCAAATTATTACATTGGCATGTAATTGCATGAATGAATGCGATGGTCAGAAATTCTTTTGATCAGCCGCTTTTGCAGGCTAAATTTAGATTAATCTAGAGTTAATTAGTGGTTAAAATTTGAAAAAAATTTTTTTGCATAACGTAAATAAGCAACAATTTCAGCTGTGCAACGAAAGTTTCTTCTAATAAATGTTACATTTCAAATTTTATGCAGTTGTAAATGATTATTGTTACTTTAGAAAAGCGATTGATTCTTGAAAAAAAAAAAATTATCCACAATGACAAGAATTCACTTTTCAAAAGTAGACAGACAAAAGATATTGAAGCATACAGATGGATTATAATTTGTTTGTATTTAAAAGCAACAAATTATTCAACACAAGTCGGTGAAGAAGCCACTGAAAAGTCATGAGATCATGTTGGTTTTCTTCATTTTAAAAGAGATGAGATTGATTTTGCAAAAATTAGATTTTCTTTTCTTGTACATCCTGTGAAATTAAATCAAAGTTAATTTTATGTCTCTTTCAAAATGTATTCGTGTGAAAGTGAACTTGGAAAATGGTTTTGATTGAATCCGTTTCCGGCTCGGTTATCTTAGCCCACGTTAGTCGTTTCGATTTTGAACTTCTTCCGTTTCTATTGGTCAAATTTACTCGACCACAGGAAAAGATCCAATTCTTAAGAGTGACATAGACACTGACTGAACTATGATGAGTTTTCATTTTTTTTTTATTATTTATTTTGACAACTTCAGGATAGTGTGCTGAAGTTCAGTCGCGTGGTGCAATTTTCTTACTTGCTGTCCATTAGGCATCATTAGCATATGCTTTGCAATTCTCCAACCCCTGCTGATAATCATACACATCAATTTCTTGTTAGCTTCTGCTCATGCTGTCACTTAATCAGTGCTGTAGAATCTATGAAAAATAAATCACACAAACATTCGCACATATTCACTTTTCTTCACAATTTTAACATAACAATGGAAATGAGCTGCAAGTTTACAATTACACTGCTTGCATCATTATTGCATCGTTCAGTTATGTTTAAAATTTCTCCTCTGGTAAGAATCTTATTATATTTTGTTTTCTTATTAAAAATGATTAAGATGTAAACAGAAATTTTTTTTATGCTATCAATTGAATAAAATTTATATTATTTTATATTGAATCATTAAATTAAACTGAAATTTGGCATAAGCAAGTCACATGTGTTAGAGATAATTTGTAAATTTAAAAATCAAAAAGTAAGCTTTCAATACTAAACACGATGAATTATTGCTCGTATGGCTTTATTGGTGTTGAAAGTCTTAATTGTTTAATCTGAATTGTTAATTACAGTTAATCAAAATTGATTTATTCAATTCTGAGAAAGTACACAAATAAGTTAAAAATCTTTTATCAGTTAATCTGTAAATTTTGTTTAAAATACTTTTTAAACTTGAAAAGCATGCATTCATTCAGTACTGATTCAAATGTAACTGTCAAAAAAAAAATGTTGAAATTGATTTGCTTAAATGTACGTGATTTGGACTGAAATTTACTTTGTGCAATTAATAACAACAAAATTGGAGTGCAATTTTTAATTTTCGAAGTTACGAAGTTTTTATTATTATTTCACTGACTATTATTATTATTCAGAGTCGAATGAAGAAAAAGCACTGCATAAAATCTTCAGTTGTTAGTAGTAAAAAATATTCAAAGGTATCTGAAAAAGACGTATCCAATCGTCGTGGCTTTCTTGTAATAAGATAGCTTTGATCACAAAGCCCATTAGTAAGCTGTCCTTGACGGATTGTATTCCAATGCAACTCTCCAGAGAAAAGTAGCTATTTTAAGTGAAGAGGTAATTTACAGCGTTCTAATGGTAACTACGTAATTTAGTATCCAGCAACTGAAAAAAAATCAAATTTGCCTTATACATCTTTGAGATTTTTAGTTGCTGCTCATTTTGCTTATTTCATGGGTGACTAGCTAGGGTTTCTTCATTTACAACTTTTTTTTTATTAAAAAGATCACATTTCGTTTTATTTTGCTTATAGTAAAGCATTGATTATTTTAAGTTACAGCAGAGCAAAACGTATTGGCATCGCAGTGGAGCAGTTGCAGGACTTTGTGCAGTGCAGTGCAATGCTTAATCTCTTGTATTATCTTTGTCGACAAATTTCATGTTTGATGAATAAAAATGAAATACTTATTTCGGATTAAATGTGATTTAAAAGTTTTTTTTTTAATTATCAATCTCCTACTTCACTTTTCAATCATGCCAATCAGACTTCTTATCTTACTTGTAACATCAAAGATTTCTTGAATACGCAACACTGAAGTCAGTGACGTCAATAGTATAGATGTCAATATAGATCACACGCCCAAGTTAACATAAGAATGGTGAAGTATAAATAAAGATTCATTTTGTCAAGAAGAATTTTCCCTTTGTAAATGATACTTTTGAAGTTGGAATTAAGTTAAAATTAGAAATATGCTTTTATTGGGTAATTTAAAGCTAGTAGTAAATGTTGCTAAAATTTTATTTAATGTTATTTTGTTAAACCTTCAAAATTGACGGCTATTTGTGAAACATTCCTTTTCTTTTTATTACTGTCACTATTTTTATTACTGATCACCATTAGTAAAATGTGTAAAGCTTAAATTTATGCCCATCTGCTTGTCATCTATGAGATGAAGAGCTTTAAAAATAAAAATGAAAAATCGAATTCATTGATATACCTGATACTAATTTAATAATTTACTACAACTTGCTATTTTTTGTAGGCGCGACAGTAAAAGAAATAAAATTTGCCTAAAGATTTCAAGAAAAAAAACTTTACAGATCTTAAAAATAAATTAAAAATTAAAATATATTTCTACTATTACCAGCTTAAATTGAGAATTTCACATTTTTCTTCGCAAATTATTTTGCTTTGGCGTTCATCATTTCTCCACTCATTGTAGCTTGATTTTGAGCAAAAATAATTTTAAGGAAAATGCAAACTCTTGGAAAATCATTAACTCTATTTTGTGTATCCAAAAAACAAAAACAACTGAAGTTTAGCATTTTCTTACACTTTGATTATTTTTATTCTAAACTTTTAAAATGCTGTTTAACTTTAACATTGTTGCATTACGAAATTCTACTAAATCCTAAATCATAAAAAGTACACTCTAATGAAATGAAATCTTCTATAAATTGAATGTTTTTTTCGAAATTATTCTAAACATTTATATTCTATTCCATCAATTGCTTTTATTATTGGTCTGTTATTATTTATTTTATATATATTTTATGGAGTTACTATTGCATGAATTGAATGCATAAAACTTTCCCTTAAACTAAATATTGTTTGTTGTGCATCAGCAATGTTTTCCTTATTTTTGAAGTTCATAGTCTAATTTTAATCTATTAATCAAAGCAAGTAATTTAAATGTTTCCATTTTATTACATGTTAATTGGATTTTTTTTTTCTATTAAAAAAGATTTAATCACATTTTCATGAAGAAATGCTGTACGTTTTAAGCATAGTAAACATATATAAATAGGAAATATTAATAATTTTTCTTCTAATATATTAAGTCAAATGTAGAAAAAATTCAAATTCAATTTGCAAATTTTATTTAGGAAAGTTTTACAGTAAATTTAAATTTTCATATCTCTTCTGTTCATAAAATCAATTGTATTCAGTAACGCGTTAAAATTATATAATGGATAATGCGAACACAGAAAATAATAATACGCATAACAACTTATATTTCATGTAGTAATTTCACCTTTATCTGAAAAACATTAATTATCTTTTATGTCAGTAAAACGGAAATATTAAAATATAATTAAAAGAAGTATAACGAGCATCAAGAAGCATGATTTTTTTATAAAAGAAAATGTGTGAATTTTCAATAATAATAATAAAGTTATTACTGTGAATTATTTAAAAATTAAAAAAAGAATTTTAAATCAAATAAACATATTACCAGGAGATTTAAAAAAAAATAATAAATTTAGTTTTTCAATGCGTACGGCAAGTTACCTTTACATTTTGAGCTCAATGATTAAAAATAAGAAGCAATAAAGAAATGGTAGTGACAGAATAAGAAATAAAAATGTTCTCAATAATGACAGTCGTTTAAATTGAATTACTTTGGTGTCAAATGTGTTATTTACTGCAATTAATTTCATTTTCCGTCTGCTAATTTATCTAGGTGTACATTTGTATCTGTTTTATGGTTGGTTAATTTTCAATCATCATTTAATCAGATGGAAAACTTCCCTTTTTCACTTCATATTTAATTGAACATTATTTCTTATCAATCTCCTCTTTTTTCTATCTGATATAAAAAGATTATTTTGCAGCACATTTTGTATTCACTCTAGCCGTGATTAACTTCGGCAGTTATTTTTTCTTCCCTCTAAATTCAATAAATTAATATAATATGCTGTTGTTTTAGAGTTTAATGTTAAGACTTTACAATGTTACAAGTCGATAATTTTTTTTAAATTTTCTTTATTTCTCATTTTCTTGCAGTTTTATCACTAATAAATTAAAAATACCTCATAAAATATTACTCAAGTTTAATAAAAAATTTTTTGTTATTAATCATTGTTATTTATTAATATTAATAATACATCACAACATATAGCTGTGCATGCATAAATGAAAAAGTTATGCAATAGTTTTAAAAGGTAATTTTAAAATATATATTACACTGAAATGATTGATTTGAAATAATATGAAATACATGACGTTAGTTCTTCCCTGCAGCTGAGATGAAATCTGTGCAGATGACAACTTTCTAATTAATGAGATTTATAATATTCTTAAAATATTTAAATGTATTAGGCTGTGAAATTTCCAATTCTATTTGTTCCATAATATAAGACAGCAAACTACAATATTGTATATATTTCAAGAAAATAAGAATTTATTCAAATGTGCTTAAATATGTGCAAAGTAATGGTAGATAATGAAATTAAAAATTTGAAAATCAAATTTCTTGATTTAAAATGAGGAATTTAAACAGCCATATGCTACAAGGAAACATTGCTTGTATGCTAATATTTTTAAAATTTAATTACTGCACTGTAATTTTTTTAAAGTGCAGCTTGAAGTTTTAAACATCAAACAAGCATAAACAACTTATTCAATTACAAATTGCGTCTTTTTCTATAAAAAAACTCATCTATGTCTGCATCAACTTAAAAAATCATATTATTTTAATTAATTTGAATAAATTTACTTCAGTAAAAAATTATTTTAGCAGAAAATTATTTTTTTGCTTGCAAAAACATAAGATTCATTTGTTTGATGTAATTTTTTGCAAAAATGTGATATCATGTTTTGAACATGCTTATAATAACATATGTATTTTGAATCGTTATATATATATATATATATATATAAATGACAGTATTTTAAATAATTTATTTTCAATTGCATTCAAAATGTCATTTGCCATAAAATCATGAAATATTTTAATATATTTTTGCAAAACATTTCATTTCAAAAAAAAAGAAAAGAAAAAACCATATAAGCAGATAAGCAACACACAACACACAATGAAATAGACAATGAGATGCAATAAAATAGCATTGTTCAGTGAAGAATTGAAATTGTGCTTTTTAAGATTGATGGCTTTTTGAGAAGTAATTTTGCTTAATTTGTACTGCTGTCATGTTATGCATTTTTATAAACGTCGAATTAATGGCACTTAACAGTGGCAAAAACGATTGCACTAGTCAAGAGATGCGTCTCCTGTTTTCTAATTTTACCGGCATAAAAATGAATGGAGAGTACTTAACAAAATGTCTGCAGGTGATAATCGGCACATCTAAATTTCAAACATGCGCTAATTCTCAGTAGGGCAGTGTGCTAGCGTTATGCAGCTAAAAAAGATGAGCTTTTCAAGCAGATTTTCAGGAAGAAAGATTCACTAAATGGACACTTAAGTTGAAGATTGATTATTTTCATTTTGACGATCTAATTATGCACCAAGCCTCTGCGGAATTGGCTATCTGTCGATCATTAAAAACTGATAAATTGTGTCCGGATGAAAAACGTCGATTAAACTTATCAGAATGTTGTTGTTCTGAAATTGTTTCTTGTTTTTAATCCAATTTTTTACCAATAATGACAAATTATGATTTTAAGTTCCCTATCTCTCTCTCCCTCTCTCGCTCTCACTCTCCCTCTCCCTCTAATATATACGTTGTTGTTATTATTTGCTTAAATTAAACCATTTACTAATAATATTTGCATAAAGAATTACTTGCATTACAAATAACTTAAACATACCTTATAATGTGCTGACAACATTTAATTTAATTTAATGCATATTTGAAATTTTGAAAATCATGCACATTATAATGTACTTGTGTTTATTTAAATTTCGCATTTGAAAATTCCTATTAGAAAACAGTTCTATCAGAACACAATTATTTTCAGTTTTGCTTTCAGTCCAAGTTTCGTGTAATTTTGCAATCTGTTTTCTGATAGAAACTGAAGTCGACCCCTTGGTCAACTTGAGTTCAATGTTCATTTGGATATCATTTCAAAGATTGATTTTTCAAATACTTTTGCTCACCAAAATTGCGCATCAATCTATCAATTTGATTTTATTTACGCAATCATTGAGTTAGATTAGTCAACCTTTGGAAAGTGAGATACTGCGATATGTGTTTTAATATTATTCATATTGACTAACAAACCAATCCAAAGTATATACATCTATATTGTGTGTGTGTGTGTGTGTGTGTGTGTGTGTGTGATCGCATAGCTCACAAATTGAGTTCTCTATTAAATGTTCACTTGTGAAAAAAAACAGTACAAACAACAGCATACGATAAAGCACTTATTAATTATTAAGCAATTTTATTTTTGAAATGCAATACGTATCTGAATATATCCGTCTTGTTTTGAGGAATGAAGGTTGCAATCGATTGCAGAAAAGTATATAATGAAAAATAATGAATAGTATGAATCCTCGAAAAGATTCGTCCAAATCAGTAATCGTTAGCAAGTTTTTATTGGTTGTTTTGTTTCTTGGTTGAGTATATTTTTCAACGTTGAAAGCCATTGTTGAGCTCTTAATCATTTTACAAAATTTTTTTCCACTTTTAAGTACATTTCCATTTTGCAGTCGCCTTCATCTTCCCTGAATCATGACTTTCACTTCTCATGACTAAGGTAACTCATTTGAAAGGAATTTATAAAGTTACCTATTTAAAAAAATATATATATAAATACAAATTTGTTTATTTATTTATCACGGTATGAAGCATAGCTCTGCTAACTGCTTTTTGTCTTTGTCCTGAAAAATGGCAAACATTAAAATCTCACTATTAAGCTCGATTAAATTCTGAAACAAGTGATATTTATTGATTATTTTATTTTATAATACAAAAAAAATTCTGTGTTGTTTTTGAATCAGTTTTGTTTCACTTTGTTTACCTTTTTGAACTTTTCTGTTTTTTGTTGTTTGCATTTTGTTTGCAATGCAAATTTCTTTATTTTTCAATCAGTTTTATAGGCACATTAAAAGTTTAGTAGTTTAAACATGTTTGTAGTTGAAAATTTAGCATTGCTATTCTATAAATATAAGAAAAAACACCTGATTTCAAATTACTCAAAGAAAAAAACCAAGCTAAAAAATATTGAAATGATATTCTTAGAAAAATTCACTTGAGCATGTGTTACTTTTATTCATTTCTGCATCGGCTTTCTTTGTTACTCCAAACGTATATATATTTTTTGCTTCAACTATACACATTGCTAAAATAGCAATGTGTAAGCAAATGAAAATATTTATGTCACTATTTATGAAAAGTAATTTAATTTGACATGTTAAATTGCAACTGATATTTTTATTACTTAAATATAATTCAGGCATTAAACAGTTGAAAAGAATTTACTTTTTTACTTGATTTTTTGAAGCATCATTTAATATCATATAATTATTTGTCATATGTGCTTAAAATTAAGTAATAAATTCGTAGAGCCATGCATAGAGCACTTGCATTATATATATTGCTAGCGGTGTAGTTAAATGTAGTACACGTTATTTTGATTAGTTTTGTTCTTACAAATTTTTGAAATACATGTAAGTAAAACTGTAGAGCACAATATATAGAAATTGAAACTTAAAGGTCATTTCACAGACATCACAGGAACTTCCAACTCCTTAACATATAAATTTTGTAATATCAAAAAAGAAAAAAGTGCTCTTCAAATGATGCATGATTATCTTTATTCTCCTTGTATTTCAAACTATCATTAAAAACACTCAATTCAATTTTATAATAGAAAATATTTAAGAATTCACAGATGCAATCCAATGAATGTTCCATTTCAATTTCCTTGTTTTTCGATTTCAAAAGCATTTTACATTACCTTTTACAATATGAACTATGAAAGGAAAATGCTTTCTGATAAGTGCCATTTAACTTTTTATTTTTAAATTCAGCATGCTACAATTTAAAGATGTTTTTTTATGCATTTTAAAATTACATTTTTTTTTATTATGCTGATATTGCTGAAATGTGCAATAGTATGTTTTTTTAATATTAATAATATTAAAACCAAAGCTAGAACTGTATTTAATTTAATCCTATTTTTAATCTGCATTGTTTCATATTTGTTTGATTTAATTTTGAAACTGTAAAAGCGATTATTTATATTTTAAATAAGCTAAAAGCTACTACTATAACTGTGAATAATAAAATTAAAATTTAGTGATCATTTGAAAAAAGTAGCAGTAGCTTTAAACTTTTACCCTACAGTACTCACAATTTACAATCAAAAAATGACATTATTCAAAGCAGGAAGTCACTTTTTTTGATATCAAAAAAATAACAAATAATACCAAGAACAAAAATGTTTTCATAGGTTTTTTTGGTGTCATTTTGGACAGTTTCATCAGATTTTGATTTATTTTACTCTCGAGAAATGGTGTTCGAGAAGTTAACACACTCCAATTTATTGATTATCAACTGTATGTAAATGGGCGCAAAAAATCGAAAATCGCAAGATCGTAGAAATCAAAATCAAATAAATAATTTGCTCCACAAAAAGTAATATGAGAAAAGCACAATACAGCTATCAAGCATATTTATGTGGTTTTCACTTTTGATGCATGTAGTTTTCAATTTTCGGCAATTAAATGAATGGTATACTGATAGATAAATATCAAATTCGTAATAATTATAATGAATAAATAAAAATTTGTCAATTTATATGCACTGTAAAATGAGAATATTCATACATCTAGTGCAGCATTTCTTAATGCGTCAAAACAGCTGCTATCTATCCCACTTGGTTGGAATTTGAAATTTTAAAATCAAATGTTTACATATTCACCACAGAATTAATTTCTAATAAATCCAGCTAAATATTCAATAGCTTGCATCGTAGCTTGCTCGTTACAATGCTAAATTTGAATAAATTCAAATTTTTAGTTTACCTAATAAATTTAACAAATTTTTAGCGTCTTGCACATGCACACACACATACAAAAAATAAGAATATAAAAGACTCATACATTAATTCATACGCTATTATTTTATTATGCAATTTTTTTAATGATGGCAAAAGCAGAAAATAACTATGTAGAACAAATTTTGTTTTGCATTGCTACTTGTATTTTCGGTTTGACGACTAACATTTTCTTAAATTTTGATAACAAGCATTAATTATTTGATTACAAATTCTTGATTACATGATAATTACAAATGATAAATCTAAATTGAAATTCTAGTTCACTTGAAATTATGTAAAATTTTCAGTAAAATTTAACTTCTCTAGTTGCTTAGTTTTTCCAATAAATAGAGGGAAGAATACATAAGAATATACAAGAATTTTTACTAGTTTAAGTTTAAAAAATAAAGTTATATAACGTGAATTTTATTGACAGCTGAGCTTTGCTTGTAAAGCGAAAGCTGTATAAGAAAAAAACATAAACTGTTTCTTTAGTAAGAGTTAAAAGGGCTATAACGTCAATAAGTGTTCAAAAATCCATTATAACAGCAAGCTGTTCTTCAAAATTTGATGCGTGATCTTTCTACTTTTGTTGAGTATAAAATGTAAATAAAATAAAAAAATAAGCGTTCACTTTAAATTAGTTAACTTCATGCAAAAGCTTTATTTGCATATCACACATTAAAAGATTTCAAAATTGCAACAGTAGCTGCTTGTTCATCGATGAAAAGAAGCCATCTCCAGCTTTCTGCAATCATATGTCTGTCCGCAGATGCGGGTTCAACAATGCACAAATAATAAACAACACGGATCACTTTTCTCTTCACAGCTGCATAATGAAGTTGTGCAGATTAATTTGCTGTTGTTGATTTTGCTGGAGAAATAAATTAGATCATTAAATCAGGCGAATTTTAATTATTGACACTTTAATGCAGTTCCTTCTTAGACAGAAGCCTTATGTACATTACCTATGCTTGTTGTAATCACATTTGATAATAATTATGTGACAATTATTCTTCCAATGTATTCTTTTTGTCCATTTTCCAGTAATCATATTTCGGTAAGGTGAATAAAATTTTTCATTAATTTTTGTAACAGTTTTTTAAAACTTTCCACAAGACAAGCATACATACTGTATTCATTCTTTGTCAGCATTCCTCAGCAGATCAGACTAAATGAAATCATTGGTTAATGGTTAATGATTAAACAACACAACCATTATAAAACATTATATGCATTGTATTGTTCTAAATAAAATGCTTGATAATAATTTATTACTTCATTTTACTATTTGTTTAAAAAATGGCTTATTACTGTTATTAAATAATTTCGCCATAAAATACAAAACAGAATCTTCTCTCCGCTTTAACATGCTTGCTACATATACATTTTTGAAATCTATTTCGGATATGTCAAATTTAAGTATGCAGCAGCACTTTTAGTTGGGTAAGCTGCAATAAAATAATAACTTTAATAACCGTGCTTCAGATGTGACTGTTTTAGTAATAAACATGATTCTGTTCAATGATTTGTTATGTTTAAGAATCTTCTGGAACATATTTGAATTATATTTAATAAACTGACTTAAAGAAAAATTAATTAATAACCTAAAATTACTTGCATAATAATTAAATGACAACCATTCTTATCTCAAATTAAATACTGCTTTGATTTATAAATCATGCTTTTCCTGATGTTTCTTTATAGTGATGGATCATTAGCATGTTCATTGTGTTGATATTTTTTACTTTGCATCACAACATAATTTATACAGCTATTAGCTTTCTAGAATTTCTCATTTTCACAAGCTCGCAGATTTTTATCATTTATTAATATATTCAATTTGTAAGCATGTCTAACGCTAACTAGTAATAAGTAAGTATACATCATCATAGAAAATATTTAATGTCATGCAGAAGATATATTACTGTGATTCAAACATGAAAAATAATAAATTTGACCTTTTCATTTCTCTGATTCCTGCTATTAAACAATTCGACAATTGGTTGTCATTTGGATAAATATTTTAATTAAAATTGAACAATTTTTTTATTATTTAAATTGCAAATATAATTTAAATTCAGATTTTATTCATTCAACACGAATTATTATTTAAATTGTTATGTCTACTAAAGCACAGCTTGTGATATAGAAAAACAAAATGACTTAATATTCGAAACAGTTTTAAATTTATTGCTATTTTATTTTTCTCAGTTTGAATCATCATATATGTTTTTATAAATAGGTTTTTAATTTAAAAGTAAAATGGCAGTTTTAAATGCACAAAATGTTACAGTTGTTTAGTGCAAAATATTTAATGACATATTTTGTTGAAGTGTTATATTATTTTCCCTGATACTGAAATAAATCATGCTGGTCATGCTGTAATCAATGAAATTCTTCGCTTTAAATCATTTTAGCAATATATATGTAAATTCAAATTTTGCCTTTGATAAAAATCAACCAACTGCTCAGTAAATGATAATGCCACTTTTAATCTCCATCTGATATCGATAATCACATTTATAAATAAATTAAAATTCCTTCCCATAAATGTATCTTAGATGATACAAGTTTCCATAAAGCTCAAAATGAAACAATGTGGAGAAAGCAAATGTGATAACTAGTTAAATTTATCAGAGACTTTATCAATTTAAGATTGAATTCGTCGGTTTCATTTTTGATCGTAAATCATGAAAAGCACAACTTGCGTTTGTTTGGGAATAAGCATTTTAAACTTTACTAAAATTGCTATGAATGCTGAAACCTCATCACCGTTCTTACAACCAAATATTGAAATGCTTGCTTCAGGTTTTAGATCACTTTCTTTGTAAAAAAGTGTTGAACTTATTGCTTTGATTTTTTTAAGTTTACTGTTATCAGTTAAGTACAAGTTTACAATTCTTGAAACATCATATATTACATTTAGCTATATCATATTAAATATTATTTAATAAATTAATTGATATTAAATTCAATATTCATATTAAATTGTGTATGTGTCTGTACAACATTTATATTTCAATATTTCAGCGATAATTTGGTTGTCACATAAGTTTACCAATATGACAAATAATAGTAATCTGTAAATTGATGAGATACTTTAATGAATGACCGACCATCTGCGACGAACTAAGCATTTATATTTATAAATAATATCACAAATATCAGTTGTTACGATTTTATAAGAAATCTCGCAATTAAATTCATATAATAGGAAAGTTATGCAATAATACATCTAACAGTTTTCAAACTGTTATTATGTACGAATAAGTAATAAGAAAATAAGAAAAAGTGCATTACACAAAACTAAGTTTTAAAGATATGTATGTAAATACGATACTACAACATAGTATGCTGTAAAAAAGAAATTTTATAGTCATTTTTCATTTACTATCATTACTTGTTTATTGCTCACATTCAAAATCAAAATATGACACTTAACTTTTCATGGATCATTTTTATTGAATTTTAATTTATCTATAAAACTGATAGAATAATGTTGCAATGAATATGCTTTCATTATATCTTTTATTTAGTTTTTCTGATCAACATTACAAATTTGCACTGCAACAATGGATAATATGACTAAAGAAAGTGAAGCTGATTTAAAATCAGACACTTTTGGTGACAGTCTGGTTGTAACTATTTGGGCCATAGCCAGTATATATGGAATAGTAACAAATTTAATGGTACTGTTAGCCATCACTCGCCATCGTGCAATACGTCACAGCGCTTCCTATTGGATAATGGCAAGCTTGGCTGTTTGTGATATTGTCATGCTTTTTGTGTGCCTTCTACATGTTATTCCGGCAACACTATGGCATCAGAGATTTATGGAAATTGCAAATTTCCGCAATATCATAGGAATGTTCATATATAATGTTTTTTGGTATTCAGGGGTTGTTCAGTTGGCCGCCATGGCAATTAATAGATTTGTTAGCATTATTTATCCAATGACATACAAAAGAGTTTTTTCTAAACAAAATACTGTGTTGGTATTGGCATTCTGCTATTTACTCGGTCTTGGTGTTTCCATTCCAGCTTTGTTGCCTTGTTGTTACACAATTTATCATCATTATTTATATGTAACTATGTATGTGACAGAAGATACAATGTACTTCCTTGTGGATGTTTTGGTTAATAGTTTAAGCTTGCTCACCATGAGCATCTGCTATGGTGCTATTTTGATCAAAGTGCGACGAAGCCATCAAACCACTCGTCAGTACATGACAGCTACACCTCGTCGAATTCAGCCAAGTAACAGAGAAATGAGGCTTTTTGTCCAATTTTTTTTTGTATCTCTGGTTTTCTTAATTACTTTTGTAACTTGGCAGTGGCTACCTCGTATCTCTGTGTCAAAGTGGATCTACTTTGTCTGCACTAGTCTGTTCTTTCTTAATAATTGCATGAATCCAACTGTTTACATAATTTTTAATAGCCTTCTGCGAAAAGAAATGTTAAAAATGATTTGCTGGTGGCAAAAAGTTACCATTATGGGTAAAAACATAAATACGCAACCAATGGTTAGTTCTGACGAAATGGAAGCGTCAAAAGCAGTCACAAGCTAACAGTTTTTTGCAGTCATTTAGAGCATATGGACTGCTAGCAAACAGACGTACTATATAGGGAAATCAACATTATTCATCACTGCACTTCATATCATTGCCATGTTCATTCATGAAAATGAAACCAACGACTTAGATATGTTCATTAGTTATTCAGTAAACAAATTCATCACGCAAGGCTGTATTTAGTGCTTCCATTTTGCATTATCATGAATTTCACTTCTAAATACAATAATTTATTCAAAAGCTTTTGCTTT
Source organism: Trichinella papuae (assembly GCA_001447755.1). Taxonomy (NCBI): domain Eukaryota; kingdom Metazoa; phylum Nematoda; class Enoplea; order Trichinellida; family Trichinellidae; genus Trichinella; species Trichinella papuae. Next base: position 89,121 of record JYDO01000017.1, on the reverse strand, counting down.
GTATTAAATGAATTGCTTAGTTTGTTATTAATTATTATTTCTGCATTCATAATAAAATTAAGACTGTGAATATCTGGTAAAAAGTTTTCTTTCAAATATCATATATTTGATCATGTATATGTTGTTTATCTGTTAAACATACAAGGGAAATTTTAGATGCTAAACTGAACTGCAGTGTAAAAATCAGTGAAAAAATAATTAAAAGAAACAAGTGGATGTACTCCTTGAAAATTTTCTTTTCAAAAATATCAATTCCCTTGTGTATTAAATAACATATGCATATATCATAAGTGAGACACAGAAAACTTATCTACTCCCCAAAAAGTAATAAATTGAATTTTGGTCTGTTTTGAAAATCGAAGTTTAACAATGATTATACAGCTATTATTATAATTCGTAATATTCATGATATGGATTTATTGAAACAAAGACTATGCAGTGTTACATTCAGTGATTTATAAAAGAAGTTTATTTTGCATTACCATGCATAAAATATTTGTAAATTATGATCACACATATGATGTTACATATATGAAATGAATATTATAGCAATAATTATTAAAATACTTAATATTTGTTTGCAAATTATGAAAAAACAATTTGCATTAATCATTCAGTTTTATTTGCATTTACAAGAAAATATATTTGCAACAGCATTTCGTATTTCTTCATTAAAAAATGTATAAATTAAAGGATTTAAAGCTGAATTAGAATATCCTAACCAAGTACAAAATATTTCAAAGGTTTCATTGGTTTCAAACTGAAATCCTTTTAAAGTGTAAATTACAAAAAATGGCAACCAGCAAATTATGAAACATCCCGTAACAATGCCCAAAATTTTAGCATGCCTTCTTTGACGTAAAAGTGCCTGCTTGTATCGGTAGTGCTTTTTTAATGATTGCAAACTGGTGCTCTTGTTATCACGAAGTGAAGATTTCAAATGAGATGAACCGAAATAAGAAACTCCTTGATCATCACTAAATCTTTGCAACGTACAGTTAGAGGCACTCTTATAAAGTACGGAATGTACTTCAGTTGCAATACATGCTTTTGATTTATCAACATTTGCATTTACCTTCGCAATGTCTAGTGGCAAAACACAGTTGTTTCGAAATTTGGTAGTTAGAGTGTTTTCTGCTATTACAGTCAAATGTTTGCGACTTTCTTGACGCTCCAGCAGACGAATAATTGCTTTGTATATTTTCAAATAACAAAAGATTATTATGCTGAGAGGAATGTAAAATGATGTAATAGCAGAGAAAAGGACATAACTCATATTATCAATTAAATGACACTGCACAGTATTGGTATTAACATCCAGCAGTATTCGACCTTGATGTTCTCCTCCTGATAGGCCAAACAGAGGAGCTATTGAAACTAGTGAAGCAAACGTCCATACCATAGAAATCAAAACAGCTGCCACTCGAGGAGAACGATATTTTATATAACGAATAGGCATAATGATGGATGCGTAACGATCGACTGCAACCGTGCATAAATTCCATATGGAAGAAGAGCACAGCAGAACATCTGATGAGATCCACAACGTGCAACCAATATTTCCAAAAGGCCAGTATTCTAAAATAGTATACGTTGCACTAATTGGCAGTACAATTGATCCTACAAGAAAGTCGCTGGCTACCAAACTGCAAACTAGCAAATTAGACATTGTGCGTAACCGACGGGAATAAAGAATGGATAACAATATAATGAAGTTGGACCCAGCTGTCCAAAGAAAAAGTGGTACAAGTAATCCAGCTTTAAATACAAGATTTAGAACAGATATGGAAGTGCCATTTGAAGAATTTACTTCGTTCATGATTTTAAGCAATGTTTTCCTGCAGCTCCATAGAAAAACAATGAGAAAGAACTAAAATAGAATTAAATGAGCCAAAAAAAGAACAATGAAGATTTTAAAATCAAAACAATTAAAGCATTTTAAAAAGTAGTTAGATATAAAATGAACTGTAAGCAAACAGAATGATTATGTATAAATGTAGGTAAAAGTAAGTTTATGTAAGTCTCATCACTGACATATTTTATTTTGAAATAGCAACTTTACCAATAATTAATATTAATAGGTTAATTTATGCAGTAGTTAATTCCATTATTTTTCAGTATAAAATTAATTTTTTGGCATTAAAAAAATACTTGTAAACAGTTTCATACAATTCATATGGAATGCATAATTGAAGTACTCCTATACGTTTTTTATATTTACTTAAATGCTTCAACGCGCTTCATTTTTCATAAAACTTGCATAACTTATGCATGTTAATTAATATGAAATTATTTGAATTTTATGTTGAACAGTAAATTCGATTATATTAATATTAATTGTTATCTTCAAATTGGAATCAATGTATAGACAATCTGTGGTGGAAAGGAAAATGAGCAAAAAAATTCCATTTTTTGGACAACGTTCATTGCATAAACTCACAGATAGAATGTAGGTGTTTATTAAAGCACTTCACATTAATAAATCAATCACAATTATTAATAAATTACATTAAATTGTGCATGCCATTAAATACATCGTGTCATAATTTTATACTCATTCATTTATTTAGTTGTTTTGAAAACTGTCTACCATGGGATGAAATATTCAGATGCTTAATAATAAAAACAAAACTATTCCATTATTAAAATGCATCATTTTTTATAGTTCATTTGTCCCGGCGCTTATCAGTTTTTTAAATTACATGCCTCCCTTCAAGTTGTTTTTTTCAACAAAAGTTTTATCAATAAGTATGACAGTGATGAAATAAAAATGCAAAAAGTTTTTTATTGCTTTACTTAATGTAAATATTATATATAGCTATATATACATATATAAGAAAAAATATGTAAGCTTTAAAACAAACTTTAAATAGAGGAGAAAATAGCAATATGAAGCATTTTGCTGATAAGAAATGTGATTGCAAATTGGTCTGCTTTTTCATGAGAAGATATTCTATATTGATATTACCTTTAGTGGTTTTCAATAGATGAATGTTGATCAATAAAATGTGAATGGTATATTTTGATAAAAAATGCTCACTTTATCATAACTTGATTAGCACTTTCTAAGAAATTTAAACTGTTAATAGATTGTCTTTTATGAACTGAATATAAATTTCTGATATAAATTCATAAATTTGATATATTTTCTGATAAAATGAATTTAATCAATTATTTAAGAAGATGCCACATCTGATATTTTATGCCATGTGAATTGGATTAAAGGGTCTTTAAACCTTTCAGATAATGTAAAACAAATGAAGCGTAAAAATTTATTCTTTTCCTATTCTTATTTGTAAACATTTGTCTGCTTTACTTTCATATTAGATAATTTTTTAATAAAAAATGTTTCAATATTCAAATCTGAATTCGTTTAAATCTCAAATGCATGCAACTGAAATTTATCTTTCATTTGCATTTATTGAATGTACTTGTATGTAGAGATATATATACAACAAGGCAGCATCACAATTTAAGACCAAGAAAATTTGTAGAATATTTTTATTGCAAGCGAAAATAAGAGAAAGCTATTTTGTTCGACAAATTAGAGAAAATCCCTTTTCATAAGAGCCTGAAAAGCAGTTAGGGCTGCCTATAGAGCTGATCATGCAAATTAAATGTTTCACCGTCATTTTATTAGTAAATCAACTGTCAAAAAGCCAAAAATAAATAAATAGACATTGCCTACTTTATACAGACAATTGCATTTATTATCAGTTTGTATGAAAACAGAAATACACTAATGTAAAGGGTTGTGTATTCTGCGTATCATCACATCATATGTTGCTTATGCATGAAGTGATTAACTTGGAACACAATCATATTTACGCAATATAAGTAATGTCAATCAAATGTTGCAGTCATTACTCAAAGGCATACAACATATGCGCAGCCATCTTTAAAAATATGTTATCACTATTATTAAATACACAAAAATTCTTACTTATAAATTTTTACCGCACCGCCTCATTTCTAAATGCTTCATCAAAATCTGTTTTGTTTTAATAAAACGCTTCCTGAAATCTCCTACGCCAAAATAATAAAGTTAAATAAATTTACGTTCAAAATAAAGTGAGAAAATCAATTTCTAGTAAAAGTTATCCAATAAGCTGTGCAAATATCAGTTTAAAATTATTTATATCAATGTTTTGATAAAAGTGAATGACGTTTCCTTAGAAACCGGAACCAAACCTTAATGCGATCAGATTGGCAATCAAAATGATGCTTCAGTTGTTAGTTCACTGCTTTTGACTGCTGAAAACTGCATTTGTTTATCATTAAAATTTTAATACACATAAACAAACAAAACTTACAAAAATAGTTTATTTTTACTTGACAATAATGAAATTTTCAATATATTTTTACTGTAACATGTTCAGATAATTAAATCTTTATTCCAGATATCTATGGGAAACTGAAATTGTTAAATAGAAAATTTTTGCTTTAAAATGACAAAATATAAGATTGTCTTTATTTTTGTTTTTTTACTGTAACTTATTTTGCATAGATCAGTTAGTTATTTTTTATTTTTTCTATTTATGCTGTCGCATTCATTCATTTATTATTTAAATTTATGTTCAACATTATTTTTTCAAAGTGTTTAAAAAAGCATGGTAAAAGCTAATTTTTACTTTTATTTAATTTATCTGAAACTTTCAAATGCACTGACACCTCATAAATGCCTTATTATTATCACTTTTAAAATATTTTTATCATGTAAATGGGAAAAAAAGAATTGTTTTCTATGAGTTAAAAAGTGAACAACAATTTTGTAAAGTAATGTAATGTAAAATCCATGTTTCTTAAGAACTGAACGGGCTTGAATGAATGGCATCATCTGTATAGCTTGCAGTGTTAATTTGTTAATGCTAAATAATGATAATAAATTAAAAAAAATAATATATGTGAATTATTGATTGCTATCATTGATGATGCAAAGCAAACTTAAGTGACACTAAATTTATAGTAATAATAGAATTGCAATACATTAAATTAAAAAAAAGCAATTACCATATTGTCTATTTGGTGAAGCGACAAGCTAATCTGAAAAAGTTCAAGAAAGTCTCTTGAATTAGTTGCATATAAGAATGCTCAGCAGCATGATATGCATAAGTAAGGCATTAAACATAAATATTTAAATTTAAAGCATTTTGGATTTGAATTTGGACATTTTTATTGGAAAAATTTCAGTTCATTTGACTATAAACATGGTTGTTTGTGTTCAGTTTTTCACTGATGCCTACACCTTCTTTCACTGTTCCACTTTCCACTGTTTTCACCTTTATTATATGCTGAAATGAAATAAAATTTAAAAAAAAATATTGACAAACATGCAATAATCACATTACTAATAGAAGTTTTATTGCTGTTTTGCTTCACATTGATTACACAAGTTTATAGTAATTTTAATTTTATTTGAAAACTCAATTTTATTTATTATTATTTTAATCAAAACCAACTTATTTACTGTATTACATTTAATCTGGATGATTTAAAAATTTAATAATGTTATTCAAGCTAAACCAGTTTAATAAAAAAAAAGAAATATGCAGTATGTGAAATTGTGAATAAAGACTCAAGGAACTAATTAAAGATAAGTTTGATTAAATAAAATAGAAGTGTAAACAAGCACTGAACGCGCAACATTGTTATTATGTGCTGCCTATCTAATTAAAAGCAAGAAATAAAGTTTTTACGTCATATCTATGCTAATAAGTTGTTTTAAGTTGAATGAAAACTCTTTCACCGCATAGTTTTCCATATAAGGGAACTCCAGTTATCCGAACGCTACTTATCCGAACACATTTTGACCGACTGATTGGAATGCATTATTTATGAATATTGAACTCAGACCCTGAAAATGGCTTGTTCAAGGTTGTGTTTTTTCCACTTGATACAACGTCGCTGGTTGAGCCAATGGATCAAACTGTTATTCAAAGTTTTAAAAAAACGGTATAGGAAGGAACTCTTGCGAAGAATTGTCCTTTCAGAAGCTGACGCAGACGATCTGGTGTCACAACTTAAGAACATAAATTTAAAAAATTATATACTTGCTATATTGCTATTGTTGCTATATAAATACACAAGCGTGGAACTCGATTTCAAGATCTACTTTGCGCGTATCATGAAATAAAATTCTTGGTTACAATAAAGAATGTGTACAACCAACGTTTCTCAAACAGGGTTCCGCGAGCATGCCCAGGGGTTCTGCGAAATATTGTCACAAGTGCAAATTGTCTGAGAATAAGTCCATACACTGCACACTACCAACACACGGAGTCAAAGTATCTACTTATAAATTTCTCCATTGTAGGAAATTTTGGTGGGAACTATTGCTTCTCTAATTTATCCGAGTTCCATTCACTTTTACTGTAGCTTTCAGTTTTTACTCAAAATTTATCCCAAAAATTTGATTTTAACAGAAGAGGATAAACTTTGTCAGCTGCAGTCTGATCATTGTACTCTTAAGATGAGATTCACTGATTTATCCGTCGACAGGTCTGGATTTCTGTGAAACAAAAGTATCCTGCAATTCATAAGAAAGCAATTAATATACTGCTACAGTTTTTAACTTCCTACATGTGCGAGCAACGATTTTCACATTTAACGAGTATCAAAAACAAAGACCGAAATCGCCTATTGTCGGTTGAATATGAAATGCGAATTTTTTTTATCCAAAATTCGGCGGAGAATAAAGCATTTGTGTTCAAAAGAACGAGAGAAGCGTCCGCAGTAGATAATCAAGTAATCTTATACAAATTAGTTTCGAAAACAACATCTAGTTCACCTATATATTTATTCATATGACACATTGCTTTGCTTTTTAAACGTTACCAATAAACAATTAAGTAATTCCAGTAGCTATTATCTGCTATTCGTTATGCATCTTATTGTAGTAGCCATTATTCATTTCAGCTTAACCAACTTATTACAATATATTATGTATGCCTTAAGAGCTCTAAATTATTTAAAATGAAAAAAAAACATTTAAAAAATTATACAGGGGTTCCGCGGGCATAAAATTGTTGAGAAACGCTGGTGTAAACCAATCAACATGACACTGTGATGATGACTGTACAGCTGTAATAGAAATATTCAAAAATTCTGAGTTATCGCCGGCAAAGTTGAACAGTTGCTAACCATTGATGATACAGCATTATTTGGAACATTAAGTGACAATGAAATACTCGTGAACAACAGTAGAAAAGGATAAAAATAAAGAGGTCGGTGTGTCTGATGAACCAAATGAAGGGCCATGCTTCAAAGTCAGCTTCAACTGGTTGGAGCAGCAGAAAGAATTCAGCGCTACTCAGCTGATGCTAATGAGACATATTCGTAATGTCGCTGCATAGAAGAAGTTGACCTGGTGCTTTTTGAATGTAGCGCTAAAGATTATAATCGACCACGTTAATAAATGCTGCAAGCAATTTAAGCGAGTAAAGGGTAAATAACGTCGCATAATAAATGGAAGGTCTGCTATTCCGCGTCTTATTATAGATGACAGCTGTAAACGCTTCAGTTATGTATATACATTTTTAAATTTTACTACACTAAATTTACAAGTATAATATAACTGGTAAATTTTAAGCATTCACTTACTTGTGACGAACATTTTATAATTTTATATTTTATATAGTTATCCTTTTTATAATAATTGCCAAAGGTAAAAATACTACTTGTTAGTTTATTATATATACATATATGTATGTATGTATATAATACATTAAATTTTGAAACATTAATGAAAGCATTCTTAATAATCTATTTTTCTTGTCATCGAATTTCTATGTTAAATTTGATGGAAAGAATTTTTGAAATATTTTCAAGTTTTAATAAATAAATATATTTAAAGATGTTTCATGATATTTCAATCAAGACTGAAATAATAGAAATCAAGGATTACTAAAATGGATACAGAAATAACTGAATTTGCATGCTGTGCACATCGTTTGAAGAAACGTATGTTCCGGACGGAACGGCGCCGACCTCGTCGGCGTGACGCACTCTCAGGTCAGCGTGCACAAGGAGCGGTCAGGGCAAAGATAGCGGCGCGTTACCCTGGGGACTCTACAAGGGGAAGCAGCGGCAGGTGATGGCGCCACCAGGCAATGTTGAAGCCACTGAAGGGCAATCAGACTCTGGTGGGCCAAGAGAACAAAGCTTCCGAGGGTCAGCGGCAGCCCGACAGAAGCTAGATCAGCGCTCAGAGCGCACGGCGACAGAAAGGTTCTATTGGTGGGTTGCGCTGGCCTCCCGCCGAGCCACTAATCCTAGGGTCCTATATATATGTACATGGAAAACGCCGCGAGTAATTGGAGTGAAGCAGTGAAAAATTCAGTTTCTATGAAATGTATCGTGTGTTCTAACATGGTGGTCAAACTGTAGCGTTACGTTCTTGCGTGCAGCGTGTATCGTCCCCTGTTCTTGTCTTGCGTTTAATAAACAGTGCGATTAATCGACTGAGTTTGCTTTTGCAGCGCCGTTGGGCGCTTGGTTAGACCGCACCATCACAATCAGTTCAGTGTTTATTGTAAAAGTTAAACAAACAGACAACACAGTAAATATAAAAATTTATGAACAAGTATAAGCACTTATAGACACACCGGAAACGAACAACCAATCAGTGCCTCACTTTCTTGTCAACTGGACTTTCCCGCGTTGGCTTCTCCTACGGTAGCTGCCTACTAAAATGTCAATGTGATCAGCAGGTACAATTTCCTGTCGCCGTCACACTTTAACGCGCTTGTTTGAGAACGCGAGTGATCGCCATCGGGTAGCCACTATAGAATTGGTCGGTCTGGAAGAAAAACATACAGCCTACTAGTTCTCAATTGACAAAGTATTTGTCAGTCCACAGAACCTGAGTAAAGGTATCGACAGAGGCTTCTCTGTCAATGCGACGTGCTCAGAAAATATTAGAATCAAAAAGTGAAAGCATTAAATTTAAAATATATTTAGAAGAAATTTTAAATTGTTTTTTTTCAAATCATGAGCTTATTTTGTTGCTTGCTAAGAAGCTTCTTTTGTGAATTTCAACTGGATCTGATCTACAAGTTCTTGTCATGATACAGAATCGGCGGGAGATTCGAACTGAACGTCGCTAGTCTTCTTCAAGCCAACTAATGCTCTTTGCTCAATGAGCAAACAAAGCAATATGTGTGGGATTTTATTTAACAAATGAAAGCAATATAAGCAACAACGACAAACGAACAGTTCAAATAGCACTTTCATAGCGTTTTCTCCTTCTTCCATCGATTATCATTACTTTTACCTTTTCTCGAATTTGGACTTGTTTTTATAGAGCCCAAGAAAATGAGTCACACGGTATGGATTGGTGGTAATTCCATTTCTACTGTTCTACTGTCGAAGGGCGGCAACTTCGGCACTTTGTCTCCAACTCCATTTACCTCATATGCCCGTCCCCATTCAATTGTCAAACATTGTCACGCTTACTGATCATTTCCTTATGCATATCGCAACACACGGTATGTCCCTGACATGCTGAATAGCTGGCTGAAGAAGTGGGCGAAGTTTGATGTAATATAACAACCTGGACTGATGCAGCTGCGCAGCATGCCCAATGTGCCTGACGCTCCAGAGGCTGGCCGCAGCGGGGAATTTTTAACACTCATAATTAATATTTTTAATTTTATAAAATTTAATCAAGCAATGTAATTTCTTTTTTCCAAGCGATGTGATTCCTTTAAGTGGAAAAATTACTTTTTGAAAGTTTTTAAATAAACTGTTTTCAATTTAAACTTTTAAAAAATTTCTTTGACGTTTAAAGTTTTATATTACTGCTTTTAAGTTAAGATTTAAAGATAAGCAAATTTTTAAGCAAAATCTTTCTTTATTCATTGATAAGGGCAAAAATTGATAAAGAGATTTATATTTATTAAAAAAATATTAATACATGGAATATGTCATACCAAGAGGCATTTGTTGATTATTTATTACCATTTTATTTATTAATTAAAACATTTAAACCGAGAACAAATCTACTTTTAAAGAGCAATAATTCTTATCTTTCTTTTCAGTATTAATTTGTTTTTTTCAGTGCTTTGATAATTTAAATTTGAAGAATTTTAGAGTAAAATAATTACTGAAATCACAAGTTCAATATTCATATATTATGCATATTTTTTTATAATGATGTTAACATCTAAAAATAATATGTAAACACTATTTTGCACCTTCTTCGCATTTCTTTTCATGAGATGAAAAGAAAGAAGAAAATTTCAACAAAGTCGTAGATATTAACAATAAAACAGTAAGTAAAGTGGTTTCTTTGAAATCATTAGAAAGTATGCTGCAATAACAAGAAGGCAGACTAAATGTAATGAGTTGCATTAATTATGCACAAAAAGACAGAGTGGTAGTTTTTAAGCAGCAGTAACTTATTAATACATCATGCCAATAATTACGGTACATCTGAATTACAAGTACAACTGAAATGTATTGCAAACCGAAAGTAAATATCTGTAAGGCTGGATGCAAGTTAAGCTAAACTGAACAGCCATAATCAACTTTTCCTTCCTTTTGCAGCAAATTGGATAAGACCTTTGTCTTCTTACCATATTCATCTGCTGTAATCATGATTTTACCAACAAGCATCTAAAGCTTAACAATTATGATCTAAAAATTCATGACCGTAATGTACTGAAAAGTATAAGCTTGCTAAATACTTGATTTAGCAAGTTTTTCAAAATCATCTCATGATGAGTCTTCAGATCACATTGGAAAAGGTGCAGTTAACTAAAATATGTAAAAATTACAAATTCGTAGTAAATTTAAGTAATTTTTGTATTGATGATGTGAAACAAGATAGATGTACATAAAATAATATAAGTGCAAATGTTAAACGCAACAAACATACTAATAATAAAGTCTCCAGTGCAAAAAATGTGCAGTTGTGTAAAGCTAACAAATTTATTTAGACAAAAGAAGCATGAGTAAGCAAGTAAAAGTCATTTCAAAGCATTCTTGAAAGAATCTGCAACTATGATACCAATGAGAAATTCTAATTTACATTAATCTAAAATCAGCTATGAATAATAATCTAAATAAAAATTTAATAATGTTACTGGAAAACAGTAATGAAAAATAACACTTTTGAATTATAATTTTTTTATTTTAAAATAATTTACAAAAATAAGACAGCTTTTATTTCACTTCCAAAATACAATACTTTATTCAATAGTAATTTATTTATTACAAAATATTTAAATTTTGGCATTCAAAATTTTATATTTTAGTTTGCAAATAATTTTTTCAGTTTTTTCATTGCATTAAATAAATTAATAACATTTTAAAATGTCATATGCTATAAAATAAAATATATATGACAAACAAATATTTATTAAATTTTGTATTTACCTTGAAAATTTCAAAACAAAATATACATTCAATTTTTTAATTTATTAATATATTAATACAATAATGTTAATAATAAACCAAAAAAAAACAAAATGCACCTCAAATTTTAAATTAATAATCATTTAATCGCATGCGCATAAATTGTTTTAAATCTTTAACATTGAAAACTTGAAGCAAGACTTTTGATAGCAAATTTAATTAAAAATCATATTTAGCAAAAAAACAAACAGTACAATTTAATCATTTACTTTGTTGAACAAATTTCAACACTGCGCATAAAATAAAAAAAACATTACATTAACTTTAAAATTGTAAATATAATCAAGAATATAAGTGTAAATATTAATTGTGTTGTACTGCTTTTTAGAAAAAAGTTCCAAATTATAAAATTAACTATTAATACACAGTACGGTGAGTGATGTTTTCAAAAATCACCTTTCGATAATAAGAATTCTTTAGAAATTAAAAAAATAATTTAATTTTTTTATTGAAACAGTACAATATATTTTGAAAAGTCGACAAAGAAGTTTAAAAAAAATGCATAATGTTGTTCTATAATTTCTATGTTATAATATTGCATGATGAAACAAAATTTCACTTTCTACGTAAAAAAATTAATAATAATTGTGAATAATTTTGCTTTGAGCGTTGTTCTCAATTACTCAATATCGTTGATTGTAGTGTTACGCGTGTACGTTTGACATCAAGTTAATAAGAAGGATTGATTTGGAAATGAAAAAGTTTCATCGCATAAATTTAAATATTTTTGCAATAATTCTGAGAAAAAAACAAAAAAAAAGACGTCATAAATTGTAATTACATAAGTGAACATTACCTCATTATAATGAATTGAAAGTCGTAATTTTGTAATTAATTAATGAATAAATTCAAAATAGGTTCTAATTCGGTTTTGCATTCATAAATAAATTGTCATAGAGGTGATGAATATTTCATTTCAAGAAAATAAGCGAACGAATGAATTAAATTCAATGGATATTTCATTATTGTATGTCAATTATTTTAAGCAAATCGACTTTTCAGAAGATCAATATTTCATAAATTCGTCATTGTAATTGAGTTGGAAAAAACCATTGGTAAAAAAAAGTAATAATCACAAAGTGGTTCATCTGGAAGAAAACAAATTTTTTGATTGTAGTAAAAATTTTACTTTTATAAATTCAATAATATTTGTTTTTATTTGCATCACAATGTATGATGAGGGGTATGATAAAATTGAAATATCACTGAGCAGTCAATCATCAGACAGTTCTTTTTTCCTGACTTCGTGTAATTTAATAGCAATGTAAGAAGAGTGTAAGATTTGATGATGAAGTGTTGCTATGTAAATTGAATTTCTAATTGATGCAAACATGATTTCAACGTCAAGAGTATGCATTCAGTATATGAAGTTGTCAGATTGTAGTTGAATAAGTGAAGAAAGACAATTTCGATTATGAGACAAATTATGCTTATGCAATGGATTTATGTGTCTGTAAATGAACGAGTGACTAGTGCATTCATTAAGTTGTATATATGCATATATGTATATATGCAGTGAGATAGGCCAACTTGAGCATGTTAATCTGTTGATAGGTAAATCCATTTGGTAGATTTTAATAATTCACCTTTGCGCAACATTTTCGATCAAAGTTGAACAATTCAACGCCTGCAGTCGACCTGCATCGACCCAACTTGCAGGCGCTTATTATTTTGTTTGAATCTTTATTGTCGTTCCCAGGAATGATGGATTCTATTAAAAGTGAGTCTTGTTCTTTGCAGGCGATCGGTTGATTTCTTGGTCGTTGAAGTGGATAGTGTAACCAAGCAGGCAGCCAAGCAAGCGAAATTGTTCATTCTCAGTCGATTAATATAGATTGTAGCGAAAACGCTTCGTAAGCTAGTGGCCATACGGGTTTGATGAGTAAAAGGTTGGTCATCAATTCTGACATATTGATTTGTTTCGACTTAATAAAATGAAACGTATTAAATGACAATAATGCTGAAAACAGGTGCCATCATTCAGTACGCCAATCGACCTGTCAACTTTTGTGGTCGGAAATGTAACCAGCTAAGGGAACAATTTTAAACCCCTGCACTGTTGACATTTTTTTACTCTATTACTAAGAAAAATCATACATTAATCATCATCATATTCTTCTATTGTTCTTCTATTATTACTATTATTTGTTGTTGTTGTTGTTGTTATTTCTTATCTACATTATTAGCAAACTGCTAATCATTTTACTAATCGAGCTAACAATTGCTTACCTCCTTTCCCTTTGACCTTCTCCAAAAAGGTGAATACTGCTGCTATTTTGCAGTTAAAAATGTGAACATCCAACTACATATGTGAACTTTGTTATATCCATTTTACAAAAGGCAAAAATGTAAGTGGTTATTTCAAATTTTATCTTTTCGTATTTCTTATTTAACATATTATGATATTATTAAATTGTATAATAATTGTCATAATTTTTTGTAAAAAACTGGTAAATTGTATTTGCAATTTCAAATTTTACAACTCGAATTGCAAATTTACATTGTCCAATAGATTGATTTTTGTTGAAAACATGTGCAAATTCCCTGCAGGCAAGTGTTTGACTGTCGGCTTTGCTATTAATGTGCGACAATTTGAAAACAAGAACATTATCATGCTTGTCGTGATGGTTGAAATGAAAACAGTCGCACATTTCAACAGTGTGTCATTTACTTAACACATCACAATCATCACTTATATGCTTAATGCATCGTTGGCAATTAGGAACCTGTTTGAATAAGCTTAAAGCGGAGATTTCTACTTCGCCTCGGTTCTGATTATATTTCTAGAAAGCTGAAGTCAATTAATGAAGCAAAAGCTATACTTTAGCATTTTACAATCTAACAAACATACAATTCACCCTACTCATGGGCAGTCAAATCTTTTTCTTCCTTTTGTAGCTATGTTACTTGGTAAGAATTTGATTGTTGATCAAAATAAGTATAATTTCATTTAAAATAAAATGATTAAAAGTTTAAAAGTTAAAAGTTTTCCCTCAAATATCAATTCAACTGTTCATATTTTTATGGTCATTTATTTGTGACGTATCCAAGATAATTCTGTAATGCAATCAACTTTAACTGCATAAAAGTTGTTTTTATTTAAATTTATTTTCATCTCGTATTCTTCTCATTCACATTTTTAATCTCTATAAAATGTTCTCAATTTGTAATTTATCAGTTTCTTTGAATCTATTTTAAACAAGCAGAATGTTGTTGCAACTAAATTAAACTTTTAATTCTAAATTAAACTTATGCAAAATTTATTTATAATGCACCTATTTTTCAATTGCACTTAACAATTCATTGCATAAGAGCTAAGAATTAAGCTGATAATGTAAAAATCTACGAAAAAAAGCATACAGCAATGCGTATTATTGATTGGATTAAATTTTTTCCTAAAATTTTCATTATCCTTTTAATAAATGAATTATGCAAAAATGATACAGAATGATGATATCGTCTAATGCTATGAGGAAGTTTTACTTTTGATTTCAACATCTCTAGCATGACATTGATAATTTTATTGTTAAGAAATAAATTGTTATGAGAAGAATGTTTTGCAGTGGTTTGGCAAAAAATATAATAAAAATATTAAATTAAATCCTGAAAGAAATATTTAGGCTTCTTCTGAATAATCAATAATAAAATAAATGTTCATTTGCAAAAGCATTTCTGATGGAAACACAAAAGGTTAATACAGTAGATAAAATATGATTCGTTGATTGAAATGTACTTTTATTTTTTATTTAAAAATGCGGCATATAGCATTAAGTTATTATTTTAATTAATTCAAAATTAAATTGATAAATTTTAAAATTATGACAAAATATAAATTATGAGACGATCCGTTTTGACACCTCCCATCGGAGGCCTATTTATTTATTATCACTTTACTATAACAACATAATGAAATAAAATGTTTTTAACTTTATTATTAATTACAAAATTTCAGCTTTTTATCAACTCAAAATTATATACCTATCAGTCTATAAATTCGCCTTTTTTTATTTTATGGAAAAAACAATAACTGTCAGTATAAACAAAGAAACTTTGCATTTATTGTATGAAAAGCAATCAGTGCATTCTGATTGCATCAAAATACTCAATAATACACACAGGACAAAATGACATGGGAATAAAATTTCCATTTTCATTGTGAAGGAAATAATAACGATCGATTTGTGTTGCAGATGAACTGCATTTTAAAGCATATTGAAATATGATAACATCACTTTTAACAGTCATATCCAATAGTGACAAACAAATTATACTTAACGCTAACTATTACTAAAACTAATAGTTTAACTTTCTCTCTATACAAAATTGTACAAAATAGTTTTATACATTTTTATTTTTTAAATTTATATCACATTTCTGTTTATTTATTTTTTAGATTAAATTAATCATCTTAACTTATGAATAACCATATTACATACATATATAGTGTTTTCTTCATTTGTAATTTTATGTCAAATTAGTGAATATCAGCAGTCATTAAAATTGAAAATTGGACCATTAAATTTCACAAGAAAAATAAATAAATATTTCGCATCAATGTTAAACAAATAACAGATGCCATTTATAATAAAATTGAGAAAGTATTTGAACAAATTTTTGACATAAAATTAAAATTTACTATTTGGTTCTTTAAGCATGCTTAAACATTTCATTATTGCAATATTCAAAGGGTAAGCATTCTTTGCTTTCTAACAAAGAAAGAGTTCTTTTCTAAACCAAAAAATAATAATAGCTTAAAATTGGACATGTAAAGTTAATTTTTATGAAGAAAAAACAAACCACATTTAAAAGCAATTACCAACTGTTGGTGAGTTCATTATTTGAATGCAATTTATTGCTATCAGCAAGATGAGTAAATTTAGCTTAATTATTACTTCTTTATTTTGCTGCACTTTATTTCCTATTTTCGTATATCCTAGTGCTCAACATAACTGAATGATATAGTTTTGCTTACTGTCATCATCATCATCATCATTATTATTATTATTATTATTATTATTATTATACAATTACTGCCAATTATGCTCACAGCTGAGGTGATAATATTTTCTTTAGGGGCATTCTAATTTACAGATTCTAATAATATTTTATAAATCTTTTTTGCTTTTTTCAAATTAAAATTATTTGTAAGATATCGCTATTCATATTTAATAGATGTTGAGTTTGCTTAAATAACGGATTTGAAATATGCTGTTGTTTGGAGGAATTTATTTGTAAATCACATCTTCGTAGATTTTTGACATTTGTTACTTTATTACAATTATGCTTTTCTTTACTTGGCATATTTTCTAAAAGACTAAATTTCTATAGAAGTGAATAATTTGTAAAGTAATTTTATTTTACCTTTTACATTTGCCTCACCTTTCAACGTTTTTGTAAAAAGCAAATCTTTAACTTTGTGAATTTATAAAATAAGATAAATTATTAAAAAATTTTATTCATAATTACATTTTGCAACTGCAAAAATTGCTCCATTTAGTAACATTTAATCGGATTATTTATTTTTAAATATAATATTTACTCTTTTTTATTATAAAATAGCAGCTTTTTTGAAAAGTCTACCCTTTCACGTTGCTGTCTCTTTTTCCTGTTATTGCTGAACTGCAATATGATGGCGAATTTCATAAAAACAGAAGCATTTAAAAAAAAATGTCTACTCAAAGTATGGAAATATTAATTTAAAATTTTCAAAGCATTTTTTTATTCAATTCAATGTAATTGTCAATAATTGTATTTTTTAATGCAGCAATACAGTAAATTATTTCAATCTTATGCCTAGACAAACAAAAACATTTGAAGTTAATTGTTATTTAGGCAATTTAATCAGTCAATTAATTATGTTAAAAACATATTTACCTGTTGTAAGCCAATATTCACTGTATATTTAAAGATCATTTAATTCTTCCCTGTAAATTTTCAGCATTGGTTCAGTTACATTTTGAAACCATTTTAAACTTTCTTGGATCAACTGTAACTGTTTCATTATTATTAGTATTATTATTTTTTAATTTTATATTAGGTGTATTAAAAAAAATTTAATCAAATTATTCAAACAAATAAATGGATCAAAATAAAGTGTTTTATAAAACTTGACTTTTGTGAAAATTTGTTATTCAAATAAAATTTCTATAAAAAAATAAAAATTCAGCAATATATTTGATTTAAAAATAAATAAATAATTTATTTTTTGAAATCATTATAAACAAAAACGTATAACTTTAAGAAATTTTATTTTAATAAATGCGATTTTTATAAATTTTGTAAAACAACAACTCTCCTTAAAATTCAATATTAAAAAATGACAGATAACGTTTATTATACTAATTTAAATTTATATTGAAATATAGATGATGAAATTAATATTTCATGTAGATTACATAAAAATAATTATGACAGCAATTAGAGTAAACGACTTGTTATTTTGAATCAAGTGCATAAATTGAATAAAAATCAAATTTGAAAATTGAAAATATTCACTTCTTGTTTTTCAGTAAATTGTCAGTTCTACGTAAATTTTGCATAATAAAATTTATTTTATCATTTCAGCTACAGGTAATATAATATTCAATAAATGAAATTATATTCTTCTCTATCTTTTAAAGTTTAAATGTTACAATGTGAAAAATATTCATCTGACTTTTGTAGGACTAAAATGAATTACATTTATGTCAGATTTACTTTTTTGCAAAAATAAAAATTCATCATAATGATATGAATAATAAGGTTGACTGAAATCGATATTTATTGCAAATATAAATAGTGCAGCTGTTGCAGTCTTGCTAACTGAACTCAAGCAGACTTCCTTCTTTAGAGCTACTTTTCTTTTTCTTTTTTCATTCCAACTACTTGGCAAAAAATGTATTCTGTTTGACTTGATACGTTTTATTTAATATTTTTTGATTAATTTCAAAATCTGAAATCATCTTTATTATTTAAAAATATCTTGTTGGTACATTTTAATATTTGCATAAAGCAGAGTGTAATTAATTTTAAACTTTTGTAACATAACCATTTCAAACAAGCAAATTGAAATATATCGTATATAAAGTGGAAATTTTTATTTCAAATAAATTTTACTGATCATGGCAAGATTTGAACATTTTTTACTCCATCAATTTACAAAGCGTAATTATCTTATAATAAGGATTTGATATGTAATTATTATTACAATGCCTGCAGTGAGCGGTGCAGCTAGCTTAATTAAGAAAGATTCCAAATGTAGCATAATGAGAACAAATTTGGATGGCAAATTCTAGAAAACAGAAAAAGAATATTTATAAAAATGCAATCTAATTACTATTTCCTTATAAGAAAACTCTAATATGGTTGTCTTTGTGATTTCATAATCATTTAAAACGGTACTTGGACGTAAGTACAAATGAATCTTAAAATATATTTTTGTGTTGGATATACTTATACAATTTTAGTAATCAGTAACTAGAAAATATAACAGAGATGTTTATTTCATCTCATCTGATCACTAACACGTTACACTGAAATAAATGATAAATCATTTAGAGAAATGATTGAAATGAAACGACAAACAATGTAATGCTAATTTTCTTGATGCTTCTTTTAAATAGAATGTTTGACCTGGCATTCCATTTCAAGTAAATGTTGTGCAAAATCTGAAATGGCAAGTTGAATAATTTTTCAAAAGCGTAATACAGTTTTAAAAAGAATTACTTTCGGCAATTTTAAATCTTTTATAATAAGATATTAGAATTTTTCTGGCGTTCCTAATTTACAAATTTGCAACAATTCACTATGTACTTATCCATTGGTTATCACATCAATAAAGTCATTCTTCTTTATAATTTCGATTTTTACTTCTTTGAAGCTTTCACTTATTACATACCTTATCCCCATTAGTTTATCACAGAAGCATATTGACGAATGTGAATAACAAGTGGTAATTTTTATAAAATTATTTACGCATATTATCTTCATCAAAATAGAAAATAACTTTCCGTTCAACTTGAATTCTTTAATGGCCATCATAAGATTTAATCTGTTTACTTCTAAAGTTGCTTTTTTATTTTCATATAAGCATTTAACAGTGTTATATGTTTTCTTCTCCATTTTGAATATATATAATTGATGTATATATATCTATATATACATATATTTATTTATTTATTTATTTATTTATTTAGACGTACACTACGAATTACTACAATGTCGAATGAAGAAGAAAAAGGCCGAACAAATGGTTCAAAAATTGCTTTGAACAACAACAATAACAGTAACAGTAAGAGCAAAATATCACTGAATGTATCTCATGGAACAACCTGCCAAACTTCAAGCAAGCAAAAAATTGAAAGCAATGCATTAAGTCAATGCAGCCACGAACATTCCAAATGCGATTCACTTAAATTTAGCATAAAAAATATATTAAATTTTGACGACAGCAGTACTTCAAAAATAGCAAGTAAGCTTCTGTGTGTGTTCAGCTTTGTATTTTTCGTATATGCACGTATATATATAGCATTCAGTGAAGATGTAAGATAATTTATGTAATTCTAAATAATAACTAATATTTTTTTTGATTTATTTATATTTTATATTATTTTGAGGTAGCAGCCAATTATATGGAGGATTTATAAATTCGTATCCAAACTTATCAGCTGAAAAACCTCAGCCAACATTTTTGACCTCGTCGTTTGCTCCATATCACCCATCTCTGCTTAATGGTAAACAAATATTATTATTTTTAAAAGAATAATTTCAATTTTGAGTTAAATGTTTATTTATAGCATGGAATAGAGATAATTAAAATTCAAAATTTAACAATGCTAAGATAATCATTATTTCAGAATATCATCATCCAAGTTCATATTTTTCCTGTCCAGTAATTGAAATGAAAGAAGGAACCAGAAAGTCTTATTTTCGCAGATCAGTATTTTCTGACAATCAGAGAAAACAACTGGAAGATCGTTTTCAAAGGCACAAATACATCAGCAAACCAGATAGAAGGCAACTGGCATTGGATCTTGGATTGAACGATGCCCAAGTATATGTGTGATACCGTTGGTTAATAAAAGTCAACGTAAAATAATTATTTGTTTCAGGTAAAAATATGGTTTCAAAATCGTCGAATGAAGTGGCGCCATTCTCAACGCAGTCAAAGAGATTCTGATGGAAATTGTATTGACAAATTAGACAAATCTTTTCAAAATCTTGACACGTTATCAGACTGATAAATCTTTCATTGCAAAAGTAGTAATATTCATTTTCTTATAACTTTTTACATTAGAAAATTTGCAGATTGATGATTACAATCTGGATAAATATACTTCTTATTAAAATAAAATTTTTGAATATTTCATAATTTTTTATTGCTATGATCAAAGCTGACTGTTTGTCAAGCATAGCATTATAATTTTTAATTTTTATTACTCATTACTTGTGCACAATTTTATCATTTTATGGTATAAGTTTCAACCAATAGTAAGAGTATACTGTCAGTATAGTTTGAAAAAATTTCCTGCCAAGTTCATACATACATCACATCAGCTACTTTGTTTTGAAGTTTATTAAAATAAAATTGATTAACAATGAAAAATAAGTTAAAATCAAATTTATAAAAAACTTTATCTTTTAGGTTTTATATCTGTCATAAAATATTTGGTGATCACTTTTTACTGACTGAAAACAAAAGTGCTTTATTAGTTTCTTCAAAAACAATCAAGAATTATTAACGAATAATTATTAAAAATCAAAATAAATCCAACTGTGATAATAAAAATAGATGAATGTAGTGTTTTCTAAAGCTTGAAATTAAACAATAATCTTATTTTTTATAAAAACACTAAGGAATTAAAAAAAACGAATCATTGTGATAAAATAGGTAACAATGCATTAATCGATAATGCGATGAAATATTAAGAATAATAAGAATTATACTTCCACGTTGTTAAATGTATAAAGCTACTATTTTGTAAAATAATTTGGATATTTCAAATAATAATAACATTGAAAGAGAAATGCCATTAAAATTTCACTTTATTTAATAAATGGTGTTGAATTTAAAATATTAAAAGACGGCATTAAAATGCATTCTGTTATGAAAATTAAACTTATCTCCAAAAAAACATCCACATTTGTAACTTTAAGCTTGAAATTAATTAAAGCTTAAAATTATATTACACCTAAATCAGGAATTCTCAACCGGGGAGGGGGAAGGAGAATTTTGTCTTCAGATTTGTAGACTCAGAATGGAATGAATTACAATACCCTGGACTGTATTCTACTGGACATTTTTGTCTATTGAAATGGAAAACTCCGCTATGAAAATAATTGAAGTAAATGTTATAAATATATTTTCAATATTATATTTGCATTATTTGGAGTCGAACAGTTTGCAGAGGGGGTGGGAAAGGTAATGACGTTCTGTACAGAAACAGTAAAAAGGGTACATGAGAAAAAAGGTTAAGGATCACTGATCTAAATTATTTAATTATTTATTACTTTGCATAAATATTATAAAAAAGAAGTTAATGTTTATAAATATGCTAGAATAAAATGTTCTGACATGCAGGGCATGAACAAAACTTAATCATATTTATACTACAAAATACTTTTTTTATAATGTTGAAAGCAATTCAACGTTTAACGTGTTTTAATTTTAAACTTTTATTTATGCATGTCAAAGAACACTTTTTATTTTCTTTTTGTGAAAAAATTATTTTATAAAATACTTTTTCATTATTTATGAACATAAATTAAAATAATCTACAGTAAATCTTCAAAATATAAAAATATACATATTACAGAATTCTTATTATAAAGTGACTTAATGCAATGGATTGCTAGGTATTATAATTAAAATTTTTATCAACTAACGTTATGAATAATTTTTGTTGAATTAATTTGGGACAACTTTAATATAATGCAATCATTATTACATTGTAATCTTATTATTGATGATAATCATACTTTTCTTGTTATTTAGTGTTCATATATTTTATTCAAGCATTCAGTTTCACAGACTGCAATGATATTTAATCATTTATAATAAAAGCAAAAACAATATTATGGAATCGCCGTGGATTTTGTTTTTTCTGAGCGGGACGAATAAAGAAGAGGCTTATCTATTCCAACAGTTTGATTAGGACAAGTCGATTCCTTTAGATGTAGCATCCCGTATATCATATTTTTAAAAGTTTCTCGAAATTTTGAACTCATACTGCAATAAATTGCAAAATTCAACGGATATGTGGCAATAATAAGCATATTGTCAATCATTAGAAATAAATTTAAATATTCACTTTCGAACAAGGAAAGGTTAAGGTCGAAAGATTGATTGATGCAAACAAGGACAAAATAAATTCCTTGTGGAAGATTGACTACTAAGAAAAGAGTGACAACGATGACCAACATCAAATTTATATCGTAATTTTCAGAAAGTGATTTCGTCTCATTGGATCCTCGTCGAATGGCTAATCGTTTCCGTCTCTGCTTTGCCACATTAACTTCCCGCATAAGAAGCGCATTGAAAATGATCAACATCACGCTTGGTATAAATACATAAACTGTAGCCCTTATCCAAAAATATGAACTATACAGAGCATTTTCTCCAAAAAAGGACAAGACAGCAGATGCCTGAAACATACAAAGGCGAGTGTATCCAAAATCGACGTGGACACCATGAAATACTGATATTTCCACATCGTACAGTTTTAAAGTGCCAAAAAGAAGTGAAATTACAAGTATACAAGCCGAAGCAAGTTCGACCCTTTTCAAAGTGCATAATCGTTTCGCCAGGAATGGATTGCAGATAAAAATATACCGCTGAAATGCTAGTAACACTGTCAACCAGATGGCAATATTGTGAGCAATCGGCGGTAGCGCATCCATCAAATAATGAGCCATATAGCACCACCAGGATTTCAGTTCAGTTTGCTCGTTTTCAAAATTCCGTAAGCTGAAGTAAAAGAAAGTAAACGGAAACGGAACAATGCCAACAAACAGATCTGCTATAGCCATGTAAAGCAGGCAGCGATTTGTTGAGGAAGCCATATGCTTTCTTGATAATATAATAACAATGAATACATTGGAAACAATGGTCAGAAAAAGAAGAATTGGAAAAACAACACCATAAATTGGATAGGCAAACTGTTGTGGCCAAAGGGCGTTCAAGCTTTGTACGTAAGAATTGTAATAACAAGTATTGTCACATAATTCATAAGTACCTTTGCAATCTTGAATCATAACTGATAGGACAGTTTTGTTTTTTTCAATAGCTTCACAATTTTTTGTGAGTTTGTTCATCGTTGATGATCATTGAATATCTCTTACTTAGAAATGTCTTCTATAAAATACCTAAAAAATAATGCTCATATGTATATATATATATGTATGTATCTCTTTTTTTTAATTTTACATCATAATTTACCATTACAATCATACTTTTAATAAATAGATATACAAACAATTTTCATTCATAAAACGAACGGCATTTTTACATTCCTTATTTTTACAATGAAAGTTGTTGAATTATTGCATACAAGATTCTGCAAATAATTGATCATTGAAACATAATTCAGAGATTGAGAAAGAACTAAGGCTCAATTATTTTGTAAATTATGCTTAATAAAATGTAAAAAAGGATTCATTCAAAAGTTGCTTCAAAAATTGAAAATTAATTGAAAATTATTTTTGAAATTGAATTATATGTCATAATATAATTTTTTGTATTTTGCCAATTTTATATTAAAGTATAAGAAATTTGACGATTATTTAGCGAGAAATAATTGGAAATAAAATTGTCTTATATAGAAAAGAGAAAAGCGAAAAATATTTTGTATTTTTCTTTATCTACAAATAAATACAAATATTTCATGATTAGTATGAAATAGTTTTTAAATTTAGAAAATATCATTAATTTTGAAGTAGATTTCAATGCAAATCATTAATAGCAAATTTCATTGAACCACATTAAGAAGCAGAATTTTTCAGAATAACTGAATAGGTTTGAAAAATTCATTTCCTCAAAAATCCAAAAAACATCATTGCAAAAATTTATTGAAGAAAATGATTAAAAATATAAAGAATTATAGAATGTTTTTCTATTATCTTTTACAGAAACTCTGTAAATGATTTGAAATAAATCTTTTTTATCTTTTTTATATTCCATTCATATTCTATTTAATGTTTAATTACTCTAATGGGCTCGATGTGCTCTGCTGTGCATTTGTGTAAGCTTCATTTGACTTATGCATAATTGCAATTAATATACAATACATATACGTAAATAACAAAATTTTCCAATGAAAGTTAATACTAAAAAAATAATAAATAAATAAAAAATATAAATATAAAAAAGATTGTAAATCAATAATTATTAAGAGACAAACTGAGAATTAAAATATTTACCGGAAAATATTGGAAATTGAATATTAATTGGGTAGTAAAAATCACATTGCAGGAATGATTTTATTGTTGATCAACTTTTTCAATAGCAAGTGTGTGTCTATGTGAGTGGGTTTTATAGAATTATATTAAGAGAGAAATGAAGATGACGTTGCAATTGGTTAATCAATTTATTTCAAGTGCTTAATCTCTGGGAAGTCAATAGGATAATCAGGTTTAATGAAAAAGACTCAATCTGGAGATGACATACGAGCATTCACTGCATGCAACACTGCTAAAGCTAACCAAAGCAAAGCAAAGCTCATTCTCATTTAAGATGTAAATAATCAACAAAAATTCACATACTATAAAGCAACTAAATCCTTTTCTTGATTCTATTATTTCTATTGCAAAATTTTGATTCATTAATGAAAATTCACACAAATAAACAAATAGCATATATTTTCATTTTTCACTCTTTTTCTACTTTGCACATTTTCAAACAAATTTCACTTATTAAAAGTGACTTCTTTGCATATTTTTAAATTATTATTCAAAATTTATTCCAATAATTGTTTGTTATTGAATTTTCATTTTATATAAAATTAGAAAAATAATCTAAAATATAAAAATATTTCATTTAACATTAAATCAAATTCAAATGGAATTAAAACTTTATTTCGAAAAAAATTAAAATGTATTTTCACTGAAATGTATTTACTGAATCTGTTGCTTTTTCTTTTCACATTGTACGACATTTCAAAAAAATAGATTATTAATCAAAGAAAATATATTTATGCAACAAAAAAAGAATAAGAATCACTTATTAAAAGAAAAAACATCTAAAATTGAATTTTCCTTCTCATCGCGCTTTTCACAATTTATTTTTTATTTTTGGAATATGTAAAACAAAACTTTAAAAATCTCTGATAAAAAATGAAGCAAAAATTATTTATAAAAATTTCATTATTACCTACAAAGGGAGGTTTTTGAAAAATTAAAATAATCAACTTCAAAAAAAAAGAACAGACGTTGTATGCACTTCACTTCTTTTAAAAATAAATTTATGGAATAAAATTTGCATTATATTTTTTGGACGTATTTCATTGTTAAATTTTCTGGATTCAAACAATTGCTGGCCATATTAACAACAATCAACTGACTGTTTACCAGCGGCAAGCATCGACAAAACAAGCATCCAGTACAATAAACAATGCAAGGACTGTGTTTGAATGTAAATAATTTGAATGTCATTTTCAAATATCCTAACAAATGATAATTTTTCATACTGCAATGAAATACATATTTCCACTTCTTACTTTATTTATTTATTTATTTGAGTCGAAACATGCAGACTGCAGATTTGACTTGAATAATGTTAAACATGGATAAAAATAAAACTTTAAACTGCTTAATGTAGTGATTTTTGTATTTTATTGAAGAAGATTATCTCAAAATTTAAGAACTGCTTACTACTCAGCTACGAAGAGAAAGAAAAAGTGTTTACTGGTCAAGACAGTCAGTCAGTCACAGTCACTGGTGAATTAGCCCTGTCCATGGAATAGAGCCTAAATATTTACTACAAAATTTACAAATTGGTCAAGAAAATGTTTAATGAACTCTCCTCCTCATAGCGGTGACAAGCAAATTATTTACAAATTTGTTCATATAAACAATATATATGAATATATATATGTATTGTATTTTTCATTAACTCCACTGAACAAGTAAATTGAATTTCTTGTACAAACACAAATTGTCCAACCCCAAAAAAATTCTCATACAATAATACAATAATGAGAAACAGTGCTGAATATAAATCAAAAACAAATTAATGTCAATTTATGTAATTCTCAAAATGAACAATAAAATCTTTAAATGATGATATAGTATGAAAGAAAAAGTACAAATGACACAGATACCAGAGTTTTTTTTATTTTCTGACATTCTAAAATTAATCATCCTTTATTGAATACTTAATTATTATTCAATTCAATTCTATATGAATTTCACCATCTTTTTTTCTTTAAAATTATTTCTCCCAATAATTTCAAAACAGAGAACATAATGACTGTTTTAATTTTTAATCTTTTAATTCATCCTTTGCAGGGGATGGTCACCTTTGTTTGCATTCATCGCATGTTTCTGAAGCAATAATTTATAATTGCCAAGCAGTTTGAATAAATATTACTCATGAATAATTGAAAGAACATTATTTATTAATGAAGTTCATAAATTTCAAGCAGCAATAATGCCCATAATATTAATTATATTAATAACGAAGAACAATTCTTCCATAATAGAAAAATTTTCAGTTCAACTCTCCTATTTTTTACCTTTATTTTAATCAGTTTATCAAAATATTTGTTGAAATGTTTGTTCAACAATTTTCAACATTTTTTCTTATAACTACTGATTGAGACTGACCTGAAAAATAAATTTTTTTCTTTTTAAATATTAATCTAGTTTAAAATTAAACTACTTTTTAATTTTTAATAAATTGTGCTTCCATTGCATGTGCTGCAATGCTAAATAAAAAGCTTTTTCCAAAATGCCATAATACGACAATTCCATTGTAATTAAAACGTAAAATATAAATGAACAGAAATGAACGTAGCTGATCATAGTATATCTAATAATTAATAATAATAATAATATTGATAATCTCTAAAATGCAAAACTGTTCAATATTCTCATTTGCACCGATAACGATATTTTACATTATTTTAAAATTTAAATTATTAAATCATATTTTTATATTTTATATTGCACATTAATTTAACAACAATTTTTGCTGTAATCTATGCATAATTTTTTAAGTATATTAAAAACCAAAAATCAGAAAAAAAACTTTAAATTAATATTACTATAACTTATGCCGTTTATTCATCATAATGATTTACAACTGCTTCAGATATATTCTTATTTTTAACAAATTAAAATACAATTTTGAAAAATCATCTATTCAATAAAAAGTCATTACATATTGCTATTGCAAAAATATTTTTTAATTATTTTTCCATTATCATTAGTAACTTATTATTTTTTAATAAAAATAGATGCATTCATATTTTAAATGAAAAGCAATGGTAGTGCGTGACAAGAGATCAAAGATGGTAGTGATAACAAAAAAAACTGTTAACTTCATTATTGAACTAATTATTGAAATTTATTGCATGTGTAAACTATTTAATGTAATTTTCAATTAATATATTTCAGTAGATATTTTTTTGATTTTGATTCATAACATATTGCATAATTACTTTGGTAAGTTGATTAAAATTAAGAAAAATTATCCACAATTATTTCTTCAATTGAATGTTGCACGTAAATATTATGTTCTTTAGGTAAGAAAAAAATATCTGTTGAACAATCTGTTGCATTCAATGCACTTCAGTTGCACATCTTTCTCAACAATTCATCCATTATTGCGTGATTGGAATTGCAAAATTCATTAGATAAATTTACGGAAATTGTTGGCAGTTGCAATTATTGGATTTAAAATGGAAATATTGTTCCAAGGATCAGCATTTGGTAACCTGCTTATGCAAGAACAATGCAACGGGGATAATTAGGCAAGAGAAAATTCTTTGCAATGAATGCAATTTTGGTCGCATAAAGGAAAACAATCAATTAAATTTAAGAAATATCAAAAACATTTCAACTGAATGAAATTTTATTAATCAAACGTAATAACTGACGTAAATCACTTCTGCTGTCTTTTTGTTAACTGTTCAATGCTGAAATTTATTACTGTAAAATAATTCAAATTTAAAACATCCTTCAAGTGAAGTCTGCTTTGGAACAATATTTCTCTTGTAGAATTATTGCTTTTTCCATACATCATTAGAAAACCGTTGCAATATTATGATAAAAAAGCACATTTTTATATTAATTTAAAAGATTGCAAACCTTACTTTGAAAAATTATCAACAGTTTCACGAAACAACTATTGACAACGCAAATAAATTGTATTTTTAAATATAAAATCTACAGTCTAATATCTTCAAAGAATTACAACATAATTGTAGGATACAGAACTAAAAAATATTTTACATATGCTGTAACGCTGACTAATAGAAGTAGCTTGCATTATTTAAATTGTATAAATAGAATATCTACTAGTTTTGAATTAATATGAAATTTTCAGAGTGAAAATGTGCCATGCAATTTACAACAACACTCTAATAGTAATAGTGAATTGTATCTTTTTGAAATACAGAAATACAGGGTTCTGGAGGAGAATTAATTGTACCAAATCATCAAGATTTGGATGAATGTTATTTAAATTTAAAAAAAAATGAAAAATTCGCATAAAACGTTTCATCTACGTGCATCAGTTGGCTAAAGCGAATCAAATTATACAGATTATCAGAAAAATTCCCACACAAAGGAATTGGTTTTCGATCAATATTTGACAACTGATGATAATTGCCATGTTTGGCTTAGTGCATTTTATCCAATGTCATCTGAGGCGTTACGGAAATTGTCGCCTTCTACGGATTATTTATGATTTACTTACTCGAAAATTAGTTGGCAAAATTTTTCAATACTCGAAATGGATTGAAGCACACAGACACACACACACACACACACACACACGCACAGATCATGCATTTTGTGTGCAGTGCAGTTCTATTAAAATTATTGAAACAATCATCAGAGTCATATGACTAATGAAAGCAAAAATTTAATTAAGCAATAAAATTAATATGCAAATGTATTAAAGTTGAAACGTGATCACTAATTATCAAAACAGCTAACTAATATAACAAGAGTAAATATGCTTAAATTTTGTTCAAAGCTTCTCTCAATCATTACATACTTATTTTTGTTTTTCTTTCGCAAAATTTCTATGCAATTTCTAGGCAGCATATCAAACAATATTTCATTAGTTATTCAACCTCTATCTGCAAGTGCATTATATTTTTAAATGTTTAAAATGCTATTATAACATTAATATTTAAAAAAATATCTTCAAATTGATGAAAAATATTAAACAAAACAGTATTTTGAAACAGATTTTTTAAAATAACTTTATATTAACATTTGATATAAGTTGATAGATTTTCTTTAGTTAACTGTAATATATTTTTATGCAATCATATCTTATCACACCAATTTAAACAAAAAGCAAACAATCTACAATATAATCTTCTTACCTGAAAATGTGCTTTTTCTCATCCTCCTCCTCCTTCTCCTTCTTCTTTTTCTTGTTTCATAAAGCAGTGCATGAAAATTATTGAAATCTGAGCATCTAGTAACGTCGTCGCATTCAGCTAGCTACCTCTGAGCAGGAAGCAGAACAAGTCGTCAGACGGCACGAATATTTTCCAGCTGGCAAATTTCCAACAAACTTTACTACATAGCACCTTTAAACAGTGAGCTTGATAAAATAATTCAGTTTTAAATTCTAAACTATTCTTTTCAATCAATCAATATATTATTAGTGGTCATTTTTATTTGACCCTTCACTGTATGCCATTAAAAAAATTACATACATCAGTATTCATTTGTTCGGTAAAATTGATTCATTAATAAAAGTGTCATTTATGAATTTCATTTATAAAAAATTAATTTTAATAAATAGCATCAGTCAGCATGAAATTGAAAAGATATGCTGCGAAAAGTGAATACTAAAAGCTGTCAATGATTTTGAATTAATTATATAATAACATAATTATTCACTAACAGCAAATAATATTTTTGTAATTTTGATGTGAATTGAATTCGACCACCTTTACTAAACTAAATCATTAGGAACAATGCAACAGGAATTTGTTCAACAGCTCACCTTGATGAAAGCAATTTTTTCTTCTGCCCTTGTCTTTTCAATAAAAGAAATCAAAAGCTAACAACAAACAAACATTTAAAAAACTGATAATATAAGTCTCTGCTAATTGAAAAGTCAAAAGCCATAAACTATGTATGTATATAAATTTTTATATCAATGAATATTCATTGTTGAACATGAATATTCAATAAAATTGCCTGTAATTATCTTTTTTAAACACTTTTCATAAATATTAAATTGTGCGCATTGAATTCAAAATGTCATTCACCTCAAGGGCTCGTTACTGCTTAGGGAAAAATTTTATAATAATGTGGTAAATTTATTTATTGTTAGACATTAATTTTTGTATTAAAATCATGTTTAATTATATTAAGATTGGCATGCAGGCACTCGCTGTTTTGGGTTTTCAAAATCAAATAAGAATGAAAATATTGTCTACAATAATAATTTTATTTATTTAATTAAAAAATACAAACTCAAACAAAAGTAATAATAGAACATAAATCTAATGTGCACCATTGAGTAAGTGCCCTATAATAGTAAGATGATTAGTTAGCACCGATGGCAATGTCTTTTTGTCTCTTTTTATTATTCCTGAAAAATTGATTTATAAAAATTTATTGATTCTCTACTATTGGAAACAATGAACTTTTATAAATTGATT
Source organism: Trichinella papuae (assembly GCA_001447755.1). Taxonomy (NCBI): domain Eukaryota; kingdom Metazoa; phylum Nematoda; class Enoplea; order Trichinellida; family Trichinellidae; genus Trichinella; species Trichinella papuae. Next base: position 57,877 of record JYDO01000017.1, on the reverse strand, counting down.
TCGTCCACTTTTAAAAGAATGTAAGCTAATCGTATTTAAAACAAACTAAAATACGTATCTAAAATTAGTAATTAATTATCAATATTAGCTTTATTTTCAAATAACAATATTATGATAAATACTTTGCAAACGAATAAGTTTAAATAAATTTATTTCAAGATTAGCTTCCTAAAATGAAAATGCACTTGGGTTTTATTCTTCCACATCACGCGCATGCATCTTCAGTTAGCAGTTAATTAATTTAGACAATAATTTTGATAAACTAATATTAAGCAGTTGTATTACTTCGAAAATTTTAACAAAAATTCTATTTTTAAAAGTAAAAATTTGCTTGTCTGCAAATACTTTCTTCCAAAAATAAAAAAAATCTTATTAGAAGTATTACAATTATCAAAAAATTCATAATATTATTAAACAAATACAATCATGTTCATTTTATTTAGATGGACTTCAACTAGATGCTCATAATTTATTAGTAGAGTAGAATCTTTACAATAATTCCCTCTTTCCCTCAAAATTTCTCAAAACACATTTTCATATATATTCTATTTAACGCTGCAATGTGCAATTTTTTAACTTTAATTGCATTATTATGCTTTAATTTAATTATCTAAACCTTAATCAGAAATAAATCTTACAAATGAACAAATTACCAATATCTTCACATAAAACATCAGCATACAGAAGATTGTTAAACAAAAACCAAAAAATGAAAATAACAAAGATTTGAAATTGACAACAATTAATAAAATTATAATGAAGTTACGACATTATTGATTAATTACATAACCCAGAGTTACGGAAATTGAATGATAATGCTGTTATTAATAAACATCGATAATTAACTAAATTAAAATTTGCATATTATTTAAAACAGAAAAGTTATTTCCATCTTTAAAATGTGAAAAATTTTATACAGAGCATTTACATGCTCTCCAAGTGAAACTATTTTTGTTAACAGTTTTGTGATATGTTAACGCTTAACATTGTAAAATAAGTTATGTATATGTATTTTTTAATTTGTATTTCATAAATGCAAACATTTTCAATGACAAGGCTTTATGTAAATTAAAGACATTATTATAAAACATATTTTAAAAATATTATTTCTGTATAATACAATTAAACAAAGGATATTGACTTGCTCGATTCATAAAATAAGTTTATCATGGCTGAATTAATCGGTGAAATTAGTTTTATGTTTCAAGCTATTCACATGAAATCATCTTCAATGAATAATAAAAGTTTGTTATTGCAATGCAAATCTCATAAAAACAAATATTTCACCAGTGCACATAACAACTAAAAATCACTCAATTTATACAATGTTACATTTGAAACATTTCATCATATCTGAATTCAATGCAAACGCAAAAAAGTTATGCAAAATATTCAAATTTTCTAAATGAAATTCATTCTATTTTATGCTTAATTATACCGAATAATCAAATGATCTTGTAAAATTCTTTATTGCATTTGATTTTAAAATCAGATATTTAGTTTTAAAATATGCATTTTATTTTTGATTCAAAAACAACCTTTTATGCATAATTGTTGAAAATAAATATCTAGCGATGTGTTGGAAATTTTTGAGCTGTTCAAAATTTGGAAAATTTGAAAAAGTTGCAAGGTTGGGCATTGTAAAAAGTGAAATAAAGCAAACAAAATCTATTTATAAATTTTGATGCAGTGCAGATAAAAAGATATCCCCTGAAATGCAAAATCAATATAACTGACAACTTTAAATTTCAGAATTAAATGCAAATTAACAATTTGATTGCCCAACTGAACTGTATCATTTATTTAAAATCAAATGAACAATTTATAATGTTGACTTCAAAATCAGAATTGATTCATCTCAATATGTAATTCAAAAAAAAAAAAAATACTCCACTGATTCGTATACATAAAAAATAAAAGTTATAGAAAAAACTTATTATAAATGGAATAAGTTATAGAAGTTTATAAAATAAAGGCAAATACTTTATTAAAAAACAAAAAATAGAAAAGAACTATTTTAATTTACAACAGAAAATAAATAAATGCATGAAGTCATACTAAAGCAGCGTCAACTGAAAATTGATTTTTGAAAAATTAAGTAATAGAATAACTGATTTAATAAAAATAGTCAACGTATGTTCTGTGCTTATTACAATAAACAGAAATTTTTTGATAGTTTTGCTAGCACATTCAAACTGCTCATGATTAGTAAACAGATGATACTTTACTTACAAGGCAAATTAAATGATTATTCTATAATATTACTGTACATATGTAGTTTAATCCATATTGAAATTTTTGTAAATATTGCATCAATAATTTTTATCTGCTTTATTGATATATGCGTGATATGCAAAAAAAAAAGAAAAAGAATTAAAGTTTTTATCTTAACATTAGGTTAAATCGATAAGCTTCGTTTTGAATGCTCAAATATGAACTGAATTTGGTGAGAAGCCTATTTCGCTTTTGTGACAGGAAGCTCAATAAAGGCTTAATGGAAGAAGAATGCATTAATAATCCTTAATAATTAAAACAAGGCATTTACAATTTTTCAGCTTTGTTAAGACAAATGAGTTTTAAAAATGGAAAATTTTACCATACAAGGAAGTAAGCAAGTTGGCACTTTTCGCGTTAAAATAAACTGCAGTTGTAAAATTTTCATAGTGACATGTTCAAATAAGCTGATTTAATATCATTTTAGAGATTCTAATTATCCTATGTTGCAAATTCTATCAACTTCTTTTCATGATAAAGCTATTAATTTTTAATTTTAATTTAACTTCAGCATGCTAAATATTATTCTTATCATTATTATTATTTTATGAAATGTTCGAAATATTAAATACAACGAATTAATAATTAATTGAAAATAATCGTCTTATTTCTATGAGCTGACATGTAAATCTTAATTCTTCATAACTAAACTATGCATTGTTGTCTCATGTTACACTGAAGTGTAAAGTAAAGCATGAATGAATACATAATTTCATAACTATTTTTCTGCGTAATACTTGTGTAAATTAAAATTTCGTTAATTTTTAAAAAATGATAATAAAATAGCATGATATTTACAGATTTATATATTTATTATCTAATAATTACAATGAAATTATATTTCAAATTAAACTAAGCAATGTTTATACAGCATTAATGTTTATAACATTTTATTTTTTCCAGTCTTTTTATAGAATAATTCATTGCATATCATTGCAGTATTGTATAAATTATCTAAAGATGTATAAAAGTTTCTAGCAAAATATGCTTCCTTTATTATATTAATTGATGAAGATTTATTTGAATGTCACTTTTAGACTGCATGAAAATATTTTCAATTTTATCAATATGATTATAATAAATTTGAATAAGTAAAATGTAAAAAAAAATTATATCATTCAGTGTTTCTTAAAATTTGAATAATTTATTAATCTTCTTGTTAACAGTTTCCTCTTTATTATGTTTTCTCTTGATGATATCTTGACCTCTTAATAAACCACGTTAGCAGTAGAAATAGAAGAAATTAATGTCCATTAAAGTAACTTGAATGAGTTTTATTTTAAATAATTGCATCAGAAAAATGAACAATTACCAGAAATAAAGAAAAATGATAAAAAGAAAAGCATGTATTTGCAAAATATATGATTGAAACTTACCCTCTGGTAAACTGAACTGCATTTTGCAGAAAAATAGTACTGTACAACAGCAAGCGGAACAATTCCAACCGGTGGTTGTAAACACTGATTGAAGAAAGCAATCAATTTTTATAGTTGAAGTATATTGGAACAAATTAGACAGATAATTAAGATCTTAGTTGAGTGAATTTAAAGGCAAGCGTCAGATGACAACATGGCAATGATCAATAGGCAAGTGAACTGAGCAAGAAAATTCTCTTGACAGCTGAAAGTAAACTGAGATTATAATAGTGTCAAACTGTAGGCGTTACATATTGTATAGCCAATCCCAAGATTATCACAATTGAAAAAGCATTTGCAGATTTGCAACAACAACAACAGCAATAACAAATTCAAAATTTTCATTTTGATTTTCTTTACTGCATATTTAAAATTACATTTTTGTAAAATAAAACTGTTCTTTTTTATCATGAAACATTTCCTCTTTCTCTTAAAATAATATATCACTTTGCAATTGCTTTTCATCAGTATATTATTTATAAATTAAAATAACTATGTGCAATGTGTTTTGAAATCAAATCTTTTTTAATAATATTCCGTTATTATTAGCTCAAAGTACAAAGCTTTGCATTTCATTTTTTTCATTAAAATATTCTTCTCACACAAACGTATGCATTAAATAAATATCTATTGATGTAAATATTGCTTTTCTTTTAGTTCTTTAAAAATAATAAATGCAAATTAATAAATGTCAAAAATAACTTTGCTAAAAGAATAAGCACACAACATAAATAACAAATTTCCGCAACAGTGAAACTAAAAATGTTCAGATAAAAATCATTAATTCAAAAATTAACTTATTTAAATTTAGCAAGCAATAGAATAAATAAATAAATAAATAATAGTACATTTATTTCAAGCAAGCAGTTTTATATAGTTTTAAATGCATAAGGGTGTTAATATTAATAGATTGCATTTAATTTTGCAAAATTATGAAAATAATTCAATAAACTTACTGGTATTTAAAACTACATCAAAAATTCAGAAATACACAAGTTAAAATGATACATATAAAATAATTGCATGTTATATGCGTTTATTGATGAGTTTTGTTTTACAGTTCGAAAGCGAAACAGTGGTATCAAATGACAGCTTATTTTTTTTATTTTTTTAGAATAATATCACTATATTTACCTTTGCAAATTCTTATTAACATAGATGACTTATTAGAGAAGAAACAATTGTTTGGTTGGTTTTCAGATTAGAATTCATTGTAAGCGTTGTTGAAGAAGCCCTTTTGAAGTTCTATGTTCTTATGTATGGCAATACATTTGCCAACAAAAGAAGTATCTAATATGATTACATTTATTGATTAAAAGGAAGTTGTACTTCTTTTCCAGATGTTCAAATAATTTGCTAACAGATAAACATGAAAACAATGTAATTAATAGTTTGACATTTTGACATTGAACAAAATAAATCAAAAATATAGAAGAATATTATTACTATAATTTAAAGATTATAAAAAATATAATAAAATTAAGAACAATAAACATTAGATTTAAATTCAAATTCTGAATTCTAATACTTCTGAAAACTAAATTAAACAATTATGTTATTCTGCAATGATATTTACTGAAGCAGAAACGAAACAAAACAAAAAACTGAATAATATTAATTAAATGTTACCATTCTTCTTGTCAAATTGTACGGATGATTATTTTCTCATATTTGAATATATGAAACAACAAAACAAAAATGCAATACATTGACTGGTTTAAAACACAAAAATTCAATAATATATACAAATAATTTTCACTTTATAGGTAAATAATTATAAATTTTATCAGCTAGTAATTCATTTCAACTAAACGTGGCTAAATTACCACTGGTCATGATAGCACGCATAATGAGCAGATGATTTGCTTGAATAAAGAATTATGATTTATAATGCCAAGTTACGTAAGCAAATCGTTAAAGTTGCAAATAAATTTTTTATTATACAAATGATATTTTCTAAAATTTCAAAATTTCCCATTTTTTGTATCATAGTATCTACTCTAATCTTTCATTCAACATAGATACAATCTACAGCATCAGCTTGCGTTAGATGGATTTGGTGAAGTATACAAAATTAAAAAGAATTAAATTTCTAATAAGTAATTTAAGCCTAATATTCATATTATTCTGTTACATCGGGAATTTTGTAATTTTTTTAACTTCACACGGCTGTTTGTTTCTTAATTTGTTTGCGATCTCAAACTAATGAATTAAGTGTGAAATATTAACAAACTGAATTATAATTTTAAAATGTTACTACAACTGAACAAAAAGGAATTTAATTTTTCGGTTTGCTCGGTGAATTGCATTTGTTGAAAATGAAAACATTATTCATCATTAGAAAAGTAAAGATAATATTTAAATTGAAATGTTTCAAATGGCATAAATAGCAGTGAAATGTCACTTTTTATTAAGAAAGAAAATAAATTTTACTGTTATAAAAGTACATTCACTCAGAATTTGAAATTTAAAAAACACCGATCAAGAATTATTTCTGACCTAAAAAATAAAATATAATATCTGTTTATAGTAATTTCAATTTTGTACGTCATTAGGAAAATATAATCGGAACATTATTTTTAGCTTGGAGTAAAAGGTTAGTTACTGCTTTGTGTGTGTAAACAGTGTGCAAGCAATAAATAATAAACCGTTTCATAATCATCTCATATACATGGCGACATACCGTAGAATAATGGAGTAATAAATATAATTGAGAGAAGCAGGAAGAAAAACTGTTTCATCTTTTATTTAATCATAGGTATTTCCATCTATATATCATAATATGAATGACTATTTGTAAGTAAATTAAAATATACATACAGTAAGAATGACTTGCAAATCATTTTTCATGTGCTAATATTCTAATAATAAAATTTTAAAAGGATAATAATAATAATATGCTACATAAACTAAAAGAAAAATTCTTTTTTTGCATTTTATTTGCTTTAAAAGTTTAACATTCGTGATATTTAACATATTTTTAGATATTAATTTCTTATCAAAATAATTATTAAAAGTTCCAAAAAATTATTTGAAATATTTGCTAAAACGTAGGCTAATTGGTATCACTTGATGCATATAAAAATGAAATTGAAATTTTATTTTTATAAATTTAAGAAGACAATACAAATAATTATATATAACCAACTATTCATGCATAACTATGTTTAATAAGATTTAATTAACTTTTTCATTTTGTCTGAATGAAACGTCTCAGTATTCAAAAAAAAATTTCGAATTTAATTTCACATATCAAAATCCTGAATTCTATAATGCTATGTAGTAAAACTCTTGTAAAATAATGGTTGATTAAATCTTAAATTTTAAACAGTTTGTAGTAAAAGGGATGAAAAGAAAATGGATTAACGTGCATTTTGCATGGCACAGAGAAAAACATCATTATTTTGTCACATCAAAGTAATTGGAAAAAAACATCAATTTGAATTTTGATACCAGTAGAGCCAGTGAAGCTGTAACTAGTTATAATGATATAATTATAAGCTAGCAAAATGTTTGCTGGATTAAATGTCAGTCATCTATAAATACATTTGGATGTGCTGTTTATGCACCAGCTGAGTATTCATCATGGAATCTTCAAAAATAAAATACATGGAGACAAATCAAAATAACATTTATACTATAAACAGCTGAGCTAATAAATTATCACTAGTTTATATTTAAAATAATTTGTTATCATAAAAATAACTTTGCTAACATTGCACCGTTTAAACCATTGTAAAAACTAAACATTTTTATTTAAAGGCCATCTATTTTATTACTATTTCATAACTCATAAAATTAATATATTTTTTAAAAGAATTTAAACTTAAAAATAATAATAAATCCTTGAAAATGATAAAGGTTGATTAAAAATACAATAAATCAGTAATGGATTAAAGGCAAAATTATTCATTTCAACTTAAAACAATTTATTTTACATAGCAACAATGCAAATAATGCGAAAAAGTATTTCATTTTATGTTTTGTTCTCCTGTAAGTAATTATTGAAAATCTTTACATTTTTATTCTCTTTTTTTGTAACTATTCAAAATAATTTAGTACGAGGTCGATTTCCGTTTATTTTTTATTCACTTTATATAATCACAAGTCGCGAGTTTCCTGTCTTCAGTTTGTAACTGAATTAAAGAAAAAAATTACAAGAAATTTGCAAAAAATTTATTGAATTTATTGAATCATTCACCTAGATAAAGTATTATGATTACAAACACGCTCATTAGTATTATTTATTCAATTTCAAGTAATGAAAATAATATCAAAATGAACGATATAAAATTGAAATTGGTAATGAATTTGAATAATCTAAAACTCATCAAGAAATAAAAATTGCACAAAAATAAGTATTTAGAAAACAAAGAAAAAATATTAATAAATAGAATAAAAAAAATTGTGTTTCAATTAAAAAAAGAGATTTCTACCTTTAGATACTTTGGCTTTTGAAACAAACGAGACTGTTAAGCTGTATGTATTATTTCAACTAAGCACTGTGCATCATCATCATCCTCATCTTCGTTGATGTAGTTATGCAATTTAGAAAGTCACTTCAAATATAACTTCAATTTGAAATGCATTTCATTCTAACAGATCTCACACTAATCACATAATGCTAAGGAAAATTAAATTTTCAAACTTTGTAATTCCCAGGTTGCGTCAGAAAAACCTGACAAGCAAACTATCGATATAATTGATAAGAAACCACATTTTTGCATTAGATTTTGCATATATGAAGAAAAATTTCCAACACTCAGGAATGTTCATCAGCATAGCTTTGCTAAAATAAAGCACAGCATGATTGAATGCTTGCATCAATGCATTCATCAATAACAACGACAACGGCTTTACTACCACAAATTTATGCGGTCTAGTTGAAATGACGCTTTCGTCAATGTTGTACTAAATAAAGCAATTAGCTTTACCAAACGGCAAACCGGTAGTGCGTCAATTATTAATTCAACATGACTTATTTGAATCAATCATGTTGGATTTATTAAGACTGTGAGTATTGAAGACACTATCATATATTATTATTTTATCATAGCTTTTTTGAATGCCTTTAAAATGTTGAAATAAATATGGAAATTTAAATTAATTACTATGCTGCATGAACAATTAAAATGTCAAATGTAAGTTGAAATAATAATTTTTTAATATAAAGTTTCAAATAGTTATGAAATTTGAAGAAATAATAATTATTTCATTAAAATAGTTCTAATTTATAAAATGAAATCATTCGACAGCAAAGTAATGATACAATATTTTTTGCCTGTCATTTTAAACATAATAATAATAATAATAATAAAGCAATTAAAAATAAACTTAATTTTTTAAACATGAATTTATTTTTTGAATTATATTTATTAGAGTTTCACAAATATTAAACTTTATTTTTATTTATTTATTTTAAAGTGAACAAAACAGTAAATTACTGTACCAACCTTGGTAGCCGGTGAATGAATAAATTTTCAAGTTGCTTTTATAACAAAGCCCTTGCAAATAAATTCATTGAACATTTAAATAGAATATTTGTATTCTCTGTTCATCGTATAAAATATCCCTCTTATTTCCCGGGTGCAACATTTATTTATTGTTTTCAAAAATACTGATGAAATTTTTGACAATGATAAATAATAAAGTTTGCTTAACATTTTCTAAAACCGTCATATTCATCCTGGAAAATTCACATTTTTTACATTAAACCAATTTTCTATGACAGATGATTGCCGATAAAATTAGACGCTGTTTCATCTTTCAATTCAATGAGATAAAAAAAAATCATTTATCATGCACGCAACCTTTCCACTGTGGGAATATTTACATCCAGCAGAACTTAATCAGAAATCAAAAAGTATGAATTGCTTGAAAAATAAAAGCTGACGAAAAGTGATGTTTATTTTACTTTCGGTGAGCATTTTTATTAAACAAAAAATTATTGCATCTTTTACTAATTATTGAAATTGAAGTTGATAATGAATAGCTTATTAAGAGCACTGAATTTATTGAGAAAATGATCAATCATTATAGTAATGATTCATCACATTTTATTTTTTTATCAAACATTGGATATAAATTTTATATTTCTTTATTTTTCAAACAATATACCACAAATTTAGCACGTGATGTTTGTGAATATTACAAGAAAATAATGAAAATGATAAATAATATTAATTTATAATGATTGGAATTACAAGAGTGTGTGTGTAATAACTGTGATAATTTATTACAAGTGCTTACCTTTTCCAGGTATGTAAAAAATTGGAAAGAATAACCTTTTTTAGTTGAAGCTAAATGAAATTCAACAATGTGAATTGAAAATACATTATTAGCAGACTTATTTAAATACTTCTGCATAATGAATGCAAAATGAAACTTTTCAATTTTATATTTCTTTTCTTTTTTTTTACTATACACAAGCGAATGGTGTACAGTAAACAGATATTAACAATGATGCTTCTTTCTTTTGGTCACAAAGCTTTAAATGTGAATGACAAAAATACTGCATACAGCAAAAGAAAGCCATGTTTACAATTTAAATACACTTCCAAGCTATGAGAGATGGAACAATCAACTTTGAACAGCTGCACAATGTGCAGACAATACCGAATGTAAATAATTTGTCGACGTGTTCAGAACACAATTCAAGAGATTTTATTGTAATGCAATGAAAGCTTATAGAGGAGTGCTGCTTGGTTGAAAATGCTCTTCTTGCAATCTTTTCTAATGAAGCTCAGTTTCATGTTAATTCTATTTTTTACTTTCACCCTCTACCAATCGGATGCAGTTGAGAAAACCAACGGGACAGTTGTAAATTTAGCTCAAAATACAACTCAATCTGTTGTAAATACTTCTTCACCTCAAGCTAAGACTAATATTCAAAGTTCAAATAAAACAACATCCACCACTGCTGCAGGATCACAGATACATCAAACTTCACAAACGGACGAATTCAATCCTTGGAAAAAATTATACGGGGAAAGAGAAATTATAAAAGATGTGCTGGGATGCTCTTGGCCGGAAGATTTGATCGACAGATATAAATTTTGCGTCAAAAGTGCCCATTTGGAAAATTCATCTCTGCTCAACGTGGATCCAAGTGAAGGCTTATATTACGGTCTACTTAATTCCAACATATTGAAAACACTTGTAGAAGAGTGCAAAAAAGGAAAATGTCGAAATTATGTAAGTATTTCTATTTTTTTTTCTCTCAAAAATAAAAATTAAAAGAATCAAATTTGCTTCATCATCAAACATCATTACCTTCAATCGAAGTATTGATTTTGTTTATACACTGTAGGCTTAATTTCCAAATTTAGGTAGACATTCATTGTTCTACCTCAATGGCTAACTGAATCAAAATAATAATTTCATTCTGTTCATGAAACATGACTAGAAATTGTTACAAATGTGAAAAATTACATAACAATACCCTTTTTATTGCGTTTTATGATTTAATGGAATGCAATGAAATAAACGCAAAAAATATGATGATAAAATGAAATTGTTCAAAAGAAAATGTCACAGGTGTTTTTGATTTAATAAAAAAAATAATTTACAACATACTCTATTGATAATTAAATAGTACAATTTTAATTGTCCAAGTTGTACAAGGACACGTCAACGTACTGTGTGATGAGAAATCATTATTTACATTTTTATTGATTTTCATGTTCATGAAAATTAATTACTTTTCTGTAAAAACAAAAATTCTTTATACAATTTGAACATTTTGAAAACAGCGATATTCCAATAATGTAATGAATTTTGTATTTTTCACATTAATTTGCTAAGAATTTAATGCAAATTACAAATATTCATTGCTATATTTTTACTGCTAAAAATAAGGATTACTTAAAAGTAAATCAATTATCTGTTTATCAGAGTTTATTATTATTATTATTATTATTATTATTATAAACTGCATTTGATATATTTAAATTTCTATGTATTTTAGATTCAACCACAACAAATTAAAGATACTATTTTAATTTGGAGAAAGAATATGAAAAGTATAAATGAGTTTCGAAACTGTCTTCAGAAAAACACAGAAGGGATGGCACGCCTTTGCGGAATTGGAAGCCAAGTATAAATTCTTTTTTTTAATTGAAAAAGCATACTATAAATGCTTTAATTACAATATGTACTTTTTATATTTGTATTTCTTTATTTCGAATAACTACTATATTTCAAAATTACATACTAATTGCTTTCAAGTGTTGAAAATATGTTTCAAAAAAAATTTAATTCACAATTACAATATTGTATTCATTATTCAATTTACTCTCGACAGTTTTTTGAATATTACAATACCTTTTTTATTGTTCTAAATGTTTATACTCTGCTTCTGTTGTTTTATAGTTAAGTACGACAATCAGTGGAATGGTTGGAATGCATATAAATATTATAGAAATTATTTTACCGGCTTTGGAGCTTGAAAAAGATAACGAAAGCGAATGCCTGATTGAAATCATCGAAGCAGCTTATTATACAGCTACTATTTACCTTGGAACTGAATTTTATAAACGAAATTCTGTGAGTAATTTTAAAGCATGCTTTACCAAAAAATAGATAGTACTGTTTGTAGTTTATTTGAAAAATATTTTTTATAATAATTTTTTATAATACAATCTCTATTATATGTAGGTATTCTGCTGGGAAGTGACCCAAAATGATTGTATGCCAATATGTCGTCAGTTTGCTGAAATTATACAATGCATGAACAATAAATGCAAAAAATTAAAAGAATACGTTAAAAAGTGTGTATAAAATGTGAAATATTGCATAATTTTAAGGTGAATATCTGTTGTTGTTTTTTTTAATTTTTAAGAGTTGGAATTTGGCAATGGTATTATTTGTCAGAAGAGAATGTAATGAAGAAGTGCAATCTTACTGAAGAAGATGTATGCAAAAGTAGTGCAATTGGACAGTTCAACAAACCTTCTGTAAGTTTGCTTACTTCATTTATTATATGAATATTTTTTTTATAAAAGAATTATCAAAATTTTTAGGATTCTTCCAGTGTTGGAATAAAACATCTTTTTAATATTATTGGTGAAAAATTTACTGAATTCAAGCATGATGTAGAAGCAGAGTTTCATACACCATTTTACATTGTCGTTGCAACGACATTGTCAGTTTTCTTCATTTTAATTTGTACGATAAATTAATTTAAACTTTCAAATTAATAATAATTGATTGTTTTAGTTTTCATTACACTAATATGCATGTGGCGAAACGGGTTGATTTTGAAACGAAAACGTAAAACAGTAAGGTACAGTAAAATTGTGCCATCCGACAATTTCAGAGCTAACGAAGAAACTAGAGCTTTGACAATGGCAGAAGATGATTTCTGACAGTACACCTCAACAATAATTATCATATTTCAACCTCTTTTTCAATTTATCAAATATTTGATTTGTGATTTTTGTTCAAATAAAAAAGATGTTATAAATTTTCTAAGCAAACTATCATCACGTATAACTGTTTTGTAATAATTTTATGCAACATATTGTTGAATTGAAATTTATTTGTAATTTAAAATTGCCTAATAAATTTTTTTATTTGTTATATTATAACGTTTACATGTTATTAAAAAATTACATTTATGAATTGAATACTTTGAAACAATGCATATTTAACATTTTAAAAATCCCATATTTGTATAGTTTTATTCAAATAAAAATAACTAAAACCTCTATATGATTATTATTATTATTATAAAATAATATTTTTACTAAAAAAATGCTTAATTAATATTTTATTTATGTCTTTCAACATGTAAATATATTATTAAGCACAATTATTATTTGAAAATATGAAAAAAAATGCTGTTACAATTAAATGTGTATAATTTGTTATAGAGAATTTAAATAAACTTGAAATTAATATGTACAACAATGTCATAGTATAATGTGTTTTAAGAATTTAATATTTATTATGTGGAAATAATTTCCTTGTGTTTTGTTTTTTGCTTTATAAATTGCCAGTGGAATACATTATATATGCATATATTTTTTACTACATTAAGAGTGAAATTTCCAACAAAGAATAAGAGATCAAAGTAAGCTGAATTGTTCAATAGGAAATGCTTTGCTTTTGAGATAGTTATTTTTTCACGTAATGTGATTGACAGCGGCGCCATGCGGTCAACCGATGGTCAAAGGCGGCTTGCCAATCATAAGCACAGTTGTTCATCAATTGTTCAAGAAGAAAAACAATTTTGACAAAAAATACAAACAGCTGACTAGGATATCAGTCAGCAGCTTACTATTTAGCATAGCTTGTCGGCACTTTTACCAAAAAAGCATTATTGTTTTTATTTCGTTCACCTCAGATCAATTGAAAATTGATATATTACAATTCTTTTTTATAAATAGTAATTTATTCATTTTCATCTTTGATAATTTCATCTTTTTATTTACATTTTTTAATTTATACTTTAAGATCAATTGACATTTATAATAAATTTTTTGCAGAACAGTTTATCATTTAATGCAGTGACCCAAAGCTATAGATACTTTATTATATTTTTTTATTTGCATAACCTGGTAATAAAAATAAATGGTTAGAAACAGAATTATTTCAAACAAGTTGACTTTATTATTATAAATGAGATTATTTTTAAAAAAAGATAAACAATTAAGCATCACGGTGTAGAGTGTGTTTAAAAATTGTTTTTATGGGAAAGAGAAAAAAATCTCGTAGTATGACTGAAGAGCAAAGTAAATTGTCCAATAGAGAATTAATCTGCTTTTTAGCCGGTGGTCATTCAGAGCACTTTCAATGGAGGTTGAAAAGAAAATACACCGCCCATAAACTTTGTTGTACGGTTGAGTGGACCACTGATCCAGTGTACAAGTGGCTTGCAAATAATCGACCGTCAGCGCATGACCAAGAGCTGCATTAGCCGGCGCCGAAAGGGTCAACGAAATTGACGAATTTTCCAACATGGCGCCGTCCACTAGAAATTTGCCATCTAATCTGACCACCCCCATTGTTAGCAATGGCGCCGGGCGCCAATTGACCCTGGTCACGGTCGACGGTAGTGCTTTGGATCGCGTCAGATTTCGCGGTTGGGTTGTCCAACCAGATCAACACTAGATGAAGCATTGTTTGAGATTCGATAAGCGGATCGAGCAAAACTCCAAAGCGGGCAGATGTCCAACGGCCGGGTCGAACATCAACTGGTGTCCATCAGCTGGGAGTGACCGCCCGCCGTAGCGGAACCAATAGCTTTGCCCTGCCCCGTGCAGAGTGAAGCTATTGTTGCATTTAGACATTGTCTGTTGTTAACGCCAGCTTGCGCAAACGTTGAAAGCGTTGTTCACTTTCTGGCCGGCCATTGCTGCTCATTTGCTGTCCAACGGTGCTGATAAAGCTTCATCGAGGCGCGAATCACATTCACATGCAGAGACTTTCTTTCTATTCATTATCAATAGACTCAAATTACACATCTGTTCAACAGAAAAAAAAGAAATGCAATATTAACTCAACAAATAACACAATTGTTTCACATAAAAGAAGAAAAAAAACGGAAGGAAAAAAGGATACATACTTTATGCATAATTGAAATTAAAATTTGCATTTATGAACATTTTTCATGGATCAAAAAATAAAATAAAATACGAAAAAAAGAAAGATAACAAATTGATGCCAAGCCATTATTCATCTGTCAAAATATGCTAAAATCCATTAATTCCAAAAGATTACTTTGTCAGTCAATCATCAACGAGATTTTATTCTAATGATAAACATTCAAAACAACATTACATAATATAGCTTAAAAAATTAATTTTTATACAATTGCTTTATTTTATTTATTTCAATAAACTGTACATTTTTACATTCAATACAAAAAAAAACCATCTAAATATGACCAATGGCAAAATATGCTTTTCTTCTATTTTCAAGAACACGCATGAATGCTTTGATGCAGAAATTATAAACTGAATATATTATTATTACTGGATTTTTTTTATGTATCTTTTTGTTTTTTTGGTTATTGCGGAAAAATGAATTGATTAAAAAGTCAAGAACTGAGAAGATTTATTAGCTGATTATGACCCAGTTCCGTGTGATGAAGATGTGTCAAATTGGCGACGGTAAACTAGCATACGTCATCATTAACTCTTTGCAAGAGGTGAGCCGGCGCCGTTAGCAATCAATCGTCTCTTTTCGACCTGATCACTTTTGTCTGCTTATTTTCCCACCGCAGCAATACAATAACATCAATATAATGAGTGAGTAAATTTTGAAAAAAAAAATTTCATTCACTCTTTCATTTTATGATAATATTTCATTTTAAAATGATTTTAAATTTGCATTC
Organism: Trichinella papuae; assembly: GCA_001447755.1. Lineage (NCBI taxonomy): Eukaryota > Metazoa > Nematoda > Enoplea > Trichinellida > Trichinellidae > Trichinella > Trichinella papuae. Next base: position 41,851 of record JYDO01000017.1, on the reverse strand, counting down.
CAACAGAACAATCAATTTATAAATTTCGATAAGCTTTTCCATAAACTGCACTGTATGCATATGCATGTATTTTTTTGTTGTATTGTTGTATGGTTTTTGCTGTATTAGCATAATTTCTGCATATTGTATATATATATATATATATATATATAAGCAAGGGTATAAGTTCACGTATAAAAACAAAATAATAAGACTTTATTGTTTGTAGTTAGCCGATATTCGTCGATTGTTTTTGCAGATATTTATCACAGGAAATTGTTCAATTAACGCCGGCTGACCGGCGCCCCTTTCCATTCATTCTTGCCGATTGTATCGTCTTTCGGCTTGTCGGCTTGTATGGAATTGCCAGTTGGCGCCTACACGGGTCAACCAATGGCGCCTGACATGTCAACCGTTGGCACCTTTTGGCTGGCAAATGGCCTTTTCCCTTTCCGACAATAGACGGCGCTGTGCAATTGCAACGCCGCTTCTACAAGCGTAAAAGGCATCGGTGGGCGTGCTAACGAGCTAACGCGCTTGGTCATCCAAAAATATAAAAAATAATAATAAATAAAATAATAATTATAATAATAAAACCAGAATACGGGCCACAGTTTTTCATTCTTTCATTTCTACTCATCCATTGGCTGTTGCTTGTTTTGCTTTTTCATTTTTGTGGCTGAACTTTTTTGCTTTCTTCTTCTTGCAGTGAACTAACTACACAACGGTACAATGATGATGATGATGCTGAATAAGCAGAAGGATACCAATGACGAGAAACCATCACCGTCTGATGAGAATGTGATCGTGGAGTTGGAAAATTCAAATTTGTGGAAAAATTTTCACCAGCATAGCACCGAGATGATTGTCACAAAGGGCGGTCGTCGGATGTTTCCCACGCTGCGCTACGTCGTGTCCGGTTTGGATCCCAATGGAACCTACGCTGTATTTTTGCAACTGATAGCCACCAGCGAGTGGCGTTACAAATTCAGCAGTGGACGTTGGGCAGTGGCCGGTCGAGCTGATCCGTCTGCTTTTCAAGCGACCAGCTCTCAGATGTACACGCATCCCGACTCACCGGCTTCAGGCAGAATTTGGATGAAACAGTCGATATCTTTTCACCGGCTCAAATTGACCAACAATCCACACGGCAATCAAGGACACGTATGATATATTATTGCTTTGCATTTTTCGCTTTTTCTCATGTCAATAATTTTAGATTCTATTACAATCAATGCATCATTATATACCCGTGATAAGTATTGTTCGTTTGCATGAATTTTATCCGCATCCGTCCAACGGCGCGTCACAGCTTGTTGCTAGATGTTCATTTCCTGAGACACAATTTTACGCCGTTACTGCTTATCAAAATGAAAAGGTGATTCAATTGAAAATTGATCACAATCCGTTTGCTAAAGGCTTCCGTGAATCTGGAAACGCCAAACGTGCCACAACCGTTGATGATGATCAAGGTATTGTGTAGCTTATATCTTATTGTTTTGAGAAAAAGAGAATTATTGCAAAATTATCATTTTTCAGAAATGAAACGATCAAAAATCCCCACCGATAAGTCAGAATGTGATTTCACTCATTCGCCAGTATCTGCTGTGGAAACTGCCGAAAAGTTGAAATGTGCCCAGGAACCGACGGAAGAGAAAATGCCCACACAACCAACCCTAGTGGCACCGACGCCCTTGATGTTGTCCGTGCCTGCGTTGAATTTGCAAGCTCAAAGCGCACTTTGGTCAGCCTCCGCCTATGGCGGAGGAATCTTGACAACTCCGGGTCTACTGGCTCCACAGTTGATGGTTCTACCTCCTCCAACCGTGTCCACTCAACCTATAACTGCTTGGCAGCCGTCGCCTTCAACCTTGGGTTTGATCTCTTCATCGCCATATCCATTCAATAGGCTTGTTTTCCCGTTATCGTTGTGATATTTTACAGTTCTTCTTTCCAAAATTAATAAGAAAATAAATAATTTTTCTTTCATTTTTCTTGCTTACAATGTTTACAGTAAGAAATTGAAATGCAGCAATGTTCAACATCAAAATGTACTGCATTTCTTTCAGTTATGTTCATCATCGTAAAGTAATTTTTTTTTCTTTAAACACAATTTTATTTAAAAATTTTGAACATTTTCAATTTTTTCTTTCATAATAATATTATCATTTTTCAGTTTTAAAAATACAATGTCATTTTCATCGAGTCAATAATAACATTGATGATGTAACTTTAAAATACTCCTTTTTTGAAATACTGTACTTTACAAAAAAAGATACTGCATATTTGTTGTTCAACAACGATTGTGATTAGTGAAATGTACTGACAAATTTGAAATTTTTTCACTTAACATACATAAAAAACATATTACAATGAATGATAATTTTGTGTATTTGCAATTTGATAAGTAAAAACACTTTTTTTAATAAAATAAATATATTTTTTAATAATCATTGTGATAGTTATTTTTTAATTTAAATTATATTAAAAAAATAAAAATTATGCAAATTATTTAGCAGGCACAATTTTTTTATTTCCTGTTTCTTTGTATTGATTGCTTTTAAATGTGTAATCGAAATGTGTCATTGGTAATCAACCTCTCTTCTGGTAGGCTCAACGTTTTGTTAAAAAAATTCTCATTCTTTTTTTTAAAGAATTTTCAGTTATGATTAAAAGATTAAAGTTTTTGTAGTTGGGTTTATTCTGTCAGTTGCAATATGCAATAATATGAAATTCGTCATTTCAGAGATTTATCACAGAGCTGTTGATTTAAAAAATCGCAAATATGCAATACTATCCATAATTTGGTCAAACAGTTAACTTCAATTATTTTTCAATATTTCAGAAAAGTCTTGCATAAATTTAATCAGATTTGTTTCTTTTTTAGAACAAAGCAGTATTGATTGCTTTTACTGTTTTTTGAATTACTTTTCAAGTTTAATGAACTCAAAAATAAATATAAAAGTAGGAAAGAAATCAAATGTATTTAGAGAGATAAGCATTTTACAGTTTTTCCATTCGGTAGAGTTAACAATACAATTTTTTCACAAAATTTTGATGCAATAAAATTTAATTATTTTTGAAAAGCTGCTTTGATTTTTTTTTACTACTTTCACTGCATTATTATTAATTCTTTGTTAAATATTATTTCACACATGTCACCTATAAAGCAATTAATTTCAAATATTGAACAAAGAAATTTGAAATTATTTCAAAATCCTCTGGTCATTTTCACTTTTACACTTCTACATCGGTGTGAAAACATTTACATTGACTTTAATTTATTTACTAAATTAATGTCACTGCAAACAAGCAAAAACATAAAATCATATCTTACTGAATAAATTTACAAATGCATTCAATGACATTGACAATAATTTTTGCAAGAATAGTGTTTACAATGAAAAATATTCTTCAAATTAATCAAAGACAGCAGAAAAGTTTATTCGTAGTTCATTTCATAAAGTTATTCTTTTCTGACCGGTAAATAAGTGATCGTTCTTCAATTTCAGGTGTGCTTGGAAATCCAACATCCCAAAAATGTTCCGGTGTTTTTGGTCTAGGATGCAAAGCTCGATGACGACCAACTTCTTTCAGTCGTTTAGCTTTTTCTTCATCGTCCAAATATAATTTATCCACGTAATTTCTACAACAGTGACAGGCATGTCCGTGTAATTTTTTCCTCTCTTGTTTGCTTTTGACCGGCTCATTTATGTATTTGTATGGAACTGTCGCTTCATTTTCAGGAACTGAATCAAAGCTGCTGCTTAGCAAAGGGTCGACTGAAACAGATTTCAAAGCATAATTTTCATGTGATGTGGAAACTTTATCCGGTGAACATCGAATTTCATTTAAATCAGCTGAAGACGCAGCTTGAAGCTCCAAATTCGAATGTAAATCAAAATTTTCAATATCATCGGAAAAATTGAATTCATCAAAATCAAAAATCAAGCAACGTTTTTTCCTTTTCACTGAAGAAGAAAAGAGTTCTGGTGAATATTCCGCTTTAGTCAGAAAAAAGTTCTTTGCATGTGCATCAGGAGTTGCCGGTAATATATTTTCAACTGTTTCATCTTCATCTTCAACGGGCGGTGCCAGAATTTTTGAATTAAAATTATCACTTGACATAAAATCAGATATCTGCAAACACGACCTAAATTTTACGATCAATTAAATTAATTATTCAATAATCTTTTAAATTAAATGTAAAACATATATTAACGTTGAAAACGTAAGTAAATTTTAAAATCATAATAATAAATAATATTAATAATAAATAAATCCATTAAACAAAGAATAACAATCAACTTACAAAAAAGTACGTCTATTTATTGAATCGAAATATTCATGCACATGAGAATATACTATATTAGCAAACTTTTAATCAAATATTTACGATAATTTATCACAAAACTCAAAAAGGCGCACGTTCCCCGTCTTAAAAGAAAATTAAATTTTTTTGAAATTTGAAAATGCCGGAAAAAGTATAAAAAGATAATCAAGCTTAAACTTTCTATTAGATACAAATAAATTTTAATGAAAAAAACAGCTCATATTTAATATGAAAATAATTCATAATAAGTATTTAAATTTTAAACATTCAAAAAATTACAAATAAAAATTTATATTAAATTTTCTGTTTTTTTTTTTAATGTTTAGCAAATTACAGCAAAATTAAAAGTATAACAAACATAAAAATAAATTAAAAAATAAAATTATTATGATATTTATTTATTAAAATTTTTTTAAATAATTTACATCTAATTTAATTTAAATATAAAATATCGGTAAACAATACAGTAATTAATGTACCTCTACATCTTTAGGTATAGACAGTAATTATCTTGAATGCGTTTTTATTTTTTTAGAAATTAAAAATAATTTATTTACTGAAAAAACACTAAAAAACATTTTATTCTTTAAGAAATGTATAAAATAATTTTTATTAATGCTGGTAATTTAAAAATTAAAGACATGTTTACATTATTTATTTTTTATAGTAAAATAAAGCTGTAAAGCTCCTACTTGAGAAAAAAAATTAATTAATTTTATAAAATTATGCAAAAAAAATGTTTAATATTCTTCTGTATTAATAACTAGCTTTGATTTTATTTAATTTTGTTTTGCTTCACATTGAGCATTTGAACTTGCATATTATGTATTTCTACGGTCTTGAAACAATGAGATATACAATAGCCGTTGTCACTTCTTTGTTTGTACTGTATGAAGCATATTTGTAGAAATTTTAATTTTGTATTGTTGAACAGTTTTCCATAGTTTTTTAAATTTTTGAATAAATTAATTTAATTCTTTTATAGCACTTTATAATCCTTTTATTATTTACATTAGTTTTTGATTTTTTGTTTTTGATTTGAGCAACTGTCAGCTTATGAATAAAGACGCAGTTTCCGACAACATTGAAGGCGTTAAGCTGGACGAATGTGTGAAAGAATCAAACATCTCAGGTTTATTTTTACATTTTTCGATAATTTTCTTCTTCAACATCATTTAATGAAGCGTGTTTTAGGTGATGAAAAGAATCAAGAAAAAATGGAGGACGTTAATAAAGGTTTCTAAATTTTTTGGACTTTCTTATTCTTTAGTAGTAAACACAGCTTCATTTACCATAAAATGTTTTAGGTATTGGAAGCTGCGACTGGGGTGATATATTGGATACCGAGGAATTGAATGGTCTGTTTGGCTATGTTTATGTTTGTAGTTTTTTATTTGAACGATTGTGGGACATTTTTATAGGAAATACTGAAGTGCTGAGTTGGGCTGAGGAAGTGGAGATTTATAGAGGTTAGTAGAATATTTGATTGTATTTAGCGTTGGTTTGAATGTTTTTCAATATTTTTTAGAAAATATTGAAACATGCAACTGGGCAGATGAGGTGGAACGAAATTCTTTTCATGGTATGTTTTAATGTTTTCATTGTTTACTAGCCAATAAAGTCAGTTCTTAATTTTAAAAAATTGAATTTTAATTTAAGAAGAGAATCACAATGAAGATCTGAAGAATTCAATGGAAACTAAAAACACATTAAAGATAGAAAACCTGCCTAATGATCCGCCATTTTGTGTGATCATCTTAAATTTGCTACACACTAACAAAGTGCAGGTGGCGGAATTTTTTCGAGGTCTTGAAGTAAGTTTGTCATTAGATCTATTTTAAAGTTTATTTTGAATAGAGTTTTGTAGTTTTATTTTATGTAAAGCGCATTTTTTATTTTCATTTTACACGCAGTTGTTATCCTATTGAGTGTTGATATCTTCCTTCTATATAAATATTTTGAGTTTTTATCATTACATGATTGTTATTGTGATCGTTCAGTTATTTATTTATGTTTACCAAATAATAATAATAATAATAATGATTGTAAGTTTTTTTTAATGTTGAAGGAGTTGAAATGGCGATTGTAAATATTATATTGTCTGAATTTTTCTTACGCTTAATTTAATAGTACAGTGTTTTATTTTTTTAACTGATGAATTTTATGAAATTTTATATTCTTGACTCAGAATTTCAGTAGGTTGGTCTAAAATTTAATTTTTGACGTTAAAAAGTATGCAGTGATTGTTTGATTTTGTTTGATTTTATGTGGAATTTAAATTATTTAAGTAGCAACTATTTGCAAATGTGAATTAAGATTAGAAAATCAGTGTTCAAAATTGATGAACGCTTTTTTCTTTATAATCAATATAAATTGTTGCACTTATGTGTTGTATAATTTTTTTTTAATTTTTCATTTATTTTGAAAGATGTTTTATTTTAGATTATTGATTTTCATTTCATGTGTTATGGAGATACCGGTATTGCATATTCTTGTATTGTTGAGTTTGCCGATTTGAAAACTATGGAAGAAGCTTTGTCCATGAATGGAAAGGTTTCTATTTTATTCATTGTTTGTTTATTTTTTTTTTGTATAATATGTAAATGATTTTAGATATTTTATGGTCGTCACATAAGAGTCGAAATACCGCACTGTCGAACTAATGCTCTGCGTAGAAGGAGAAGTATTGCTTGTTTATATTTTCCTCGCATAAATATCAATTTTCAATTTCAGTTTTATTTCATTTATTCAATATTGAATTATTTCAATGTTTCTCGTGATAATAAAGCATTGAAATATTTAGACACTAGCAGCAGTGCAGATCGCTATCGTGACGGTCGAAATTACAGGAACATTGCACAGCGACAGCGAAATTACAACGAAAGAGGTGTTCAATATTCAGATATTTCACGTAGGCATGCAGAAGGGTCGTCGAGATCAAGTTCAGTCGTGGGAAATGTTCCGTTGAACAATAATCGCTACTTGTACAGTAGAAATCATTCAGCAAGTAGACAAATGCCTGCTGATGGCTCCAGGATGAACAGTCGTCGTGATGGTAATTATGTCCACTTTCTACGCAGAATACGCATGTGCATTGTTTGTGATTTTTTGTTGAAGAATTCAGACGTCGTCCTGAAAGTGTCGACGGTTCCTTTCAGAGAAATGCAACGCTTGAAAATGGAGGAAGAAATGATTCTATTCCGTGCAATGAGAGTAATTTACATATTTGCAATTTGATTTGAGTGAAAATGTAAATTTTTACACACCTTCCAGCTATTCCGGTAACGAAGTGGAAATGTGAAAGTGACGAGATGTTTTGCAAATTGGCAACAAACGATACACCACGTTCGTATCAGACAATATTTGGTGAGGCAAAGCCAGTTGATACAGCAGCAAGAGAACGAGAAATTGAGGAACGTCTGTCAGCAGAATCAGTGTGAGTGCTGTTGTTGATTTTATAGGAAATTAAAAAGGAAAATCTTAAAGTGAAAAATTATTTTTTCTTATATGAATTTCAGATCTCGTCGACATTCTTCATGCTCGTACTCATCTTCAGTTTCTGTTAGCGCGAGAAATGTTGCTGATCGACTTGCTGGAAAAAATAATTCAATTATTAAAGAGAATGCATCGTCTACAGACGAAGAAGGTATGGATATTTCAAGTATTCAATAAAACTTCTTTTTTGCCTATAGTTTTTCGATCCGATAGTAATTATAATAGAAGATCATTTAGACAGACAATTTTTAATTATAATTATTGATTAAAAAAATTTTTTTTAAACAAATTAATGTGATTTTTTCATGATGCTATACAACGTTATGTTTCATTTTGGTGATTATTCTTTATTTTAAATAGCATCTGGATGTGAACGTCAAATGTCAAAACATTCTTTAATCAAGGGTCAATTTAAATTGTTGACCCGTGAAAAGCCACCGACGGAAGTGCCAGTTGAAGATCAAAATCAGTTTCAGACGATGACAACATGTAAATTTGTTATTCTTGCTGTTTTGTCTTTAATTTTTATTAGTGTTGTTCCTTCAGATGCACATCACCAAAGCCAGGGAAGTGTCGAAGCTGTTGTGGAACAGTTGAGCAATGTTCAAGTGGGTGCCTCGACTGTTCGGCAGTCAAAGCCACGTCGTTCTGGATACAGTCGATACCAGTGTCGGCGTGGAGTTGAATCTGCTGAGCAAAGTCGAATGGAAATGCAGAACAATCGAGATTGTTCTGAAAGATCAGAAAAATCACCATCCGACTTCAATGCTCAAGCGATTTCGAAGCGGCCAAACAATATCCATCAAAGACCGCCACGACATGGAGGCAAAGTACTGCCGCAACAGCCGACTGCCAGAATTGGGGATCGCGTGAACAGCGACGTCAGGGAACTACGGCAGAAATCGACGGTTCCCATATCAGTGCCCTATCGGCAGCGGGATTGGCACACGGCGACCGGTGGATCCGTCACAGACGACCTGCGCATTGGATATTGGCAAGTCGTTAATGGAGTTGAACGCAACGTGCGCCAAGATGACCGGTATCATGGTTCGGATAGAAAATTCGATAGTAGAATGAATTCGGCGTTACGTTATCCGGACCAGCAGTCAGCCACTGTCACCACTGCTAGCTATCATTCTGCCAGTAACTTAGCACAGCCGGGTAGGACTTTTGACAGAGGAACAAAAGGCAGAAATGAACGACATTCCCAGTTACGCAGTGGTAGAGCTGATGGAAATTATCCGGTTGTCGATCGACGACAAAGAGGGCAAGAACGGGTTCATCGAAATTCAAAGAAACAATCTGGAAGAAGTGAAGCTTGCCAAAATAACCTGCCCGATATTGATGAACGAGCTCAGGTTTATTCATTCAATGAAAACAGGGGTGACGAATCAACTAGCCGTATGCGATCCTATAAAAATCTTGTTTGGCATAATAGCAACCGTAAGTCACTACTGATAAACAACATTGTTGTTATTTAAATAGTTGAACAACACGCATTTAACTATTCTCATATCCTGAATTCATTATATATATTTTTAGTGCATATAAAACTAACTATTGCATGCAACGTTTCAAAGTTTACCATTAATTGATGAACTGTATCTTGTTTGTATTTTTAAGGTACTGCAGGTAAACATCTTTACAATCCGAATCTGCAAAAATGGGAAAATGCAGATATTAGAAATAGTATGGAAGTTCGCAGCAGTGAAACTGTGCAGAAAAGAATTGCAGAACCGAATTCGCCTGCTAGCGGTTCTACATTTTTGACGAAACCAAAAACTGATCGCAACGACAAAGCGTTGTGTAATATCTCTTCACGGGATGTTGAATTGCCTCAGTCACGTTCAACGGTCGCTGTTGTGGAAAAAGAAGAGCTGAAAAACAATTGCAGAGAAGGCGAAATTCAGCAAAATCCAAACCGAAGAAACACGAACGCTGCGAGAGGACGTCGTAGAAACAAAGCTGCTTCCAACGTAATTCAGTATATCTTTTTTTTTAATCTAAATATGCATATTTATTATGTTTGTAAGTTTTAGGTTTATCTGAATGAAAACAAGTTCCGAATTCTGCAGAACATAAAAAGCGAATGAATAACTTGCCATAACTTGCATATTATATACTCATTTACATATTTATCGAAATTTTTATCCCTTTCTTCGTTACTTAAGTACTTGCTTGTCTCCTTTAACTAGTTTATATTTTAAATTATGTTTAGCTCATTTGATACTGTATTGATTGTATTGATGTACACTTTTGACCTATGCCACTTTGCCTTGGCTCCCTGATTCAAAGATCTACGTAACAGTAATGCCTATACGATGAAATACGTCAATGTATATTGTATTTGAACGTTGAAAAGGAACAAAGTCATATTTCGTACGTCTTTTTTTCGTTGAATAAATTTCTTTTAGCCATAAATAATTGGTGTTGAAAAAGCGTTTTGCTGAAACAAAAATGTATATTCAAAATATTAAATCATTTATTTTGGCGGCCATGTGGAATTGGCCAGTCTGGTAAATGACCGATGTTACCGTAATTTTATAAATTATTCATCCTGTCGTCTGCGGGGTTGTTTCTAACGAATTATTATGTTAGGCCTATAGCGTTTATCAGTAATAATCGACACTGCAACTTTCAACTTAAAATATAACGTATTTTCTATCTTTTTATGCTAAAAATGATTAGCCGAAATGGATGATTTTGATAACTGATAGATTGCTTGAAATTATTAGACCGTAAAGTATTAGATTAGTAGAACTTTAGTAAACCGAAAGCAAGAAAATCGATGATCAAGGAAGAATAACGACGATTTTAGCAACAGAACAAACATTTCTCACTAACAATAATAATAATAATAATCGCATCGTTGTCTCGTTTATACAGATCTCCATAGGTCAGTAATTCGTCTTAAGGCTAATGATGTCATTCAATGATGGGACGTACCTTCTGGAGGTCAGCGTTGACCCGGTCAGATGGTGCTACATCGCCGACGGCTATCAAAGAGGCGTGACATCTTGTTTGTTTTAGTATTCGACAGGCAGCTTCTCTCGGACAAAGTTGGTCCTGTTGTTTAATTCTTACATCCTCCCACCCATAGAAAAGGTTGTTTTCATCATCTGGAGTTGCGGCTTCCAACAGGTGGAGGCGTGCCGTCGGCCTAGTGGCAGTCGTAGTTGCTGTTTTCACTCTTGCTGGACGCGCGATTCCATCCTTTCTATGGTATAGTTGTACAATTCATCCTGGTGACGCGGGCTCAATGAGCTCCTCTTGGTGTCACTTGTATCTCGATCAGTTTTTAAAATCTATTTAAAAAATTTTAAATACTCCTACCTGTAAATCAATAATTGCAGACAAATTGTTCATGTATATGCCGTTTTATGTAGTATGTGACGTATATCTGACTGCGATGGTTGTTTGTTTAACAAGCAGTCTGAATATGCTGTATCAGGAGGCCATTGCAAACTTGAAGAATATTTATGAAAAACAAAATTGTTATTTATAGGTTTAGGATGTCAGGTTGTTTACTTTTGCATTTGACTTTATTTTTTGTGCAGTAAAAAAGCAGATTATGATTAATATTATGTTATTTAATTTAAATTTAATCTTTACGAATAACATATATATCTAATAGTAGCGTAGAAAAATGTAATGATGATTTTGGAACGCACCGCCTTTTAGTACTGAGCTGGACGCGTTATCTTGCGATTCTTTTTGAGTGTCGAGCTTGTACTATACACATTCAGATCAAGTAACTTTTGACCATTTCACTGGATACCCATCCAGCAATTCTTAGTCAGGCTTGTTTTATTCATTTTTCCGAGATAACTAGGCATCTGTAATGTTGCCAAAGAAATAAACGCAACGTGATTGCAGAATTATTTTGAACAAGCGAGTTATTGGTGAAAAAATTCCCTCTTACAGAACTGTACTTTTAATAAGATTGTAGAATAGCGAACAGAATAATTACAGATTGAATATAGCGTGAGAAAAGCAACAGCACTTGTAACATATTAGCAATACAAATGTTGTGTAAAATAGACGATCAAAGGATATGAAGCTCGAAATTTGTTAAAAATCAAAAACTTTGATAACCATTTTAAAAGCAATAATTAGATTGCAGGAAATAGATAAGAAAAATTACAAGTTCAGTTTTGAATTGAAAGAATAGTGAATCAGTTAATCATTTGATTTTCATAAAATCTTTCGTGAATTAATTTCATCATAAATATTGTAAATTAATTAAATAATAACAATTTTTTTAAAATAAAAACGTTAATATTGTAAAATTTAAAAAAAATAGTTGAAAAACTGTTTCGCGTGTTGTGAAAAAAAGGTTTTCCAAAGTGAGGCTTGAACCCGATACCATTAGATTTATAAGCATTTGGTTTAAAATTTCAAAAAATTGTCAGATTTTTCCTCATTTTTTGTAAGTTATTTTCACTTGTAAGCAATGTAGTGTAAAAAGGTAAGGACCAGGTCTGAGTTTCTTGAACGGGCTGTACCCGGCGGCTCATTCGCGAGCGCTATCCCATCACTGCGCTGACGCGGGGACTTTTGCCTGCTGCGTTTCCGCCCTCGGCCGGTCCGACCCTCTTTGACGAACCTGGTCGACTCGGACTCCTCAGAATCAACCATGTTGACGCCATGCTTGATGCGGACGCTCGGTCAACATGAGCACAACCAGGCACAGAGCTCCCGCTCTCAAGTCATCCACTGGTCCAAGCCTCCAAGTAGCTGGATTACAAGCGTTCGCCACAACGCCCGGCAATGACAAAATGAACATAAAAAATATATATAGTGAATTGAATTTTTTGTTGCTAATTTAAATATTGTTATTGTCTTAAAAATATACTTCACAAGAGAAAATTATCAAAAAACTTTATGAGAAAATTAATATTCAGCAAATAAATGAAACTGTTGTTGTTGACGTGACGTCACATTGTACTCTTCTCCTATTGGTCGGCTAAAACTGAACCATCTAGATATGAAAAATGTGAATTAATCTGAAATATTTCATTTGTCACTATAATAATTTAATGTAAGACACATTTTTTTTAAAATATTAACGCAAGATTTTCATTTTCTATATTTTTTGATTATGTGAAGTATCTTCTCGTCTGCAGATTTTTATTGCCGTGTACGGTGCAGAATTTTATCATGACTGCTAATTGCTGCAATGTTTAATGTTTCACAGATTTTTTTGAAAATATTATTTCAACATTTACATTTAAAAAAATTTTAACTTTTCAATTATCTTGAATAATTCATTTTCAAAATAAATGCAGTTTTACTAACTAATTTCTTACACATTTCCACATTAAAATCTGCACTGCATGTGAAGTTTTTTAGATGAAATTATTAGGCTCAAAATCTGAACATCACTTCTTACATTGACTTTTTGTACAACAAAAATTAAATAATAGTTTCATATCAAGTATGCTGGTTGTACTTTTCAAGCACTTCTTCAATGGTAACAACAGTTGATTTACGTTTTCACTATTCACACTTTTTTAGAATTAAATTACTTTTCCTTGTATGTTTAACCATCTTTTTTTAAATATTAATTATGAAACAAAGGTTGCATTCTTTTGTGTCAAATTGTTCTTCTATTAACACTTGAATTTCATTATTATTGTATTACGTTTCAATTTTTATATCTTGTAAATGAATATGTCTTTTTCGAAATATTTAATATTTTCAGTTTTTTCTTTTGTCTCCACTATTTTGACTTGTCATTTTTTATTAAAATTCTATATTTCAGATATTTTTATTTCTTGTATAGTTTTGTTTGTTATTTTTGTCGTTCTATTGCTTGCGCCATTGCCAGAAATCTGTGCAGTTGTCATTCGGTCAAGTTTCCTTGCTATTGTATTTTTTACTGGCCTTTGTGGTTGTAATTCTGTTCATTTTGAAATTTTACATCTGTTTGGATGGTATTTATGCGTGTTAAGTACATTCCATTTTACTGAATTTATCGCTATAGCCGTTTGTAGTGATGATACTTTGTCAATTGATTCCTTTTTGTTGAATCATTCTGTTGAATATTGGTTAGCTGCAATATTAAGCTGGATGGAATATTTTGTCGAATATTATTATTTTCCAAGTTTGAAGCACGTTGCATTTATTAGCAAATGCGGTTTTATGCTGACAATTACTGGAGAAGTTATTCGAAAATTGGCCATTTACAGTGCTGGGAAAGGATTTTCGCATTTAGTGAGCACAAAAAGAAAAGAAACTCACAAGTTGGTCACTACTGGCATGTATCATTTTTGGCGACACCCTGCTTATTTAGGCTGGTTGCTTTGGAGTGTTGGTACTCAGCTGATTTTATGCAATCCTGCCTGCTTTGTTGGCTATTCATATGTTAGCTGGAAATTTTTGAAACAACGAATTCAAATTGAGGAAAGCTATTTGGTTCAATTCTTTGGCAATGAATATTTGAAATATCGTGAAAAAGTGCCATCGGGAATTCCTTTTGTTGACTAATTTAAATTCATATGATATTTAATTGCACTTTGATAGTTTGCTGCTTTGTATTCGACATTTGTTTACTGCATTGAAAGTAAAATACTTGAAAATTTCCTACGAATTTATAAAATTTATTAATTTAATAGGTTCAGCTCTTCTTGTTTTTTAAACAGATTTTTTCTATACTTTAATTAAGCATAAAAACTGCTACCAATACATACTGTGGTAGTAGTTTGAATTATTAAAACTTATAAATAAATTAATGTTTTATTAAATTTTTTAAAATTATTTTATATTAGAATACAATAATTACTAATCATGATAAACCTTAACTTGATTATTCATATGATTTACAGTATGACTGATTTGATTTCAAGCTTGATATAATGACGATAGTTTCAATGAGCAAGTGATGAAAAAAACAACTCTCAATTTGCAAAATTTGTTTTATAAATGTTCTTATATTTAAGAACTTCTGACTAACACCCAATATTCCGTAAAAATACATTGTAGAGTAATGGGTCACTATGCTAGAATGCTGACTGATGATGAATTAGCAAAGTTATCTTCTGACAGATCGTCTTTTAACGATTTCCAGAAAAGGAAACTTGAAGCAGAATTGCAAAAAAATTGGGATAAGTTTTACCTAAGAAATAAAACGTCATTCTTCAAAGACAGACATTGGACTAGAGAAGAATTTCCAAAGATACTTCCGCAAGCTTGTGAAAAGGTTTTCTATCACCGTTTAAGATGTGTTTATTTAATTTCACCAATTTTAGGGGAAAAAGTTACTTGAATGTGGATGTGGAGTTGGAAACTTGATATTTCCTTTGTTAGAATATTTTCCACATCTTTTCATATACGCATGTGACTTTTCACTGCGCGCTATCAATTATGTTAAAGTAAAAGTGAACAGATAGATATATATTGAGCTAAGAAAAGATATTTTATTTTAAAAAATCTTGTTTTAGTCAAATGAAAATTTTGATGAGAAAAAATGTTTCCCATTTGTTTGTGATTTAACGAAAGATTCTCTTGAAAATTTAATAAATGAAACAAATGTCGATGTGTGTACGATGATCTTTTTATTATCAGCTATTCATCCTGAAAATATACCCGCGGTACTACGAAATGTTTTCAAAGTAAGCTATATTATTTGCGCATTGTTATTATAAATGTGTCGCTAAAAATGAAAATTTTTTGTTTTTAATAATTTAAAATGTATTATTTTTACGATAGCTTTATTTGACTTTTAAGAAGAAGATGGATTATAATAAGTTTGCTTTTTTTTAAATTTTGTGTATTGTATATTTTTTTAAGAATAGAGAATATTATTTATTTTAGAATTCAATATTGTTCGTTGAAATAGAAATATCAAATATTGAAGTCTGTTTAGGTTTTGAAAGCAGGTGCCGTTGTATTTGTGCGAGATTATGGTTTATTTGATCATGCTCAATTGCGCTTTGGTCGAGGCAAGAAAATGGAAGAAAATTTATATGTCCGACAAGATGGAACATTTGCATACTTTTTTTCTGAAGGTAATATGCTTGATCACGTTCGTTTAGTGTCGAAGTAATGTACTTTATTATTTTTAGACGCTTTGCGTAAACTGTTTGTTGATAATGGATATGAAGAATTGTCGGTCAGCTATATTACAAATAAAACAATAAACAGAAAAAAGAACTTGGAAGTACCTCGAATTTTTATTCAAGGTACATTTCAGAAGCCCTATCCAGGAAATAATGATTATGTTGATAAATTTGATAATTTATCTTTACAATATCATACAAATGAACAAATCTGAAATTAAACGTAAAATGATGAATATTTTTTTCACTTTTCATTGAGTTTATTTCAAACTTCAACAATCAAACAAACACTCAACTTCTACAAGTTATATTTTAATAATGAATAAAACTTTGAAATAAAAACCAGTGCCAGTTTAGAAAAGAAATATATTAATCAGGCAGTATGAGGAATTTTAATATTTTCTGATCAAATTGTAATACTGAAATTTAGATATAAGTTGAAATTGTTCAACAGCATCAAGTGAAATTTAAATGAAAGAAAAATTTTCATTACTGCAGTTAGTAACAAAATTGATAATAAAATTTTTTGTTGTTTTTTATTGTACAGGTTGTTCGCATTGTTCCAATTTGTTCAAGTTGGGTTGATTGTAGTATTTATTGGGAATAAGTTTTCCTCATTGGCCCAATACGTCGTTGAAGGGTGAAAAATGGATCCATTATTACAAGGACACGCCCGTTTCAGTAGAAGACGACGCTGATTTGATTTTGAAAAACACCATTTCAATACAACCAGTTAGTTGTGCTTGGTGAATGTAGACCATTGTGAATAATTTCCATCAGGATCCTTGAAGCGTGCTTGAACAACACTGACATGTTGAACACATTTCAAACAACGCCTTCGTATCTTATCAAATCACTAATTTGGCCTTAATTTTAATTTCAGGTCACACGAACAATGCAAACCGAAAACTACAAGTGAACAGAAAGATGCATCATTACTTCTACAATCGTTCACTTCACGGTCGACATCTTGCACCAAACTGCTTAAAAATAAAACTATGATCCAACATCACAGCTCACGCATCCTCATTCTCGTCGTCGTTGTTGCTGCTTTCATCTGCACAAGTAAGTTTTGTAATTATCATTATTTTAATAATTTTTTATTTCAATCAATTTATTGAAATCAGCCAATGGTCAGTTGGCTACTTATCTGGATCGAGCTAAACAAGCGGAAAATTGTATGATCTGGAGTAGCTGGGGTGGTTGCACTTGGATCCGAGGGCCGACCCGTGAACACAGATGGAATCAACCCTATTTCAAGCAGTTGTCGTCGCTTTGTCAAAAAAGTGTTTTCTATTCAAAGTTGAACGTGTTCTTTGGCAAAGCAATTGAAAATGTGATCCAATATTTGAAAACAATAACCCTGGATGAAAAGCCATGCGGCATGTGCTCGTACAAACAATCATGCGGATACAAATGCCACAGGAGGTATTTTGACAAATTTATTTGTTACCTCAAAAAAAAATGCAAATATTATTTGCTTTGATCAGGAAAGGAGACAATCGTTATGTGAATCGTATTTTCGTTGCCGAGAGCCTCTGCGATGAGAGAGATTTCAATGGTGAAAGCCAACAACAAGCTTGCCATACGGCTTACGATGCTCTGCCCAAAGAGAACGACGAATGCCAAGTGTGGCCAAATCGTGCAATCTTGATGCCGAATGTTACCGGCGATTATAGAAATATTGTCAACGATTTTCAAATGTCAAATTGCATCAAAACTCAGTATAAATATTAATTTTATTTTTTAAATCTCTTTCAAATTAATGACATTCATTGCAGGGATGACAATGGAAAGATCATCTGCCGTTGCTGTTGTCATCCTTACCATCCGCATCCAGAAACCTTCCAATGTCAAGCGTAGCTTTTAGTAGAAGAAGAAGAATCAAAGATGATGCTGATGAAAAGAGAATGCTTTTTAAAGTAAATTAAATTATGTAAATTGGAAATTTTCAAGTAAACAATCTGTTTCAATCGGACGCAAAATACTGATCAAAATCTTCTCTGGATATTTTGCCAATTTTCAACTTTTTCACCATTTTGTAATCGTCTTCAATTTCACCAACTTCTTCCACAGTATACTGGTGGCCAGAAAATTTCTGCTTCCGCTTGGCGCCTTTGCCGGTCACTTTGGCTTGGCCACTGTTCTGCTTGTTGTTGTCGTTGCTTGTGCGACGCTGTTCCACCAGTTGAAGCCTCTTCTCCTCTTTCTTACTGTCTTTGTAAGCAATCGTCGACGTGTTAATTGAAGATCGTTTGAACTGGCTCAAATCTCGTCCGGATAATTCAGGCATCCTCGGCAGCCTCAGCAGACCATAGCAATGAGCAACATTAACTACGTCCAAGGCTGAAATTGACAAACATTCACCATTAAATTAAATACCATTTAAAAAGACAACAACATTAAATAAATAAGCAAAATTTTCATCATAACCTTTCAAACTGCACACAATGTAACAATCATGTTTACAATAAGATTGGATATAGCTAACAAATGCTTTCGTTCCTGTTTCGAGTATTTCTCTGCAAAATATTCAACTGAAATGTGAATGTGAATGTAAAAACAGTTGCTTCAAACAGACCTGGATCTTAATGCCCGTTCTCGTAACACTTCCAACATCTTGTCGCAATCTTCTGTTGAATAAGGCAAAGACAATTCGGATAAAATAACTGATTGATTCTTTTTCAAAAATTCCGGATAACTCTCCTCATTTGGCATTAACAAAATCAACGCATTTCCTGATCTTCCAACTCTGGCCGTTCTGCCGCATCGATGAACGAACCAACTTTGAAAATTTATTCATCAATAAAATTGCCAATCAACCATTTAATACAATTCTAATTTTAACAAATAAATGATCAAAATTTACCTCGCCTGTCTTGGTGGATCAAATTGAATAACCCAATCAATGTCGACAACATCAACACCTCGGGTCATCAGATCCGTCGCAACAAGTATCCCGGATTTCATGGTAAGAAATTGGTTGAAAATACGCTGACGACTGTTCTGCTTCTTCCCGTGAATGGTCAATATTTTTGTTTTCTTTTTGAATATTTTTTTCAAAAATTCTCCAAAATAATCCACACATCGACAAGTGCTGAAAAATATTAATATTTTCTCATTCAAATGGTCCAACAAAAATTTCCTCAAAACGGCCAATTTCGCTTCTGCCGCAACAATCTGCAGAAAAAAAAACCGAAACATATATATCAAGATAATTGAACAAAAATTTAAAAAAAAATCCATTGTTCTGATTATGCTGATCACTTACAGAATAGTAAATTTTTAAACCATGCGGTGTAGACATGGTTTGTTGGTCATTTTCCATTGGTTTCTTCAATATAGTTTTCTTTGAAAACAATTGCTCATTGCCACTAATAATAATTTTCACGGGATTTCGCATTCCTATTTTGATAAGCTCTTCCATTTTTTCTGGAATTGTAGCAGAAAATAGACCCGTCCTTCTTGTCTTTGGTAAATGCGACATTATTTCTGTCATACTAAATTTATGAATTTTCATTTTTTTTTGGTTTTTCTTCTTACACAATAATATTTCTAAATACCTTTTTGAAAAACCTAATTCAAGCAATCGATCCGCTTCATCCATAACAAATACCTCAACCATTTTGAACTGAACTTTCAGATTGAAATCATCATTTTCAGAATTCAAGTTCAACAACGTTTCCAATCTCCCTGGTGTAGCGATGATAATATTTCCACTGGAATTCATTGCAATAAAACCCTTATTATCAAAAAAAAAATTTTTTATGATAAAAAATAAAATTACCCATCTTTGCAAAACTTTTTCACATCCTTCTTAACGTTTCTTTTCCCAGAAAATATAACACTTCTCAACTTTGTGATATTCAAAAAATAAGAGAACACTTTTTCCACTTGAACTGCCAATTCCTGGCTTGGTACAAGAATAACTGCACCAATCTGAAATTCAAATTTCATTGAAATCCAATTTTAAACTCTCAAACAATTAGAATATTTATTGTTCGTTGGTCATGTTCACGTCGCACCTCAGATTTTTTCCACTCTTGTTTCGCTTTGAGCAATATTTCCAAAACTGGCAGAACGTAGGCGAGTGTTTTACCGCTTCCTGTAGGTGCTTGAACGATCACATCTTTGAAAGATACAAAATGTGCAATGCAGCTTTTCTGTAATAAAAAAAAAAAGAAAAAAAAATTCCACATACAATTTTATTCAAATTTCAAAACATGAACAGAAACAACAAATAATTGAAACTTTTTTATAATTCCATGACCAACTAAAAATTAATAAATCAACATTGATCACTGACTGGCTAATCAACAGGACGAAGTGTAATAAACCTTGACAATACAAAAGCCACTAGAAAACTACCAATGACAAATAAAAATGCTGTCAAATAGAAAGTTTCTTCGTCAAAGATGTCCGTAAAACTCGGAACCACTTGATTGACTTGATTTATCAAATTCATTTTCCAACTCATCTTCAACGGTGAATCATTCATGTTGGTTATTATTTTTAATGTTGTACCAACACACTTTTTCACCAACAGCGTCAAAAATATTCAAGCAGTTCACAAACAACAAGTAGAGGATTTTTTTTTAACCTAGCTAGAAAAAATTTACGTTTTTACTCTTCAAATAGCAACTTAAACAAAAATTATAATAATAAGATAAAACAATAAAGCAACACTACATTAATTATTGTCAATTTCAAATTTGACAAACAACATGCCAACACTGGGAATATCACAAAAGTGCAACAATGCAATTTGAGCATTGTTACTGACATCTAGGAAATGAACAATATCAAAATACACTATCTCAAAGTATAATTCATATGCAGTACAACGTATCGTTGAACACATATTGAACTCAAAATTTCGACATAAAGCTGATCAAAAAAAAAGTTAACTGTTAATGATATTTTTGAAAAAAATACTAATCTGATGCAAAATGTCAAACAAAAGATATCGTCTTCCTTTTGTATAAATTTGCAAATCTATATCCACTGCGTGCATGCACACGACATTCTTAACAGAAAATTCAAAATAAAAAAAAATTTATTATGCCAATAGTTCGTGAAAATATAAATTTCATAAAAATACAAAACAATTATTTAAAATACAACAACTTTCGTGCGCATTACACAATACAAACGACTACCTGCACAGCTGTAACGTTAGTAAACCCAAGAACAGTTTTAACAATTTCTTTTAAATCTTCACGAACAGGGATATTGTTCCACATAAAGAAAAAATTAGACTCTACAACTGAAGCAAGTTCGCAAAATCAATGCAAAATAACTATTATTATACTGTAAATATGAAAAGAAAGTTAGGTTTTATTATTAGTGACAGTAGCGTCGTAAGAAAAATCAATGTATATCATTTTTGGTAAAAGAATCACCACTTGGTTCAAATTATAAATTATTTACGCGCTTTTAATTGATTTATTTTGCAATTATTGTTGATGGAGACATTTCTCATTTTTAAATACGTAGTTGAACCTTAATTATCTGCTACTGTAGTTGATTAATGACAAATTGGCCTAAATTTTTTTCAGATTTATTAAATTAGTCGAAATTAGCTAAAAGGTACCTGATAAGCTAGCTTATGATTTTAATAAGAATTCATTGCATACTTTTGTTAATGTATTGCAATATTTGCTTTGCTAGTTTTCTATGTAAAATTATTTATGGGCATATTTTGCTTATACATATGATTTAAATAATTACTAATAGATAACAATCTGAAAAAAAATATTTTTAATTTTAAGTTCAGTTAGAGAATGTTGAAAAATTACATTGTTTAATAATTACGAGAATATTTTTTGTATATTTTTACAAAATTTGCCCACAGTTTAAGGGTTTTGGTTTTATTAATGAAATAAGCGAGTTGAAAACACTGATTTTTATTTTTAAATTAAAATATATAATAAATTTTTAAGTAACAGATTATTATTAAACTCAAAAGTTTCAGTTATAAATATTATATTATGGAATTGGTTTTAGATTATGGATTCGGAAGATGAATTCTATCCAAATGTAAGCGGTTGTAAACGTCAAAGAATTTCAAAAGAACAGCGTATACAAATGCGACTTGTGAAAAAGGAAAAGAAACTTCGGAAGCTGTTAATAGAGGCTGAAAAAATGAAGAAAGTGAGCAATTTGAAAAATAGTGTTAAAGCTGACGATTGTGAATCTTCGATTGCTGGTTGTTCGGGTCGATTGTACACTGTTAGCATCGCTATTCCTGGTTCAATTGTGGAAAATGCTCAATCGTTTGAACTTAGAACCTACTTAGCTGGACAAATTGCTCGCGCTGCTTGCATTTTTGAAGTGGATGAAATTATCATTTTTGATGAAACAGCCACAATGACCAGCAAAGAAGTAGAGATGTTTGAAAATGGTGAATTGCGTGCTTTCAATTGCAATTGTTTTTTAGTCAGACTTCTGCGTTATATTGAATGTCCACAGTATTTGCGGAAACATTTGTTTCCATTATGCAGTGATTTTAAGTACGTTGGTCTTTTGAATCCTTTGGATTGTTTTCATCATTTTCGAATGGACGAAGTTGAAATACCATATCGTGAAGCTGTTGTAGTTAATAAGCCAGTCAAGGATGGTCGCGGATCATTTTGCAACGCTGGTTTGACAAAAGATGTGGAAATTGATAGAACATTGAAACCCGGTATTCGTGTGACAGTGAAATTTGAAAATTCTGATCAGAAACAAAAGCGTTTGTTGGCAAAGGTTGTCAATCCAACAGAACCCACAACAGCAATGGGATATTACTGGGGTTATAACGTTCGACTTGCAAAGTCGTTGAAGTCTGTTTTTTCTGATTGTCCTTACGTTGATGGTTATGATTTGATTGTTGGCACTTCGGACAAGGGAACCAACGTAGATAATGTTCAATTACCATCGTTCAAGCATCTGTTGATTGTTTTCGGTGGCGTCAAAGGCATCGAAGCATGCATAGAGAATGATGAACACTTGCAGGAGAATGATCCTGAATCGTTGTTTCGGTTTTATTTGAACACTTGCCCGAATCAAGGTAGCCGAACTATACGCACTGAAGAAGCCATTTTAATCACCTTGAGTATTCTACGGCCGAAATTTAATGTCAACTTTAACAAGTAAACTTTTCTGATTCATTTTATTTGTCAGATTTTTTATGCTTCCTTGTATCTTTTTTTTTTAATTTGAACGACTCCAGTGGTCGCAGATTCGAATTTAGGAATCATACAAACACAAAAATAAAATTAAATAATTTTGAACTCGCATAGTGTTAGCATAAAGTACATAAACACAAAAAGTTGACATGCTTAAGAATTGCTCAGCTTGATGTAATTGTTATCTGGTCAAACAAAGCTATTCATTTTATTTATCTTTTCTGATAATTCTCTTTTGAATATTAATTTAAATCCTAGAAAGAATGTTTTTTTCTCAGTTTGAAATTTAAATTTTATTAATACAAAATTTTTCATTCAACACATTTACCATTGCTTGAAAAAAGTAAGTTTTCATTCCACTCTTTAGCTTCATTTTTCTCCTGTACAAGCTCGATTTGTACAGCTTACATTGTAATAACATTCGACAGTAATACGTTACACTTGGCTTTGAATTGATTATATATAAAAATTTTTTAACAACAAATAAATCTAGACAACATTAATTGCACTTATTCATTAAAAAAAATCTCATTGTTCGTGCTATTTTTGCACTTTTTATCGTAAATTATACTTCCAGTTTATTACTACGAGTTAACTGATGTCAAATCTAGTTTGAGAAAAATTAAAAATATTTTAATAAAGCTTCCATCATTATAAAATTATGTCAAAAAAATATTGTGTTTTCAAAGAGCCAACAACAAAATTACGGAAGCGGAATACAGTTCATCAGCATATATTACTTTGTTTATTATTAAAAGTGTTATGATTAAAATGGCTGGAAAGTATTTTACGTTTGCTGTAATCTACGGATTGTTACTTCTTTTGATGACAGAAGTAAATGGAAGTGATCAGTCGTCCTCTATTAATAATACTTTACAATATATGACGTGTTTCTTGGAAAATTTCATTCCACTCGTAGAAGAATTTGAAAGTATTGATAATTTAGAAGATTCATTGCAATGTATCCAACAGTAAGCAATTAAAAAATTAAAATATTATTTTATTTTAAATTATATTAAGCTATTATATATAACAATAAATATTGTAGAAAGTTAAAAAAAAATTAGTTTGTTTTGTTTAGAACTGAATGCTATCAGTTTATACTGAAGCAAAATTCTGAACTCGCAGCTCTCGAAAATGTTAACATGAATGTCGTCAATGAAATTACCGACTGCTTCATCAAAACGGGTTATGAGATGCTAACCATGGGGATGAATTTTATATTAACTCAGTTGGGTCTTATTTATGGAAAAGTCGAAAAAACGGAACATTTTTCTACACTTTTAGAAATAAAACCAGCAACAGAATCTTGGATGTAAGAATTCGAATACGCATTACAGTTTTTTGATAAACATTCAAAATATTCATATAGATTTCAAGCAATTCATATTGGACAAGTGGTAAAAGATGATGATACTTGTTGCCCTGAGGCAAAAGCAGAAGCAGAAATTTGTTTGGAAACGCTTAAAAACAGTCTGAATGATAGCCGACCAAAAATGTTGGATGTTGTTGAACACATTAAACAAATTTGCATAGAAAGGTCTGTTGCTAATGCTTTTTCGCAGAAAAACAAGTAATATAAAAATGAATTTTTAGCTTGGAGACGACAGAAATTCAAAAACTTATCTCTGACTTAGCCTTTCTGGAAAAAGAGGCTCATAAAACGGTCGAACAAAAAGCATTTGTAGAGCAACTTTACGAATGTGGTGAATCACATTTCACACCCCAAATACAACCACTACTTGATCATATTCTGAACAACATAATCCAGTCTCTGAGTAGCATGTTACAATATGATACAATTCAAAACACCACTTCATCTTTAGTATCTTCTGATTAATTATTTCATTAAAATAGAATTACACATTACTACAGACATTATACAATGTATTACTGTGTATCATACTTGTATTTCACTTCTAATAGACAGTAATAAAATACATATAAACAAAGCTGCTCGAAGCTTTTCAATTTTTTCCGTTTACAAAGTAGTCATTGCACTACATTTGAAATATTTACAAAATATAATAGCTATCGAATGATATTTTCAATTAAAAACTATCAGAAGTATTGGTCCTATACCAACAGAGCAAAATTTTTTGTTTTAATAAGTAATATTTAGTTATAGAAAATAAAACTACCAATTCTGTTTGCTGAATAATACACAAAGTAGAAAAAGGACAAAGTCGGACGTAGAATAAAACAAGCGTTGTTCATGAAAATATCACACTTTGAAAACTCCGTATTGATTTGCATTTTTTAAAAACCGGAAGTAGAAAAATGTCTTCTTTCTTAATACCTTTTAAATCTAATAAAAATATCTCTGTAAAATAGAAAAACAAATAATCAACTGAGAAAATGAAATCAAATGAAAATTGTAATATAAAAAATAAAGTGAACATTTTTTAAATGAATAAAATGTACAGAAAACAAAATGAAAACATAATAAGTCGTAAAAAAGAAATGGGCAGTTAATTATTTGTCAATTTTTAAAAATTTGATTTTTTTATATTTAAAACTTTGGAAAGCAAAATGAACAGCCTCAGGATGGAATCAGTAAAAATTAAAACGATGAAGAGAATAGTCAATAAATTTCAACTGTACAAAAGTAGATGCAGTCAGTGCACTGCCAATATGAAGACCAGTTTGTTCAATTGATAAAACTGTAAAGCAACATTTTCCTCAAATGATCTTTTAAAATAGCATTTTTTGAATACATTAGGCATGCTGGCGACAAAATCTATGCCAACTGGCAGTGGACTGTATTTCACGGTTTTCGTGAGCGTAGTTCAAATCGACTCGCAGCCAAGCCGAAGAGTCGGTCGTTGCAAGGAAAAGAATCACAATGTTTTAGATGGTGTTCAACTTTATTGTGATTCAAGACAAGATAAACTCAATTCCAACGAAAGAATAGCCACAACGTCAGATCGTCAACAGATATGAGAATCTCAGGCTCTCTAGCTTACACTTCATGTAGCACTACTTATTCCGCGTCGAACGTGCGTTGGTGTTCTTCCAAGAGGCGTAACTCTCTTGTCAATGAACCTCAACGCTTGTACGCTGCATCAACTACTCCAGTCACTCTTCACTGACTGAATTCGCTTCATCCAAACCTTTACATAAGATCGACCTCAGTGATCCAACATTGTTCAGCCAGGTTCAGTGGGTGAGGACAGTCAGAATACTGACCTGTACAGCCCCAAACGAACCCGCACAGGATAAGATTTGTAAGATCTTATTGTGCTATAAACTCGCGGCGCATCGTTATTCAAACTGCTGCGATATTGACCCGCAGGCACTGGGAGTACTGTGCCAACAGTTCTCAACAAGCCATATAAGCAACATTTTTGTAGAAAAGGGATTTGTACACTGGTTTTACAGATAAAAATTTATTTAATTAATTATAAATTAAACTAAACAAAAATTGAATTTAGTTAAAATATTTATAATAACCGCAAGGACAATAATATTACAAGTAGGGCAATATACTGACAGTATGTTATGAGAACTTGAAGTATATTAATTTAAAAACAATACAGTATGCCATTAAAAAATTGCTGTCTTTGAGGTCAATACTTGCTTGTACCTAAGATTGATATAGTTTCTATAGTTTATTACATGAGTTCTGTTGTTTATTTTAAGTGAATTTTAGAACTGCTTTCATGCTTTGCTTTCGGTTATTTTAAATGTTCACGTAATTTGGGATTGTTTGTTTTGTGTCTGTTTTTCATTTAAAATTTATGATTATTTATGAAAAACTGAATTTTATTCTTTGTTTAATCTTCAATTTGAATTTTGCTGTGAATTTCCATTTAGGTAATGCACAGTACTGAATTTTTTAGTATTTTCTTTCAGTTGATAAGAATTGAAATTGAAACAGTAAAACAAGAAGATTTTAGAGAAAATGCCAGAAAAACGTGTAAGTAAAATTTTTATATAGCATATGGTTATTTTTGTTCATATTTTAGTAAATATTATTATTTAGGAGTTTGTTAAAGTGTACTGTTTCCCTGACGAATTGGTAAATAGCGCGGCTGGCGAAATATCTTTTGAAGAACTGAGAGCGTCACGCTGTTTGAGTAAGTATCAAAAAGAAATAAGATGAATAGGTTTTTTCCCTCAACAGATAAATTATTTCTAGCGCTTCTAGTAATTTTGTCGAAGATTTTGTTTAAGATGACTTTGTACGATTCGCATGAAAATTCCTCTTACTGATGTACATAGCTTAGAATTTTACCGGTTACTCTCGTTAGGGTATTTCATATGAAAATTTTATAACTTAAAAACTGTTTTTGCTTTAAAAAACATTAAAATGAAAGAAAACAATTTAAATATTTTTTATTTTATTTCTGTTCAAATTTAAGTACAGATAGTTCTCGACTTACGACTGGGTCCGACTACGACTGACTTACGACTTCCACTGATCTCATTGAATAATTAAACACTTAACATGCATGAATACTATGTTGTATAATAGGGTTTTTTTGCATTTTTTTCAACAAGAACTACCGTCGCAAGTCTGCGTAGTCGTCAGTTGAAGACTAATTGTTCTCTACTTCCAAAGTTTAACAACTTGTATAAATTACTTTCATTACATTTTGAAAGAAAAGGATCAGAAAAAAATTCTTGCCTCATTTAGAGAGCAGAGACCAAATTTGTTTACTGTGGAAATATCTTATTTTTTATTTTACTTTAAAAATATTTTCAAAATAGTGTAATGAAAAAATGTTGCTGTTTTCCTGATATTTTACATAATGAGAATTTTTATGCTCTGTTGTATGCACAAAGCTGTTTTTATTAAGTCAAATTAGTTCACAGTACAATGTTAATAACATTTAGATTGCTGATTATTATGATTTAGTGTTCTTGTTTAACTGCATATTTTGATTTAATGTTTTTTATACAACAGCCTCACGAAATGCGTCCCAAAGTGAAAAGATTGCTCAACCTATGGAAAATACATTTGTCGGAGTGTACACGCAAATAGGTTCGAAATATGTATCCACACCGCGTATCTCTCACACTGCAGATGCAAATTTCACTCTTACTGCCACGCCGACATCAAGTAAAAGACATCGCAGTTTTTTGTCTGTGTCATCAATATCGAACGAAACCACAAGAGATGAGTGTTCGAAAGCTTCTGAAAGTACACTGAAGTAATTTCATTATTTGCAGTTTTACCTTTTAGCAGATAGCTGTTGCTTACATTATTAAATTGTAGAGTCGATTTTGACGAGTTGAAAAATGTCACCATGGTAGCTGATCATCGTGAATCATTTGTGTTTGGAAGTGCACTTTCCCGGTCGAGTTTTTTGCATTTCTCTCAAATTGGTGATGTCACTACTCTGTTTAAAATTAAACCTGAGTGCGACATCAACAACAAACTTGCACAGTTTTCTGAAAAAGAAAACGTTGAAAGTAAGCATGAGAGAAAATTTTCATTTTGATAATTTGCTACTTGTGGTGAGAAGATTTGGTGAATTGTTTAAATTTTTCATTTGCATAGGCTCTGTTCATTTGGATGAAGAACAGATTGTAAAGTACGATGCTCTAGCTTGTGCTTCGGTTGAAGCAAGCGATTATCAGGTGCATCCTTGCAGAAGTCCAAAAGTGAACGTTGGGTGTATGATGCTGATTGGAAAAGAGAAATACAATATTTTATCGGTAATGCCGTTGCAAGACATGTTCCTCTGTCAACATCTGGACGAGCCCAGTCAGTTGCTGAGCGTCAAAATTTTCCATTCCAAGGACCAGATGCTGCGTGAGATAGTAGTGCTAAAGCGGCTGAATCAAGATGACAATTGTTCTATCAATGGGAATGCTGTTCAGCGTCTTGTTTCTGCTCATTCATTTTCAGACGGTTCCTTAATCACGTTGGCATTTGGATCCAGATTCACACTAGCAGAATTGGCCTTTCGGCAAGGCTGGCCTAGGGTCGGTCTGCGGGAAGCCACGGCCGCTTTATTGACGTTGGACATGCTGAAGATTCTCCGTCACTTATACCGCTGTAAGGTCATCCATGGCAACATTCGCCCGGAAGCGTTTCTGTTTTTGGGTATTGACATGAGCAAAGGGCAAATCGAAACAGCCGATCAAGCCGATTTTTGGATACAAAGGTCCGTGGCTTGTCTGCAGATCGCAGACTTTGGCAATGCGGTCGACTTGAATCTGTTGCCAGATGGTTACAGGTTTTCACATGAACAACATGTGGACCACTTACTTTGTTGTGAAATGCGCGACAAAAAACCCTGGACCTATCAGGTATGCTTGCTTTATTTTATTTTTACTTTTACCGTCAATTATTTAATTGTTTGCTGTTTTTTTAGATTGATTGTTTTGGCTTGTTGAACAGCGTTCATTGGCTTATATTTGGACGTCGACTCGACGCATTTAAGTTGCCAACAAGTGATCAATGGTCTGCGGACATATTTACAAGATGCAGCTGGGATGCGAAGATGTGGAGTTGGCTATTTGAAACGTTTTTGAATATAGGGTCAGATGTTGAGCAGCAGTTGGATAAAGCAATTCGCTTATTCTCCGATTGTTTAGCCGAACAATGCTTCTTCCTCGCCCGTCAGATTGAATCACTTCGACAGTTAGTTCCATAGTTCTTTTATTATATTTTTAATAAATTTTTCGACAACAAATTATTTATTCCGCTGAATTTCACTTATATATCAAGACTTTTTTAATATGCGTTTGCATAAATAGATGGGCTATTGGGATTTTGCCCAATCCACCCCCTTTTTGTGATTGGCTGTTCGCTGATAGGCTGTACGGCGTTTGATTGATAATTGGCCATTGACGTTTGCCATATGATTCGCTGTGCTGCTTTAATCAGTGATTGGATGATTGCTTTTTATCAAAGTTTTCCCGAATATGGGTGCACAACCACTAAATAACCTTATATGGGCATAAATAATAACATTTTGCATTTTTTAAAACAAAGATTTTTTAAGACATACTGTGGAATAGTGTATACTTCCTTTAATTGTGAAAAATCTTTAGTATAACTTTTGCTTTTGCGTTAACGAGAATTAATTATACAATTCCAATGTAAATGTACTTAGGCTCCATGTTCAACTTCTTCACATTTGCTCGGCTTGTTTGTGTTTTTAAGCACAAAATTTAAAAAGATGTTTTACGTTATATAAATATGGCAAAGCGCAGAAATATTGCAGACTGTTATCTAACAGAAGTCTGATTGGTCTTTAAAAATAATGCTTCTCCATAGTTTTACATTTCACTGATTACAGACGATTATGTTATAACTTCAAGTGACGTGGTTATCTGAGTATAGGTGTGGGAGTGAAATGTTCTACAGTAATAATACCAGCGTGCAGTCTACCAGTAAGCGCAGCTACCCATCGCTGTCAGACTCTGTAAACTGCGATACTTCTTACAGAGCTTCTGACTGTTAGCCAGCATTTATCTGTTGCACCACATCTCTGTTTAAACTTGTTCGTCAATAATTAAATGGAGAAAGGGATAAAATTCCAGGTAGTGCTTTTGCGCTGTTTTGTTCATGCGGCTGTGCCAATCTTCCAGGTGGTTGTTGATTCACACATCCTCACCATGCACAATCCAAAGAGGAATTTTAGTGGCCCGAAGCCACTCTCGCTGGAAGTACTGGAACAAAGCTTCAACTTGACCTGATGTACCAACATTTAAGATTTTCAAACCCCCCCGGGTACAAGGTTAACCGGAAAAAATGCCAATGCCATTAGCATTTTTACTTTTTTTTCTTATTTCCTGATTATTCATATAATCAGGTCTTTAGCTAAGCCGGCCGACCTGCTGAAGCACAGCTTGGCAAAAGTGGAAGTAACCTTGCATCCGGATTTTGGGAAAGTTGCCCTGAATTGCCGATATCAAGACCGTTTCGAAATAGCGCCTCACCTCATGTTTTCCAGGGTCTAATCCCGGTTTTGACTTCCAAAGCACGCCGCTCGACATTTGATTGGCCTTAAATTTCATTAGTTTACACGCAGGCTAAATTTCATTAGTCGTTGTTGCGATGAGTTTTATTTGTTTCGCGAACCTAAATT
Organism: Trichinella papuae; assembly: GCA_001447755.1. NCBI lineage: Eukaryota > Metazoa > Nematoda > Enoplea > Trichinellida > Trichinellidae > Trichinella > Trichinella papuae. Next base: position 10,767 of record JYDO01000017.1, on the reverse strand, counting down.
TTACTGGTCATCATTGTAATGCGTGCTATTTGTCAAATTTTGATTTCTTTTTAATGGTCACTCTTTTTGTATTCTAAGCTTTATTATTTATCTTAAATCTGATGCAATATCAGTAATGCAAAGATAATGCTGATAAAGAGTAATGCAAAATAAGAAATATCATTACAACATTAAAAAAACTATGAACTATTATAAAAATTGTAAATACGATGAATAACAGAAACTGTTGGGTGAGTAGTAAGGTAATAATAAACATTAAAAATGATTCAGCACTTTTCATGCATTGAGTAACATCAAAACAACAAAATTTCTAAATAAAATTAGCATGTCCTTTCGAAGTTTTCACTGGAAACAGCAAAGGAAGCATCTTACTGTGACACTGGCAAGCTGGAAATAATTGGCAAACCATTGAAAATAATTTCCATTTGACGTTCCCAAAAGTAACAATCCGTCTGTTGAATTGCTCCTACAAAGTCTTCATCACATGGATAGATTTCAAGTAAGCAATTAATGCATTGAAACGCTTTCCAAAGTTTGAACTTCAAAATGTTTTCATAATCATTTTCAGCAGATACCATCACTTTCAACGTGTTATTTTTTTCATATTGCAGCTGGATACGGCATTCACAAATATTTTGTATCGCTATTGCAGTTAAGCTATGAGGACCGATTATTCTGCTTGCAACATCAAATGGATAGTTCAACGTTGAATAACTCTTCATAGCAAATGCTGTTCTAATTTCTCCATTTCCTACAGGTGGCTGAAGGCGAAGAATGTTCTGCAGCCTGGTCAATGTTAGCAAATTCTTCATGTGATAAAGTGAAGTATTTTCTTCAAGTTTTTCAAACATATCCACTATAGCTACAGTAGTTAATAAATCCTTCTCATTTAAAGGAGCATTCAAAGAATCTGCGTTAGAGAAATTCACACAATTAAAGGAAAAGTGTGCATTGAACATTTCAACTTGAGTTGCATAGAGTTTCAAATCTTTCAATTGAATTGCATTCACCACGTCTTCATCAGAAGAAAACGCTTCTAGCAAACAATTAATACATTCAAATGCTCTCCATAGTTTGAACTCCACAATGCTTTCAAAATCACGCTCGACGAACACTTCGACTTGTAGCGCATTGACTTCTTTGCAACGCAGCCGGATGCGGCATCCACAAACTGTTTGAATCACTTTCACAGTTAAACCACGAGGACCAATTATTCTGCCTGCAATATTAAATTGAAAGTCGAGAGTTGAATAAATCTTCTTAGCATATCCATTTGTAACTCCACCACTCGCTGCTGGTAATGGAATGCTGAAAATATTACGCAACATTGGCAATTCTAACAAGTTGTTCATGTGATAGGTTAGCATTTGCTTTTCCAGCACTTTAAGCATTTCCAATGAAAATCTTTTAACCACTGAGTAATAGTTACTTGAAACAGCACTTACATCATCTATATCAGAATGATACGGCTGCTGAATGGTAAAGCAATTTTTGATGATTTCAACCTGACTTTCATAGAATTTGAAATCATCAAATTGAATTGTTTTTACCATATCTTCTCCTGAAGGATCAATTCGAAGCAAACAATAAATGAGTTGAAATGCTCTCCAAATTTTGAACTTCACAATGCTCTCGTAATTTGGTTGAACAAATATCTGGATTTGCAGCAAGTTATCTTTTATGAAATTTAGCTGGATGCTACATCCGCATAATACTTGAATAGCTTTTACAGTGCAACCACGAGGGCCAATTATTCTGCTTGCCACATTGTATGGAAAACCAGCAGTTGAATAACATGTTTCTGCGAACCCTTTTTTAATTTCTCCACTTGGTTCAGGCGTCGGAATCTGAATAATGCTCTGAAACAATGGCAATGTAAGCAACTTGTTCACATGATGCAGCAAAATGTGCTCTTCAGCATTAATTATCAGCTGTCTGATGAACTGTTGGGTGGAATCTTTGTCGGCTTGCTTCACTGTACTGCTGAGCTCACTTAATGAAGTCATCTTTATGCTGTTGCGGTAATTGAAAGAATGAGACAATGGTAATATCAATTTCAATCAACCTATTGTATTCAGTTGCGAAGGAACTTTGAACTATTGTGTTTTAAAGTGAATTTTTGAAATTCAGCTTTGTTTAAATAAAGTTTTGTTTAAAGTTGTTTAAACGAAGGTAATTTTCTTCAGTTATTATAATTAGAGAGTTTTATAACTTTGTTTATTTTATTTGTTTTATAATTTTAAAGCAATGTGCAAAATTAGTTAAAAATTTATTTTTCTAATCTATAGCCTTGGATTTTTATAGTATAAATCAAAAGTTAAATCCAGAAATGATTGTTTGAAACAACGCTGCATATATTATTAACTACACCAATATAAAAACATAACTTTAAATTTCATTGAATTTTTTTTATTATTTAATACAATAATTTCTTCTAAAAATAGCTGTTGGGAAAAAAATATGACAGTAGGAGGTAACAAATATAAAATCATAATTACTATGGATGCTTAAAGTTCTATTTCTAATTTTCCACCTATGCACTCAAATTATTATGAAGAGTTTTTGATTTATGAAGAATTTACTGAATCTGATTTTTAAATAAAAAAACAGTGAATTAAACTGCAAATAATTAAAAATATATCTAATAAATTTTCATAAAAAATTAGTATCTCACCAAATTTTTTGTTCATGAAATCATAAGTGACATTTCACCTTCAGGATTAGGTGACTTTCCAACGATTTTAAAGAAGTGCTTATTCAAAAATATTTTTTCTCACTTATCAGTGCTTTACTATTTCCACAACAGGTTAAAAAAGGCATTTCTTCCTATGACCGTCTTTTATTTCTTTTTCCTGGAAAAAGACATTAGTGTTGTTTACCAGATAGCGATCAGTTGGGATAGGCATTTTGAGAAGACCGCAAATTAGTGCCTAATAAATGTGTCTGATAAATCAGGCATTGTAATAATAATCATAGTAATATGCATTAGCAGTTACTTCTTTTTAGCAAATTGTTGTGATAAAACTGAACTATTAATTAAAAGCTAAAACAGTCTATCACATTGAACATTTTTATGGAAAATTCAGCAAGAAATAATTTGCATCAAATACTAAGATAATCAAATTATGACAATAGTGATATTCCATTATTTTTTGGAATAATTTCAAATATGGAAAACCATATTCTATGTATTAGAGTTTTAGCTGATTTGAAAACTATTAACTTAGGTAAGAAAAATCTCGTTCTCATCATTCGTCTGATAGCAGCTTTTATTTGTATAAACTGATGATAAGCATTACTGCCATGTATAAGCAATCAGCAGTGATCAAGCCAACCTGCTCAATTCAATGCGTGTCTGAAAATACACATTTGGTTTTATTTGGTTATATTTTAATATTTTTATGAAAGTACTGCAGTAGACTTCTGGAAACCAGGAAAACCTAGGGCATGCATGATACATTCAAGATCTTAATGTTCTAAACAACTTTTCACCATCCATGCCTTTCTGCCCGGTAAACTGGTGCCAGCAGTTTGTTGTTCATGTACGGGTAAAGACATTGACGCATACATACGGGTTTATTTTTTAATCTGTAATAAACACTTTCTGGTGGAGTTACTTTTCTTGGCCTGTGCAATAGCTGATTATGAAGCACAACACAGCCCACCGCCGGGCAATCATTTGAAGTAACTGTTCTGCCGTCGAACTATCTGCTTCTAACTTCTCATACCAGCCAATAAGAAAAAGTCAAAAGAGACTAATGAATGTTAGGAAACTGTCGACAACAACGGCAACTCTGGGGCAACCAGCACAAATCAGTGGTGACGGGCTTTCGAAGGATGTGCTGCTCAGTATATCTTCAGACAAATCTTGCAGAACAGACCTCATGCTTACAGTCCGTCTTGATAAAAATGGGGAGCTTCTTTTTCAGCGCGTTCGACGAGTTCAGTATACCATTCCAAGTATCTTGTCTGATCATGACAAACATCGCAGATGACTTTCAATCTCGTCCAGCAGTTTCTTCAGCTTTTCTTTTCACAGTGTCCCGCAATCCTCCGCTTTCAGTATTGCCGTCACATGCCCATCTGCTATCGCTCCTAGATGACCAAAATTTTCATTTTTTCAGTTATTATTACATGAAAGTAAGCTGTCAGCTGCTGCTGCTGCTGATGCCAATCGTAGTTTTAGCTAAACAGCTGCAGCTTTGGACAAATTAACAGTTGATTATCGTTTCTTTGCTCTGAAATATTACCATTAGCATAACAATTTGCGTGACAAAGTAACGCTACCTTTATAGCGTGTCATTTTCTGAACTGTTATTCAATGTCACAAAAATTTGAAAATTTCAGATCAAAAGCACCGCTTGTAATTTAACTCCTGCTTTTGCTTCTTGCCAGATAAGCATTTGTGCATTTATAAATTATCTTTCCAATAAGTAAATGCCAAGCAAAATGTCTTCTACTGAAATTGTTGTTTTACATGTTTCCACACATCTCAGCAAAACTTATGTGCTATGTTTTAATGCACATTAGCTCTGTTACTCTTTAAAATTTTTTCTTATGTGGGCATTTGTGATTTTGTGCTGGGAAAAACACGTCAACACCTATAAATATGGAAAAACATCAACTACATTACTTTCAATTCAGAACCCAACAACTAAAGTTGAAACTCACATTTTTAATTTAGCCGATTATAATAAAGGAAATCTCACTGATTTCCATGACAAAAATTTAATACAACAAATTTTTGTTGTATATATTTAATTTACCTCAAAGGAAAATTCACGTTACACACAATTCATCAAAATGATGAATCTTAATCTTCTTATATCAAATACATTAAAAATTGGGTTTTGCCATCGAAATCTAGTAATATAAAATTATATCAAATAAAATCAACAATTATAAGAATTTTTTGTCAATGCTTTGTTGGCACATTATGCCTAGCAACACATAGTGCGTTTGTGCCAGTCCTACGACATCACCCATGTTCACTAGAGCAGTGGTTCTCAAAGTGTGGGTCGCGTGAAACATTACATTAAGAGAGGGGGTGGTATTTGGGTTCATTAGGAAAGTTTTATTCATCGAAAATTGTTGGGTGAACAATTAAAGTTTGATTCAGTTACAGATGCCTTGAGAATCATTATTTCTATCCGGTTTCTCACAGCACCTCTATGTTGTGGCTACTGGCATATCCACAAAGGCGGATGAATAATTTATCGATATGTCTAAAATTTCTTCGTTTAAAATTAGTTTTGATCGTTGAAGATTAACACAATTTTGGCTATCATTTTAAAACACATATCCAACTGCTTCAATTACTGACAACATTAAAAGTGTTGCTTCCTTTTACTACTTTGTACATGCGCGAAATTGGATTTTCAGCATTATTGGAATTAAAAGCAAATTTCGAAATAAGCTACAATTATACAACATCTTGCGTCTGAAACTAATACGTATTAGTGTGAACGTCAAAGAAGTCATCAGTCAAAACAGAAAACAAACCCATTATTGTTTGCATACACCTCATTATGCATTTAACTAATAAACTTATACATTATAATTAGGTGTATTCATTAAAAAATCTTAAAGTATTAAACTCCTATTTTTTATTTAACCCCTTTGCCTTTTAAAATATGCATTGCAGATTGGTGGGTCGCAAAAAATTGTCGTTTTCTACAGTCGGTCGCAGCCCGGAAAAGTTTGAGAACCAGTGCACTAGAGCATTAGTAATGCAGTAAATTTTAAAAGCTGAGCTGATCAGCAATCAAAAGACGCGAGTACATGAAAAAGCAGGTTCCTGGAGCTGATTTGCATGAATCTGAAGTAAAATTGATTACTAGCTACTACTGTGACGTAACGACGCAAGAAATAACTAATATTTATAAAAGGATGGGAGAAGTTAACATGGTTAACTGAAAAAGTAATTTTTAGTGAATATTACTTTTAAGATAAGAAACACAACAGGATAAATTTAAGATTGAACACTATAGACTTTATATAAAGGAGACCTTACGGGTCTCCAGGACAAAAGTTTATTACAACCCAAAGGGTTGCAATTGAGATTTACCTCTCAACAAAATTGAGCAACCATAAAATTGCCGTCCAAATGCTACTATACCAGATTTGGAAAACCTAGCAACAAGTTGGGTTTTGAAAAATATTACTTCGTCCAACATACGTACAGAGAAGTTTACAAAATTAAAACAACAATTAGCACATATCAAAAACTATTCACATTATTTTTAAAAACAATGTTTGCAAAGGTAAAAATATCATAACTTAAAATGAAGATTACCTTTAAAGCACTCTGTACATCCTTTACAAAAACCATTTTCATGTCCACGAATAAATTGCTTTTATTATGCATTATCTAATTCTTGTTAATTTGAAATGCTCACAATAATTCTGAAAAACACTAAACAAAAAATTTCAATTTTAATTTCTCAGATCAATTAACTTGGAAAAAACAGTACATTTTTATTTCACAATTCAAATAGCTATACACCATCTTATATTTCAAATTAGAAAAGGAATTCAAATTTTTTATTATACACATAGCATTTATGTTGTTACTAAAACTTTGAATTTTGTGAAAATCCGTAATTCTTGGAATGCTTCTTATACAGTTTACAAAAATTAACAGGATTTATTTAGTGGACCACAAAAGATTTTTGAATCATCAACTTAAGTTGCTAATTCAGACCTAAATCATGACATTTAAATATTGAATCGAAGAATAACATCGTTCAGGTAACAGGGTCATGAATTGCACAATCTTTTCTCTAAACAACTCTACCATGAAAAATTAGGGAATCAAAAATGATTCCCAGGACAAAATTCTTCTTCTTAGAAGAGCAGTTAAACTACCCAACTATGCAGAAGAATCGATCATTCATTGCTTCTATCTTTCTTTTCTCATTTCTCTCCCATAAAATGTTCACAATACTAAATTATTGGGTTTTGACAGATATTTCTTAATTTAAAATTTGAATACAGATAAGGAAAAAATAGCAAACCTTACACAAAGTGCATTTTAATGAAATATTTTTTCCTTTTACTTAATATTTAATTTTTATATTTAATTTCAGGTTTCACTGTTTTCTAATACGGTTCTCAAAAACCTAATTACCTTTAATTAATAAGGCAGGATATTTAGTGGAATCATCACATCAAACTGCTAACACGTACGTGAACAGTGTGAAAAAAATGCTAAAATAAGGAACACATCAGGCATTGGGATCACGAAATCAGCACAAAATTTACTAACCAAGAGCACAGTGGAACTCTAATTATATGAGCGCATTGGGTTTTGTAATCGAAATCTCTTTATATATAAAGAAGTCATTTCATTCATTAAAATTACTTTTTGAATAGAATTATAAGTTACATACGTTTTATTTATAATTTGATGCTTTATAATTTAAATCAAATTTGTGCATTTTGCGGAATATGCATTTTAGAAGGTTAAGACAAATATTTAGCTATATAACATATTTCGCTTTCTATTCGCGCCATGGCATTTTTCAACTTTTTGAATTGAGCACTGTCATTGTTTTTATGCACTTTTCATTTGCAACAGTGTCCTTTTATATGGTATATTATTCGATATAGCTTTTGAAATAGTATACTGTAATCTTGGATGTATAACAAATTATAAACACTCAAATTAACTAAATAAAAATTTAACTGTTTTAATCTAACATTAACCAATTTCCTACATCATTTTGTCGTTTGTCTGAAGATGTAGCATGGCAATCAAAACCACCATAAATATAAAGTCAGGTTTATAGGACTGTATTGAGATGAAAACGTAAAAATTAGCAAAACATCTTTCTTTTATTTCAACTTATACTTCAACTAAATTTGAGCTTAATTTAATTTGCTTTAAAGCTTTGACTTAATTTTTATTTTTAATATAACTATCATAATGTCATTCTGCACAATGTATGTTCAAAATTTGTAGATTCTCTTCTAAAGAAACTACTACATTTCTTAATTGTATCCTCAACACAAACAATGAACATTTTTATTTATGACAATTTAGACTGGCTTTAAATGGAAATAAACACGTGTAAAATAATCAATTCAATCAGTATTAATTTTAACAAGTGAAGTTCTCATGCTATTCATATGCACCAGCTACAAATGCATTATAACTTGCTTCTCATTAATGAAACTAATTGCAAAAGCAATGCAAAGGCGCGTATTTTAGGATCTCATTTGCATTTTCAGTCTAAACATTATACCACTGGTTGTTCACAATCTATTCCATTGACGTAGCAGTTACAACTGTGGTGTCGAATCCAGATTAGAACTTACTTTTTGAAATCAGTTGTATACCGAAAAAACTAGCAAACTCACAAGCACTCGAAAATGAATGACAAAATAACATCCTCTAGATTTTGATAATTGTTTACCCTTTTATTGAATAATAACTGTTTATGCTCATTCTGCCTGATATGTTTTCACAACCATATAGCATTAAATAATTTGTTTTGATTATGAATTCCATTTACTTCATTTGCAAGTAGGATAAATCAAAATTGGATTATTATAACGTTATTAAATTAGACAAAAGTTTAAAATTGCAACGATAGGCATGTTTTAAACAATCGTTTCATCATAGATCACATTATCTTGCTATTCTTTTTTATAATAATGCAATGATTGTAAAGGAAATCATTATGATTTCCATGACAAAAATTTTGTACAACAAATATTTGCTGTACACGTTTGGTTTACCTTCAAAATCAATTGAACGGTATGTATCCTTTATTCAAAGAAATTCTTCTGTTGTAGTAGAAAATTGAATTTGAAATTGGGTTTTGTAATTGAATCTAGTCATATAAAGAGCACTGTTTTAATTATTAAAATTCTCAGTATTGTTATTGATTCATTGCTTAAATTATTCAAAATTAATATATTATGTGAAAGGAAAAAAATATTTCATAGAAACGCAATTTGTGTAATGTTTGTTATTTTTTCAGTATTTGTACAACATTTTTAAATTAAGAAATCTGTCAAACTAATACTAATAATAATACAGTATTCTGAACATTTTTCCCGTAAGAAGGAGAGTGATGTATGATTTTATAACAGTAATATAACAATAATGGAGTATCGTCAAATGGTTAACAACTTTCCAGCTATCGTCCTGCGATAAATCAGGAATTCTGAATATTGCTATTACAGCTGTGCACTTATGTCATCACTGTTACTGGATTGGTTTAAACATTCTTCATTGTAACCAAAAAGTTTATTCCATGAGAGGCGCAAAGTAGATGCTGATATCGAGTTCCACGATTGTGCAATGATATAGCAGCAACCCCTCAAATTTATGTTCCTAAGTAGTGACACCAGCAATTTTCAACCAGTTGACCAAAATGTGTTCAGATAAATAGAGTTCAACTGTGCACTTGTTTAGTAAATGTTATGTGGATTGCCTGGTCTGAATGTGAAAATCTGAATTTCGTAAAAATCATTAAGGCTACAAGGTTTTCCAGCCAATAGTGTTGAGTATTAAAAATGTTGTCAACCAGATAGTAGGATTAAAACTTTTATATTCAACAAACTAAGTGATATTAAAGAAATTTAGGGAACCATCAATTGGTTCCCAGGACAAAGTTTAATACTTCTGCTTCAAAGAGTAATTACTCCATTAAGCAGTCGCTTTAAACCAAATTAAATACAAATTAAATAAACTAAAAATTAAATAAACGAGCGATAAGGCATATTTTCATTTCTTACCGATAAAATAAATGTTCACAACATAAATTATTGGGTTTTGATAGATACTTTTTTCTTTAAAATTTGAATAAAAATACTGAAAAAAACCAAAAAGATTACACAAATTGCATTTTAATAAAATATTTTTTCATTAAACTTAGTATTAAATTTTTATTTTCAATTTATAAATTATTCATTTATTTCTGGAGCTAAATAATTAAAATTTCACATTTCACAAATTCCACAGATGTAATTTTCAGACATCATCGACGCCTACGTAAACCACACTGTCATAATATTTGATTTTATTTCAAGAATAATTATATTAATTTTGAATAATTTAAGCAATGAATAAATAACAATACTGAGAATTTTAATAATTAAAACAGTGCTTTTTATATGACTAGAATCAATTACAAAACCCAATTTCATATTCAATTTTCTACTACAACAGAGGAATTTCTTTGAATAAATGATACATACCGTTCAATTGATTTTGAAGGTAAACGAAACGTGTACAGCAAATTTGTTGTACAAAATTTTTGTCAAGGAAATCATAATGATTTCCTTTACAATCCTTGCATTACAGTGGAACTCTGATTATCCGATAATCGATTGTTTGAACGCTTTTTGGCCGGCTAGATGAAATGCATTGTTTATGATGTTAAGTTCACCTGCATTTTACTAATACTATAACATTCTGTTGTTGGTTAATTTCTATGTTATGGCTAATTTAATTTATGGGAAACCAATAAGTGGTCCCGTTTTACAAGAAAGATTTCAGTTCACTAGATTTCAGTATTAAGCTCGGCATTGATAATTTTGTAGCCAGTTCGGGATGACTAAGAAACTTTAAAAGTCGGCATGGCATACGCGAGCTTAAAATCCACGATGAAAAGTTGTCTGCTGACAGTGAGAATGCCGCAAAATATACAGGCACGTTGAATGATTTGATTACGAAAGAAGGGTATAATGTTGATTTGGAATATAATGCGGATGAAACCAGCTTGGTATGGAAGTATTTGCCTGAAACGTCGCTTG